>JAYKAV010003254.1:1194015-1316803 GCA_035582835.1 Phoebastria nigripes
AAAAAAAACCAAAACACACCAAACCACCCACTGCTGGTTTACAAGTACGGCAGCCGCCAGTTCACTGTACCTCACTAAGTCACCAAAACCCTGGACTACACCTCGGCAGGCCTTCTTCTGAACAGACTATATCCACGCTGAGAGTCCTTCTAGAACTCCATTTCTAAAGCCATACACATTTCTTTGCACTTTTCTCTATTAAGTACATCTCTTCTTCAAAATTCCCCATACGTTCAACTCATTCTCCATTTTTTTAAAAATCCCCTCTCTTGCTTCCTCTCGGCCCAAGACCCTTACCATCTTCCGTTTGAATTTCCTGACTTTCCGTCGCCCTCTGTAATTTTTCTTCCCTCCAAAATCCCTTTATAGCCACTTTATTGTATCAACTCATCTCTTCTACTGTCTCTCCTATGCAGCCATCCTTTGCATATCCCTTCTATTTCCCACCCCAGCATTACCCTGCTAGAGTCAGGCATGAGGAACTTGAAGAGAAAACATACGYTGCTCCTGGCACTGCTGATGCCTTGCATCCCAGCCAGGCCTCCCAAGCTCTACAGAAGCTCAACTGGATGAGGCAGGATCCCAGCAAGAAAGGAAATTAATCCCTTAAACACCAGAACTACCCACACTGGTTTGTGCAGGAAGAAAACATGGTAACCCCTTTTTGACAGGAAGGCTCTATTTCGCTGCATCCTGAGCTAGACAAAAGTACACACTACGCAGCTACAAAGCAAGAAGAAAAGTGAAAGAAGAGACAATTAAAATTGTTGTGCCTTCTTTTCTATCGCTGTTCTTCACTTTCCCAACCTCCTTATAAAGGGAGACAAAGGAAAGGAAGGTCTAGCTGTTTATCTTTACCATACAGTCTATGAAAGAGATGAGTCCCAATTTCCCCTTGGTATTATGTCACACACACAACCCTCCCTATCTTAAGGAGGTCACCTGTTGGGTAAACAGTAAGTAAAAATAGTAAAACCCATGGTTTAAGACAAACAGAAGCAACGCAAGCCCAGCCTACAGGACTGGACCCTGGAGGACTAAATCCTGCTTCAGCGTCACATCAGTAAACATATGAGTAGCCATGCAGAGTGATGAAAGGACTAAGAGTAAAAAAAACAACTTACAGTAAGAGTAAAAAAACAGCTTACAAGGATATAAAATGTAAGGACAACTTTACCTTTATACAGCTCTATTATGATAGAAACCGGAATATCATGTTCAGTTTTGTTATTGCCCATTTTGTAAAGGATGTTAGAAACAGTAAGTGCATGACACGCACAGGGATTTGAAGGCTACGGGAAGTGCCTTACTTTGAGATTTTTTTTTTTTTTTGGCTCAGGCTATTTGTCCTACTTGATTACAACCTCTAAACACCTTTGCCAGGAAAAATGGCAATATTAAAGTGTTATTTAATCTGGTACGGAAGCTCACAAAATAAGCTATGACAAGAAACTGGAAAAATACAGATGGGAAATAAGACATTTTTATACTTTTTTCAAATAGTTGGGGAAATCAACTCCTGAATTTATCAAAAAGTGGTGGAATCTCAAACTTTTAATACCTTCAAGAAGAGGCTGCGTGAATTTCCCGAAGTTATGCTCTGACAAACAAGTAATGAACTCAAAACACAATAACCACATGGAACTTCAACATTTCACAGTATACAGTAAAATAAATTACACAAACCAAAGGTCTTAGACTTTTTTTTGTTACCTCCTATAACCCAAGCTACATTCATTTCAGAGGTTTCATACGTCAAATACTGAGCAAAACAGGCCAAGGAAAATGGCCCAAATGAATACCATGAAAGCTCTCGGGATTACGTGGCCTCTGGCAGTTACCCCTGTCCTCTAGATTTCCGTCTATTAGTTGTCCATTTCTACTCACATTTTTGACAGAAGCTAAAAAAATAAACAATTTGTTTCTGAAGCTCAACACCAGCATTCAAGTCTGAAGTGTTTATTAGTCAGTCTGGTTGTTCACTCCTATCAAATTATTTAACTCATGTTCTACTCACTGAACTGATTTTTGGCTGATCAGTCTGCTCTTGAGAAATAAACCTTTCCCCTCCAGTAATCTTAACACTTCGAATTCACATCCATCTCACATTTTCCCAAGGTAAGCATTTCAAGTCTTCAGAAATTGAAGGTCCTAAATTTTGTGGCTCTCACTGCACGCTATACGTCAATGCAAGCACTTCAGAAGCATGGCATTTTTCTGTGCAACAATTCATATCTTATTAACAATACGGACATTTGCAGAACTTACCTCTTTCTCGGTATCCCTGGATATACAGGTCCACTGGTTTTCCTTCACGCTGTATGCCCAGAAGTCAGCCAGATCCTGAGTTCCATCCCAGCCACCAAACAAATAAACAGTTTCTATTAAAAAAAGGAAGAACATGTTAATTTTATTTTAAGAAGAGAATGCCTTTAAACAGGCCAACACCTACAAAACACCTGTGAAAAACAGATTCTCAGAAGGGAAACTGAAACCGATCCTTACTTAAAGCACTGCTCCTCTTTGAATTCAACCAGTCACCAGGACAAAGAAATGTGGTTTGGTTTAGTAATGGAAATTTTTAGGATTGATAGACAGTCAATTCTCAAGGACTCATTTTCTGTTTCTACATATAAGTAAGAGGCAATCAAATCCACAGCCTTCTGATTAAAATTCAAGACAGACAAATGAACAATATTTAACATTTTGGATACTGTGCATTTTAGTCTGTCAATGACATCTCAGCTTGTACCCCATTTGGTGCAAAATCTACAAATTAGAAAGACTTCTGAGATAGCAGCAACAAAGCTTTTCTGTTTAGTCCATCCCTTACAAAGGAAAATTTACTTCAACGATGAAATCCTCTTCAAGTGAAACACCTTGCATAAAGTAACTTACCTGATGCCGCAAAAGCAAGTAAGTAGAAGAGTTACAGATTTAAGTCAGTGTTTCTGGCCCATCTTTAGAGCCTGTTACCTTAAACCCACAAACGCTCCACGCACAGCAAGTTCAAAGGCTTCTCAGACTTGCTGATAAAACTAGATGAAGCCTCTGAACATGGGAAGCATTTAAGGAAGATGTCTCTGTTCTGACACGGGGAGATAACTAAGCTGCTCCCATTATAGAAACATCACTATCTGGTCTCAAATGCTAAAAATACTTCATTTTTAGACTGCATTAAAACACAACACAAAGCCAAGTCCAAGAAGAACAAGCTGCTGAAGACTTGCAGAGCTTTGAAAAACTCCTTTAAAATCCACAAACCAGTTCTATTATGGAGGTAATGGCCAATTTTTAATCCAACACCAATTAAAGAGCAGAGTTAGAAGTGCGATTATAAAATGGGAATAGTCCCTGACCCTTACCTACCATCAGGATAGTGGTCATCACCATGGAAAGGTTACCCTGGTTCATTAACTTTAATTACCCTTCCTCCTGGACTCAGGGCTCCCAGTGTTCCCTGCAAAGAGCAGGTCCCTTTGTGCGCATAAATTCTCACAGCTCACAAAACCCACATTACCACAACAGCTTCATTGATAGCCGAGAAAAATAAAAGATTTGGCACCAGCTAAGTATCCTATTGGGGCCTTGCCAAAACGTCATGCCTGCCTGTAAAGGCTTTGTTGTCTCAGATGAAATTTAATAGCAAACCTGAATGAATCTGATGAAAACTCTGATTTTGAAAGTTACCTAAATCAAGCTGACAGAATTAAATGGCATGTAAGCACTGAAAGAGGGGTACAATCATACAGCTAGCGCAAACTGTGAGCATCCCCAGAGTYCGAGAGCAACCGTGATAACACAAGTGTACATGAACAGCGTGMCAAACTTATTTTTCATCTTGATGTAAAACTGTAGCTCGGATGAAAGAAAGGCTCCATCGCTACCTAGACTCAGAATGACTATCATTTTTTAGTCTTATGACTTATTATAGAACTATTTACATATTTTTATAGGAAGTTTTTGTATTTTCAAAGGAACATTTCTTAATGCATAAATGCATCTGTTGCTGGTAATGTCAAGAAAATAATTTTTCATAGTTCTTTTAAAGTTTGCAACTGTTCTGCCATGGTAGAAGGAAAAATGAGTTGTTTGGGTTTTGTTTTGTGTGCAGTTTTTTGTTTGTTTGTTTGTTTTTGAAGTCAAACTTCACTCTGTTTCCCAACCAGTATCACACCTTCTGCTCTATTTGTCAATTCAGATTTTGTGGGGAGAGTTATTTTTTCCACCCTACATGCAGAGATCCAACCAGGACAGACCCAGGATGCACGCCCAGCACTCCTAGGCATTGCCACCTAAACAACGTATCAGCAAATACTCAAAGAAGAGGGCAGACACAAGGAAGAGACCACAAACTTCCAGGCATCAGGAGTGGGCAGCTTAGGGAAGCCCAGCAGCCTCACATCAGTATAACTATTTCTACTTTAGTAGCAACTAGGGAACTCAAGATGCAAGCAGGGCATCTTGCTCTGGCAGAGGGAAGGATTCTTCCTTTGTATCCGAGCAATACGTAACGCAGCAATATTGATGCTGCTTTATTAAAGCAAGCCTCTATTCTGCTTTAGGGACAGAGCAGAAGAATTTTCAAATCTACCTGCAACGCAACAAGAAAAACATGAAAGCAGTTATATTTACCCAAAGCTTTTACCAGCTATATTTAGGAAGTCAAATTTCTCCTCCAGCATCTTAACCTTATCTCCTCTACATTTATTTTTGAATACAAATTCAACACTTTAAGTTAAATATGTTCTGTGAATATTTCTAAACTGCTTGCTCAGTCAAAAATGTTTCTATAATGTCTGAATTCTCTTCTTCCCTTACTCTCTGGAAAACTAGAAGGTGCCAGAGCACTCCTCAAATTATTAGAGAACCTACATTCCCAAAAATTAACCTATTTCCTGTCAACCTCTCTTTAAGTTCTATTTTTCAGAAGAGTATGCAAAGCAGCCTTCTCCAATCCCTGTTAAATACCAAAAATCCTGGGATAGTTTCAGTCTAGGTTCACATATGTTCTCCAAGTCAGCTTTTCTAACTTCTGCTAACTCCATCTTCTCTGTGTGGTGAAATCCTTGGTGGGATTCTGGTACAGCGGGTCTTCCTCATCCGATCAGGATGTTACGTGGCAAATTGCCAAAGCCAGCCTGATAAAAGATGCATGGTATGCCTGAGCATCCCTGTTTTTACTTTCTAATAGGCACAATGAATACATTTCAATCCTGGTGACATATTTAACTAAACACTTTGGTCAAATGGTATTTCCATGTCTCTGCTAGAACAGTTCTCCATAGAATATGGAAGAATTATGGACCTAAACACCTCTGCAAGTCATCTCCCCAACCCCTCACAGTAGGACTAACTTCAGTGACAGACCAGGTTGCACAGGGAAGCATTCAGTTACACTTTGAACATCTCCAAACATGCATATTTCAGACTGTCTGGAACCCTGCTCCAATGACTGATCATCTTCATTACAGTCCGTCGTCCCGTCCCCCCCCCCCCCAATATTTAATTGGAATTTCCCTTGCTGCAGTGTGTCCATTGCCCTTCATCCTATCCCTGTGCACCTCCCAAAATGACTCTGGCTCTATCTCTATCTTCTCCATTTTCTTCCACCAGCTAGTTGAAGACAGCTCTAAGATCCTCCCATGAGCCTTTCTTCTGCAAGCTGAACAAARCCAGCTCCCTAAGCATCTCCTCATACATCACATGCTCCAGCCCCCGACCACCCTGGCGGCCCTTCACTGGGCTCCCTTTCAGATTGTCACCATCCTTATTGTACCAGAGAGCCCAAACTGGGCACAGTACTCTAGAGGTGGCCTCACAAGTACCAAATAGAGGGACATCATCACTCCCCTTCACCTGCTGGCCATACTTCTGCTAATAAAGCCTAACAGGAGGTGGGCCTTCATCACCACAAGGACATATTGCTGATGCACATTCATCAGCTGTCTACCACCTTACAAATCATCTTTCCATGCAGTCAGTCCCCAGCCTATACTATTGCACACAGCTGTTACATCCCAGGTTCAGGACTCTGCATTTGTCTTGGCTGAACCTCACAAGCCCTATTCTCTAGTTCATCAATCCCTGCCCTCCCAATTTCCTACCAGCCCAAACCTGCTGAGGGTGTATTTGAGAATCAGTGTCCCTAGAACTAAGAAGGACTCGTCTCAGAAGTAAAAAATCTAGGCATAAGACATCTCAAAAGCCTCCTATGAAAGGACATCACTTCCCTATGTAGTAACCATAGATTTAGTTATCTGCAAGCAGCATTGCCCACTTTGTAAGGAGCACTTAGAGCACCACTATAAAGCCAGACCTTAAATTTTCTTGAAGTATCACACCACTCAGTTTCTGAATCACAGTTCAGTGTAGATGGTGGCTGGATTTAAGTTTTTTCAGGCTAGGGCTGGTCTGGGTAGGCATACAGTCTTTCTCTCAAATATGAAAGCACTATGAAGTTGAGTAACCTCCAGGATTCAGCAGCTGTTTGTGTTTCAGAGCTTAGAAGCCATCTGTGTTTTGTTTTAGAGATCTCTTCATCTTGTACACAAGTCCTGTCTTTAAATATCTTATGGATAGCGATGTTTTCCTCAGGCAAAACAGCATCCTTCTTCATGTCTGCTGCTCTCACTTCATCTTTTTCATCTTTCCATGCTGCTTTTGAACCAGCCTCAATCTCCACTGTGTTCCCACACATGCTATGGGCACACTGTGCCCACTGCTCTGAATCTCCCACTGTTCCCGACCTACAGATTTGTTCTCACTTATCTGATAGAATGAAGTAAGCAGAATTCCTGCCTACAAAAGGAAAAGCAAAATAACATACAACCAAAATTACAGAGTAGCTTCACTTCAGCGAGTAAACAGAGGTAACACATCAATAAAGACCATTTCACCAATATTTTGCTTCAAAAAACGTTTCACTTGCCAAACAGAAGAGAAATGCAGACAGAAAAATCATCCTGGTTGCTTAGCTATTATTTCTAAAACAGGCTCATCAGAAAACTTCAGAAGGCTTTATCTAAATGAATAAATCAACTTTTATCTAAATAAAAGATGAACATTTAAACAAACAGGATATAACACAAGACATGATTTTTTTTTTTTTTTTTTTTTTTTTTAAAAATAGAATGTTTTCTATTTAGTCTATAATTCTGTTACCAAAATAAATTATATGGCTTTATGGACTACACTGTCATTCACATAAAATTGTGTATGCCCTATAAGAGCAGAGGAGATCAATTCCACCTTAACTATGGAATTATAAACCAAATCTCCAAAAAATCTCCAAAACACAGTACACCTGTTCCTCTAAAGTACCGACCTTATTCCTTAAAACTTGAATTTGGCAATCCATTTACCCATTCCCACTTTCTTCCAGAATAAGCATTGGTATTTTGAAACGCAGGCCATATCTGAATTGTAAAAAGGCCTGAGAGGGCATAATCAAAGTTATGTTAATCAAGGTAAGATGCCTACATGCTCGTTCAAAACTGCATTAGGGCTTCACGCATCTGGGAGCACAGTACTATATACAAGCCTGGGTTTTACTCCTTGAACGCTTCACCAGGGCCGACAAAAATAGCAGTATAGCTTTTCATGACTGACATTTAGCACACAACGCAGTATGTTCTTGTGTAGTTCTGGGGTTGTTTTCACTTCTGGTCTTTTGGGGATACTTTTGTTTTGATCTATGCACCTGGGTTGTGACTACCCAAATACTTCCCCTTCCTTCTAGAAAAGTGCAGAAAACTCTCCAACCTCCCATATGGAGAACTACATAAGACATGCACCTTGCAGGAAAAAGCAGAAATAACATAAGCCTTCTGTTTTCATTTACAGTCTAAAGCTTTAAAGTACGTAACAGTGGTTTCCAACTATAACCGGGAATGCCCCTCAGTAAATGTTTCTGCGTACGCATACCAAAAACAACTTCCTAATTCTGCCATCCAGAGTCATTCCAGTCTGAGTGTGAATATGATTAAAAGCATGGAAGACATTGTGAGAATCAGTAACTCCCAATTTTTTTTTTTTTTTATATAGGAAGATATCAAGCTGCATTCTCAGTTCTGTATCCCAAAATGCCTACACTTGCACTTCAAACTGTTTTAAGAGTTTTTCCAAGCACAAAGAACACTACACTTATTCTAAGACAGCTACAGCAGGTATTAAGAGCATRAACATCAGATGGAAATGACCTACAGCACAAGTTACTGGTTGCCAGCAGAGCTGCCAGAATTGCTCTTTCAGTTACTTTCAGCCTACCCTAACTGGAAGATAAAACATGCTAAAAGGCAGTTTAGACCAAGTTAAACTATATTCTACCTGAAACTTAGAGCATAAACAGTCTCAGTGACTCAACGCACTATCAGTAACTTGAGATCTAGCTCAACTGCTTACCAACCCATATCCTCTATCCTAACACTAACACATGTGCATCCAGCGGGCTCGGTACTATTACAAAACTTATTAAAAATAAAATTACTGACTACAAAAATGTAAGAACTGGTTAATATTTCCTTGAGGTTAATCAAAAAGCAGAACCATTTATAGTTCAGTTATAGCTACAGCAGGTCTGGATATCAGAGATTAAAATTTGCTTCCAACACCTATTCTATGTGATATGAAACTTCAGAACCTCCTTATATGTATGATTTTGGTGTTTCACTTAATTTCTAAAAGATTACAGTTGAAGAAAATATTCATTTTTGAAAAGGACCTCACCTCTCTAACAAGGAGTGCAAAGTGAGCTTATTTTTCTACAATAGCCAAAGATTTCTGAAAAAAACAACTCAACAAGCATGTGGGTAAGGAAGGGAGGATGTCTTTGAAGAAAGAGTACGCTGCTGCTCGTTTTTCCATTAACACTAGATTTGTTCAAGGTTAGCCAGGGAGCTTTACAGCTCCAGTCCGTATAACACAACCTGACATAACTGGCTAAATTCCCACAGTCTCATTAACACCACCTATATTCAAAAGGAAAACTCAAGCAATCAGCAACAGCTGGTTTTAATAATAACAGCACCAAGAACTTCCCCTGGCTTGCTCATGAGCCAAATTAAATGGCAAAACTSATCATCTCAAAAACATTTAGCCTGTTACAAGCCTCAGCAGGCCTGGAAGCAAAACTAAGGGCAACTTCCCAAATATCCCACAGAGAAACTTTCTGAAGGTATCCCACCACCACTGGATAGAGCTGCAGCAAGAAAGGACTAGCATGACAGAGGGAGATCCAGTTCTCCCACATTGGGAGTCTACCTCCACAGGTGCTCCCCAGTCAGTTTTGTGCAAGTTAAAAAAAAAAAAGATACAGGTACTTTTTACTGCCTTGTTAAAGCAGAGTGAAAACTTAAGTCAAAGGCAGAGATAAGCAGCTTACTAGTACTTAAGAAAACCAACAGGAATGGAAACGAAGACTCACGTTACTATGAATATGTTATTTTCAGGAGGTCTAAAGGACTATCATTTCCAAGTTGACAAGCCTCATGTTCCTTCGGCATGCTTGTGAAACAGTCACTGTCTACTTATTCACCGAGGCCACTAGGGAGCGTTCACAGCTTCTTTTGTAGGCAAACACCAGCAACACTCCAGCAGCATTTTATTCTAACGAATCTCAAACCTCTTCGACCAAAAAAAAGTTTGCTTTCATATACAAAGTAACTCGAGTGCTTCCTCTAGAGCCGTAACTACACTCTGAGTAAAAGCCAAAGACTGCAGCTACTGCCGCATTTTTGCTTGTTCACTATGACTTAGCAAATTACTCTCGAAGGTACTATCCTATCACATGCTTCAGTCCCCGTCCATATGACCACAACAGATACGGCCATGGTAATTTTTTGCCAACTTGCTCAATGCCACCCTATATTCCTCTCTGCTACTCACACCCCGATCTTCTTTCTCCTTTCCTAAGGACAAACCTTTTACTCATACAAATCATTTACTCAAAGACGCAGGCAGATGCATTCCTTATTTTAGTAAGGAATGACACACTACAGAAATCTGATTAAATAAAAGCAAGACAAAGATATAGAAAATTATGGAGAACAACAATCACCGGAACTGTTACTTTTACCCCCACCTTTTCTTCTCTCTGTGGGTTCTTTGAAACCGAGGTTGCACCATTCTTTAAACTGCTACAGGAAACATTTTTGTAAAAAATGTCTAACAAATTATATTTAACAGGAGTTTCTTGCACACTGTGGAAATTAGAAGCCACTCCAACCAAAATACAAGGAATGTTTCAACACATCAGAACTACTGCCTGAGCACTATTCCAAAGAGCATAGTATGTAGCAGATAAGGGAAATTATCATCCCTAATTTCTCTTCTCTTGTTTAAGCTCCTGCTCAAAGTGGGTAGGAGGGACAAAAAATTAAAAACAATTGTTCTTGGTTTCTTAGTTAAAACAAGACAATGACTAAGGCATAACAGAGAACTAATAAGGAAGGAGGGTAAAAAGGCAGTTAAGAGTATAGTTCCAGAGAGAAAGCAGAGTATTCAACTATTAGAAAGCGCAATTTTTTCCTCAAATCCTGAGTTAAGACAGTCTCTGAAGAAAAACACATTTGCGTATTTATCTGAAAAATATCTGATTAAATAATTTAGTTAATAAATTTAGCAACTACTCACCTGTCTGAACATCTATCACCATCTGATGGCCACCTCTCATCCCTGGTCGGCTGTCTTCCCCATCACCTTTAAAAAAGAGGGAGGAGAGAGTTTTCCGATATAGGATTTTCAAACCAAAGAAAGATACAACCTCACGTATGGCCTAAATACTATACGGAAGCAGAGCAACTTAGTAACTCACCATTCTTTAAACATTAGCACAACACTTTTTCCAGGTACAGAGTTTTATATTGAATTACCTCGTAACTGATAGTACAGATACCTAAAGTGAATACAGTACCCTACTGCAATTCTGAGAGCCTTGGCAAGGAGCTTGAGAGTTCTTGAAACATGCAGGTCCACACAAACGAGGTCTGAGCTATCTTTGCAGCTCTCCAGCAGCAAGGACACAGACAACCTTTTGCTCACCTTCCATCTCTCCCCACCTGAGAGCTGCCTGAAGGCTGAGCAGTGAGAACAGAAATGACAGGGCAATGTACCCATGGGATGGAAGCAAAGGGGTAATGGTATAGATATAGCATAGCTAGCTTTGCACCAATTACTTATTATCACATATAAGGGAATTCCAACTGTCCAGTTAAAGCAGCTTTCCAACCAGTTTAGAAATCTTAAGCATTCAGGACACGTGTCATCTATGGGAAGCAACATTAGAAAGATAACCCACATTCTGCTGGAAGAGAAATCTGCTTGTATTCATAGATAACCCTTCCCAAGAGGTTTGGGTACGGTGCTCCACGTTCGGCGATTGTCACGYTGAATCCTACATTTGCTGTATGACAGGGATTCTTGTACTTTGTAGTCAAGGCTGCCTCTACGAGTCTCCTCTCAATGCAGAAAGCAATGGAAAAAGATTCTGCAGTTTAGATTTACTGTATAACAGACCAAGACTTCAAAAGATGCATCTCAAATTTAAAATGCTCCCTGTATTTATTTGCCACTCTTTGCTGTACATCTAAGTTGACTCCATGCATTAAATCCAGTCATACAGGTAACTGCTCTCATGCTTAATCTATATTCTGAGATTTGTTTCTGAACCAATTAGCTATCCTTGAAGTTACAGCTAGTGTTCTTGTAGTGTTCCTTACTCAACCAGAAATCAGGTTGCATTTCACTGACTTTGCAGACAAATGTAAATTTTTCATAGACGAAACCATTCCCTAGAACAACTGTCCTAGAGGAGGCCTTCTTGCACCCTTTTCTTGCTCAATATCCTCAAAGGAACAAGATTAATTCACGTACTGCCAGTTCTGTCTTAAGAAATGTCCTTACCTTTGGTGCTTTTGGGGATGATCTGCCCCCAGCGAGGTTTGTATTCTTGTTGACTGATATACTGATTGAATAAGCCATCTGCAAAACAAAAATTTTGCTGTATAAAATGTTTATACTTCCATTATAGCAAAATCACTTTTAATGCAGGTAACTTCAGCCTAACTCAATCCAGTATGCTACTCCAAACCCTTCATTTTAAGTAAATTCTCTATATATGTCAGTCAGTTTGTTAAACTTATTAATGAACTAAATGTTTAAGCACTAAAATAAAAAGAATACTCGTTACTAGATCAATCAAGAATTACGCAGTTTTCCTGCCAGGTCATGCCAACTGTCTGTAAGTCTCCAGTGTGGTGTATTTAATTAAGAATAGAATCCCTCCCCCTTATTTAAGCAAAAGGAAAGTTGCCAGTGCATGTAAAATTCAACCATTTCAGTACATGTTAAGTTAAAACTAGGTCAGGCAGCATCACTAGAGCTTCATCTAAGAAGAAAAGGGAAGAAAATCAGATTGTTTAAATGCTACAACATGGGACAACCAAGCACTAGATGAAAAACAAAATAATAGTTTACATTCTCTTCAGAGAGTTAAGCAAGAAACAGAAGACGCATTAGGTCACTGGCCAGATATGCCAACTGCAGCATTTCTGTAAGAAGCATTAACTCCAGCACTCTATCCAAGCTCCCCTTGTGCCTTCCTCTCTCCCTCTGTACACCTACCACATTTCACCTCTTCAGCATCAAGAGGTCAGTTCCTAGGACTGATAACATGTAACCAGAATATCACATAAATGTTAATTTTTTGAAAAGGAGATTCCTAACACCCACGCTCTCTGGGACCGCTCTTCAGTCTGGGAAGGGCTTAGCAAGCGTTTGGGGAACTTGTTGCTATTGTTCTTCAAATGCCTCCTCTAAAAGAAACCTACCATACCTTCTGCAGACACAACAAACTATGAGACCACTAATGGCCAGCCTCTTGACCACTGCTCACCTGGCTATATCCCACCCATCACCCCACCACCTCAAGACACAAGCTCTTCATGACAAGCTTTTGTTCCGCATTTATGCATTACCTGAAAAAAATGGGGAGTTCAGACACCCAGTTCACATCACTAGTACAGTGGGGTAACTACCACAGGCAGACTGAGGACTTGAATGATACATTTACACGGTTTTGTATTGAAACAGTACATTGCACATATACCGCTCAGACGTAGGATGCATTCAGGGGTCCTTGATCACATAATACCCAAAACAGCTATGCTCTTTGGCAGAATGGTACCCAGCAAACGTGCTCAGGAATCAGTTTTAGATTCCCCAGCACAGAAAGGAAAAATGAAATTACTAAGTTCTATCTAATACTTTTTAGTTCTTCCGACCCCAGTAATTGTGGCTTTGAGGTAAGAATTTAACATCATATGAATGCCTCCATTTATTTATAGAAAAATCCCTTGGTAGGCATGCAGACAAAAAAGAATAATCCTTACTGCACACATCCCTATTTATTTACAAAAAGGTAAAAATCTTTGTTAAGCATGACACAATGTTCAGAGAATATTTTAAAGCGTTTGCTGGCATCCTGTAGTTTGTCGTGACTGAAATCCGGGTTTTAATTAAGACCCAAGCCAGCAAGTACTTCCTGGAAGAAGATGAATACTGTATTTAGAGACTATCTAATAGGAAAATAAGGGCACTCAAGAGCTCCTGAAAGGTGCTGAATTTGGTCTTAAAATACAAAACTGCTTTCAACTTTCATAAACTCAGCTCTGCAAGTTTTTCAAATTAAATACTCTGTGAAAGCAGGGCAGATTTCACTTTCACCTGTCTTAGAGCCAAAGACATCAGCTCTCTTCTAGCATTAGGTAATTGAGGAAAGCCAAAAGTTTGCTCAACGTATACAGAAGAATGGTTTATTTTGGTTTTAAGAGTAGGGTTCCTAACTCCTGCAGCATTTATAAAGTTGAGGCAAGACATGAGAGGCTTTAAACTCGAGATTTCATGAATTCAGAGATTTCTGATTCAGAGAAGCCAACTTCCAACAGAACAAATGCATGCGCTGTAAGAAATCCCATACTGACTCAGGCAGATTTTTCTAGCCACAAACCTAGACAGAAATCCAGCCTTTTGGTTATCATTAGAGCATTCAGTCTTCGAGACGGAACTCAAAACCGTATTTATCCCTATGGCAGCCAATAGATAATTGGACATAAATAGCTCAAGAGGATGAATTACACCACATATGATCTGAAAGGGTGATTTAACCTCTCTCCCATGCTCAACACCCACAGGCTGCACTTGTCAAGATRTGACACTTCTCCCCTACTGTGCCTTCAGCCTCTTTTAATAATGCTTCTTGTCTTCCATGGGACATTGGTTTGGAAATACTCCAGCTTGCTTCCCAGAAATGTTTCTTTCTGCTGGGAGCAGTTCCACATTCATTCTACTTGCACTGCAAACCAGCAGCAGCTTGTTTTGGAAGCTGAATCACCACCTGTCTGACACCACCAGGGAAAAAAAGGAGGATTTCTAGGTAGATTCTGTATCCGATGCCAGACCTATTCTAGCGCATTCCTTATGTTTCTTGCCAGGATAGCACTGCTGACCAAAAGGCCTCCAAAGCTTCTGCGAGGCACTGAAGATCAGATCTAGGCCTGCTCAGGTTTGTCAGCTGTTTCCAATGAATCAGTAGTCTAAAATAAATTTTGAGACTCCTGTAGAAAAAAAAAGTGTTAAGTGCAAGTTTTTAAAGGAAGTCTTTTCCTTCGCTCCAGAGGCCTCTCATTTCAATGTCCATGTTTACTCTCTAAAATTATGGCCAAAACCAGTACTTTTATTTTGTACTATTTTCAAGCCCTTCGCAGCAAGTTGTGACGCATTTTGGATGTAACAACATGAAGTTCACAGCGGTTAAAGCTTAGTAAATTCTACCTTCCTGATAACCGAAGCCTTTATTTTGTCAGCCAATTACAGGTTACCTAGAAAGGATTAGGACAAACATTGCTGACAAAAATATTTAACTTGCTGAAGCCAATCAGGAACAAGTTGTATTAAGTTTCTTTTTAGACAACACACATCTCTAGATAGTATTACTAAAATCTATTCACTGCCAATGGCTGAAAAGACTTCAGAGTGGCATTTAGCCCGTAATTTCTGGGTGTTGGGGTTTGTTTTTTTAAGATTTTTCTTGAACCAAAGAARAATACCCAAAACACCTAAACAGATTGAAGTTTTTGTAGTCACAAAAATCCTTCTAAAGAAAAAGCTGAAGCAGAAAACAAAGATGACATCAGATAAAAATCCAGCCATTACTTGACGATTTCCTCAAGACGTGGGAGCAACAAGGAAATGCACAATTTTTTTCCAGCCTCAAAGCTGTAATATTCTCTTGCACTTTCATCTTAACAAAAAAGAAATAAGGTTTGCTTTCAAATCCCAACAAGGTATGCTGCTTCTACACAAACCCTACCGTCTACTTACCATAGGCTTTGGATCCCTAGCAAGCCTCTCCCCCCCATATATCCCAGTACTACAGAGCAGCAAGCCAACATCCATACCTTCTCAGAACCAAATCCAAACATATTTGATGGTAAAATTAAGGTATACATATCTGCCTAGAGCTTCCAGGAGAACACAACTGTTCCTGTGCATCCCAAGTTTTGGTAGACATTTGAGCCTGCAGGCTGTGCATCATCACAACTTCTTGTTTGTCATACAGGGCCAACTTGTCAACAGATAAACACATATCACATACTGATCACTGAAGGAACACCTCAGTCCCCAGAATACTAATACAACACTAGCAGATCTTCAATCCATTTCAAGCAGCTTTCTATGTCTACAGTAGCTGCAAACAGTTCAACGAAGTAATTTGCACTCTGCATACCCTCTGTAGGAATATTAAGCAGATTTTTTCTTCAATAATATAGGCCCTCTGAAAGCTATAGGAATGAATCCAAATGTGAAGCATTTGAACCAAGTCTGTGAACCAGCTGAGATTTAAGGAACCTTTTATTTTTGAGAGGAAGTCAGGCAGCTGCCAGAGTTTCCATTTGCCCATTTTCTAAGTGTAATGCACAAGTCAAAAGAATCTGCGGGAAAAGTGTGGCTGCCTGCCACTGAGCTCTCAAAAGAAATCATCTGGTGATGTGAGGTGGAAGACAGCGTTCATCATTAGCAATGCAAAAGAACAAGAGTTAGCTCTGCTAGTACTAATTCTTGACCACCTACTCTTTTTCTACATGACTAAGCCTATGGAAATAGCCTGCGAGAGATGCATCGCATTTCACTTTTTAAATACCTACCACTGCAAATATTAGCCTCTACAGAAGACATTTTAGGCTGAACTGCGTGTGCAGTTTCTCTGTCAACCTCACTGCACTTCTGTTTGTTCCTTTAAGGCAATGAACTCTCAGATCAGCAAGAGGTCAGAAGTTCACATATTCATGTCCAGTCTGTTACAGAACAGTTCCCTCTTTGAACAATTTCAGGGATAATTTAAGGATCTGTGTATCTCAATTAACTCTACACTTCAACTACACTACAGGGACCATACACAGGACTAAAGTTAATCTGCTTTTATTTGGAAAAACAACACATCAGAGAGGAGTTCAGTCGAAAGAACACCCACACCTTAGAGACTAAGCAGCAAGCTATGGAGACTTCACAACAAAGCTGCTAAGGAAGCAAAGTGGTAAAATGCTGGGTGCTAACGAGCCTCTTTCAAAGAGAGGAGCTTGAGAGAGATGCAGAACTGAGTAAGGACAGGTAACTGTGGAGGACCACAGGGAGCAGATGGTAGCAATACTACAGGAGAACGTGTTGAAGGCTGAAAACATCTACTGCCATCCTACCAAGAAGGAGAATCCAGCTGTTAAATACCAGCTACATTCAACATCTTGACTTGACTGKCATCTTGTACAACTCCAGACAAACTATTCCAGCTGCAGTTTCAGGTTTTTTGTGGCTAGCAGAAGAGGTTTGTCCTATCCTCTCCCCCATCGTAGCCCGATCAGCTCCCTGACCTGATTTGCCATGTGGCAGCACGAGCACCAGTGCCAGCAAGCGAGGGGCCAGGGGACACACTGTCCTGAGTAAGGGCAGGATTGACCCAGTTAGTAAAAACTTGCAGTTGTGTCAGCTTAAAGCAAATATGGGATACAGCCTCAGTGTCTCGGGACAGATAGCACTTCTCTCCAAAGGGTGCTGGGAGGCGACAGAGCTTTAAATGGGTACGAAAGCTGAAGACGGCATAAAGAATTGCAGAAGGATGGGGGAAGGAAGGTTAATGTATTCAAAAACAAGCAAAATCATTAAGGATGAGCAACAGAGCAATGGGAGATGCGTACACTGACATTTAACTTCAGCTAGCCAGGTGCTGGATTAAAAGGAAGCAATATAAACATCCTCATGCATATTATTCTGTCCCTCAGAAGCAGTGACAAAACTTAATGATGCTTCTTGAAGACTCTCCTGCTACGTTATCCACAGCCTGTTACTAGAAATACTTGCTTCTGTACTTGCTGGAACAAAAAAGAAGGACTGAAAACAAGCTACAGCATGTTTCTTTTGCTTAAGTGATGCTGAGTTCCTCAGCCTCCAAAAAGGGACATGATTACAAGAACCAGGGAAGCAGGATTATTCACATCAAATCTGACAAGAAGCAAGTGTCCATTTGTCAGACAGTACAATACAAGACCTACAGTTTTCTACCAGGCAAGTCCTTTGCCAGTACTTCCACACCTGGAAAAGCTGAGCACTGCAGACTTGTACTCTCAGCRTACAAGGGGAAACAGAAACACCACCTCAGCTCAAGTCCTAGGGGAAAACTGCTGGATAGAATAAATGCAGTATGTTAAATATTAAGTAGTAAAAGAAATCAACATATAGAAGCTCAAAAAATGAGGGCACAACCATTCACTTCATTAGTGTCCAAGAAAAAACCAAAAAGTCCAGTTTTGAGAGAACTTATTCAGCACATTCTAGACCTCTAGTGAAATTCCATTCAAGAAATAGTTTCTACTACAGTCTGCAATGAAGTGTAAAGAGGACGGCCTCCAGGCACCAACAAGATTAAGCCACAGCCAAGACAGCAGAGCGATGCATTGATAAAATCATCACCATCAGCATATAGCACCCCTCTGGCTCTCAGCAGATCCTGCCTCATATTGGTGGGCTCATCAGCTCCCCCCAGGCACTGCGAAGACAGTAACAGCCAGCCACAGCTCCCTGCTGCTTTCTCATCCTGCAGCCCTCCCTTGCCCTTAAGATTCAGGAGGAAGCTGCTGGTTGCAAAATGCCCCTGCATTGCAGGAAGCTGTTCACACTCCCATCCCAGCCAACAACACTACGTTGTCTCAGAAGGGCAGGCAACGCTCAGGAGGGTGAGGATGAACGGTGGCAATTCTCAGTCTCAATGGCTTGCAGCTGCTCAGAGAGCTCAGTGCAGGGCAGAGCTCAGCTGTTCTATCTATATAGCGGAGAAACCCTGAGCCAAAACCTGTAGAAAGCCATTTACTGCAGTTTTGGACAACCTGTTGCAATAAGCTCCCTAACATCGTGCATAGTTGAACAGCTTATTCACAAAAAGATGGTGATTTTCACTGAAGACAAACCTTGATTTTAAAGCTGTCATTTCTATCATTTCCTGAGAACCACTTGCAGCTTTAGGGGTACAAACCACACTGATGGCATCAAGGAGGTATGCTGGCATCTATCCAAAAGGTATTACAAAACGACCGATTAGCCCAGAATTAGAAAAAAACATCTCTGGTGCCAGACATCCATTAAATTCATCCACTAAGCCCCTAACTCTACTGGCATCAGACGCAAGGTTCTCTCCTTATGCCAGTACAAGTTTCCCATGGAGAGTGACTGCACACAGTCAACAAGCACTACACTCACAACCAAGAGCATCTCTGTTTCTCAGATTGTGATCCAAAACCACTGCATAGGTCCTTGGGAGACACTTCAGTGCAATAGCCCAATTCTTTTTGTATCCCATTCTATCAACAGAAAGTACATATCTCCCATTTTAGGAGTTGAGAGCTGTTTACACGCAATGCTTCTCAGGTAAAAGTTTCCAAGTAGAAAACTAATAGTAATTACAATGAAAGCAGCTGCCAACGTCCTGCTCTGCAAGGGAGACAGCCTCTGCCTCCAGTCACTGTGACTTCTTCTACACCATTCTCCAAGGACTATTTTCCCCATAGGCAAAGACAGCATCTCATTCAAATACAGCTGAGAACTACCACTGAAACACCAACTAGGTGGTAAGCTCTAACCAGAAATCATGATACAGATCATTAGTGAGAACTCACAAGTTTTAAGCTTCCCTGCTCACCACTCCAGTGACTTTTCTGATAGTTACGCCCACCTTCAGCTTGCCAGCCACTTACATGAAGAACTTGTCTTACCCACTCTTAAGTGCACCACGTTGTCATCTCTGGGGGAAAGAGGCTCCAAAAGTAGCAGTGATAAGAGATTCCATGACTGAATTTTTAGCCTTCATCATACACATACTCACAAGTCCAAAAGCTGACAGTACACCACACTAGATATGAAATAGCATGTGGACTAGCCAATTCTAAGTACATTAACATTCAAAGCAGTAACATTTCAATGCCTTTTTTTAATTAATATACCAGACCTCTCTGATTCTCTTACCATTCACAGCTTTTTCTATCAGTTCTTCACAAGCATCGAAGTCTCCCTTCAATACCAGTTTGTCATGCAGGTCTGTCAACATAGGGTGCTCCAGAGCAATCTTGGTTTTCTTCTGCAGCGACTCAAAAGCTTCAGTGTAGTTGTGCTGACGAAAATGCTTTAGGCAAAGGCGAATGGCTTCCTGTTCACGGTACTACTGGAACACAAGAAAACCTATGAGACATGTAGATTTTTCTTTTACCAGCACTGCTGGGAGCTACCTGTGAACCTGCCTGAAGACAGAAGCAGGATCTCTTACACACACTGCACATAAATTGCTCACGAGCTTAGAGAGGAACACTATATGAAAGACATTACAAGCTATGCAGGCATTTACTTTCCAACAATATAGAAATTATACAACTTGGTGTCATCCAATTTAATAAGCATACAAGAAGAGAGTGCACGGTGTCCCAGATCTCTGGAGTGACCATTATTTCCCCCCCATCTGCTTGGCCCTGCTGTTCGAGGCCTAGATGAAGTACAGAGCAGGAAAAAGCCTTCGCGATCAGCGTTACATAATTTGATTGTATGACTCTTATATAAYAAAATAATTTAGAAGAGTAAGTAGGTCACAGCTTTTCTAGAAGCAGAAGAAAAAAAAGCTGTGAGAAAAGGAATACTTGCAATGACCACTGCTCCTGCAACGGAAAGGCAAAAAGCAGGGCTGACCCCAAATCCTGCAGGTTCGCGAGGGTTTCGGATCAATGGCAGCAAGGATTTACATGCGCACCAAAGTTTTACCTTCAAAATATTCCCATGCATCTTGAGCAGAACCCCTGCTTTCATACCACAGGTGAGCCAAAGCTGCCTGTTTCCCACTCAGCAGTGGGAAGGGGTAAGAAAGGCTAGAGAAACCCACGCTGGATCAAACGTCCAGGCACAAAAACGTGAGAGAATAGTAAAGTCTGCGTAAGAGCTACACCTTGTGCTGTTAACCTACCACAGCATCCACTGCATTTTCAAAGCTGCTAACAATATCCGTAACACAGATTTTTAAGTTGGTAAGTAGCAGAACCATTTTAAATAGACTCTTCAAACTTAATGTCTAAGGCATTCAAGAAAAAAAAGTAATTTCAATTCCCATCTTTAAAACACATCTACTGTGGTAAAAAGCACATGTAACTCAAGCATCTATAAAACTGATCAAATTACAGACAAAAAATTTTAATCCTAAATGGACACCACTGCTAAAAGTGAAGTTTATGGTATTTAAATGAACAGAATCTCTCTGAAAACCTGGAACTAACACTAACATTCAACAAAAATTAGTGCTCTCGAAATAATGGCTCTATAGCAAGAAACTTGTAAACTGAAGCAGCTAAAAAGAAACACGGCCATGTGCTATATTTTTAGTTCTTAATCCACCAGTATTTCACAGCTGCAAATAGCCAGAACTATGCATTTTTAGAAAATCAGTTCCCAGCCCACATGAAAAAGGCCAAGGACACGTACCGATAAAAATGCAAGACTGTGGCAAAGGAATATTAAAGCTAAAATAGAGTTTTAAAGCACAACTGGAAAAAACTTTTTTTTTTTTCCCTAAGAGATACCTAAGACACTGTCTTTAAGCAAATGTTCACTTACATCAGTCAAGGCCAAAACCACATTAGATTCTTTGTTACTCAAAAGGATAGCAAGCAAAAGGATAGCTGCACACCAGTAATAACCAGCTTCTGCACTTTCAGCTCCTCTAGTTTAGACATTAGGCAAAATTCAGACTCCATTGAGCCTCTCATGACTCAGACTTGGCTTATAAAACATCAAATGACTGTTGGATGCAGGTTGGCCACTCGATGCAATATAAAAGCTTGTATTTAAGTGACACCATAGTAGTACTTCAGAAGTTAAATGTAAAAACTTTTTTTWATGCAAAAAGGTGTATAAAAACTATATAACAGGCTCCTTTTTAAATGCTGTCATACAGGTTTAAAGAGATGACAACCCAAATAATAGCTTTGATCTGAAGCTGTAAATAATTCCTATGGTTAAAAACGTAACAAGAACATGAGACTAAGATACTAACACTATCAAATACACTAGTAGAATTAAAAATATTTAAGTGTTATCAAAAACAAAAGTGATAAACTGACACTTCTTAGTTAGAATCATAGAATCATTTAGGTTGGAAAAGACCTTTAAGATCATCGAGTCCAACCGTAAACCTAACACTGCCGAGTCCACCACTGAACCATGCCCCTACCCTAAGCGCCACATCTACACGTCTTGTAAATACCTCCAGGGACGGCGACTCAACCACTTCCCTGGGCAGCCTGTTCCAATGCTTGAACTAGTTGTAAAGTATGCCCACTCTGCAGTAAAAGCAAAGTGGTAAGGCTTTCAGGAGGCAGTAGGCTGAGCTGGTCAGCAAGAAGAAAGCAGTAGGGAAGGAACTGAGGAGCGTGCTTGCTGCTTTGAGTCCTTATCTGTTACCCCCCACTCCACTCCCTTCAGGAAAGGGAGGTTTTGTTGGTTGAAGCACACACAACAAAAAGGATGGGCAATTTTGTGTAAAACCTTCTTCTCATCTGATGTCTCAGGCAGTAAAGAATTATTAGATCTCAAAGCCTTTGAGACTTCCAAGAACATGCATGAAAATATTCACACCATCTCACACAACTGGAAGAAACAGGTCAACCTTTCTGCCTTTCCCCAAATATGGGTCAGCACATAGCCTCTTACGTGGCTCTGGCAACAGTGGCCTCTTCAGGACTGTGAGAGAGAAGAACATCAGAGAGACATGCACTCATCACCAAAAACTTGGCAACTGATCCTAGTAGAGCCCAAACAGTCATGACTAAGTCTCTGCCTTGCTGCTTTAGGGCTCTAAGCTTTAGAAGAACAATGCTGGCACCCCTTGAAGAAGCTGTCACTACATACATGCTGACCATGAAAAGTGTCGATTCCATGGGATAAGATGGAACAAAACAGATGCTGACATCACCATCAGATGGCTCCTGACCAAAAAAAATAAAAATCAGAGCTTCCTGATTGCAGCAACTGGTCAAAAATGCTAGACACACGACCACGTGCACAGGCAGCAGAAAGAAGCACAGAAAGCCACCAGCAGCCTCTGTCAACTGGACTTTTCAGAATTGGACATCAGTAATCAGCAGACTAATGACCACAATACCACTTTAATCATAAAGCAGCTACAGACAACTTCCACTGTGACTGTTAGTGCTGTTTTTAAATACTCCATGAAGCAGCTTTGGATGTTGGTATAAAGACTTATGAGCCAGATAGCATGGCCACATTCTTTACCATACTGGCAACACCATAAACTGGTGAGGGAGCCTCAGTACTACAATGCACAATCTTTACATCCTTTTAAGTTATTCCTTCTGGAAGCAGAGATATGCTGCTCCACTACCCAGTCTTATTCAGCTGGGAGGGATGTCTTCTCTGTAACACAATATGAATTTCATGAATTGTTCCAGAAGATCTATGCATAAAAAGCAGCAACAAAATGAATTCTGGTTGTCAATGCGCACTTCCCTCCCACAGGAGAGGCATCCGTTGTACTCAATTAAATACAGTTTACACAAATAATGTTTAGAACCCTTTGAACTTCCTGTCTATCAAAGTGACAAATGGTATAAATCATCTCATCTCACAGTCCAGTGGCATCAGCTCCCCTCTGGTCCAGAGTATTCAGCAAAAAGACAGTAAGAGGGAAACATCAGAAGTGCAAGGAGCTGCAACAGGAAAGACACTAACGTGGATTCTCTTTAAAACAAGCTCATTTTTATACCCTGTCACAAAAGCTGCATATGTAACCCAAAAGGCTCTACGCTCACATATAGCTCTACAGAAGGGCTGGTATGGTAAAAGAATGACTAATCAAAAGGCAAGAAGAGGGAGAAATGGAATCTGGTTTCGTTAAGATTAATTTCCCTTCCAATACAAATACTATTTTACTAATATTGTCCCCTTTGACTCCGTGTTCCTTTCTTTTATGTTTTTCTTGTGATGTCTACCGAGCAGGTTTGGGTTTTTTTTGGTAGGTTTTTTTTTTTTGTGGCGGTTTTGGGTTTTTTTGGGGTGTTTTGTTGGGTTTTTTTTAAGGAGAACAAGCAGATATGATTCAAAAAGACTCACTTAGAGTCAAAGTCAGCCAAGTGGTCTGAGTTTTAACTATGCGTGTTTGTTGTTTCAATAGCTGATATACAAGGAATGAAAAGGTCACATAATTCCAGTAAGAGAAGTTTCACAAGATTCTGAGACTACAAATCTTCAAACAAACAGGCACCTAAAATGCAGGCCTACCTTGCTGTACCAGTTGAGGCACGGTTGGACCACATCTGGATCATCAATGCCATTAAGTTCAACATACCAGATACTAAAATTGAAGCTAGGTCCCCAGGATAAAAGTGGAACTGGAGAAGAAAGGAAAAGGAGAAAAAGGATGCATAAACATCAAACAACCACTGCATTAGACTTATCAGGCTATACATAGTACTATTTCAACAGAATGCTTTTAAAGGTTACACAAAATTCAGTATTTCTGATTTGACAGAAGTTCTAGTTCGTTTAAGTAAGCTTAGGAAAATTACCAAATACGTCATGTCAAAGTTGTCATTTAAAGCAACCTGTGCCAAGCACCATTAACACAGCAGATGACTACAACGCAGAAGCTTGCTTTAAGCAAAAGAGCAAAAATACTATCATTTAAAACAGCTCAAAGCAGCAACAAGCTTTGACATGATGGGAATCACGAGCATACTAGCGACAGTATTTGCTCCTCATAGTACATTTATTTCCACATTTGTCAGCAACAATTATTTTCCCTAATGGTGAAGACAAGCAGCTTGGGTATTTTAAATTTTACAAAATTAGTAACGTCTGCAAGTTGTGGAGGAGGGAGGGAGGGAAAACTGTCAGTTTCCAATTTAAAACCTGTACCTAATTTTTTTTTTTTTTTTTTAAAAAGCTTAAACCTGCGCAGCTTTTTGGCCAATACTGTTTTATCTGTGCATTGGAACAAACATACTTAAAATACTAAATGACCCGTGAAACACACTGCAGCCTTTCACCTAAGGATTCTCTACCACTCTGTGTTAACGTCTGTGGTCTTGCACTGATCTATTGATTAATCTGCAGGTTAAGACTTGRTTCTGCTTTTTGAAGCAACTTCAACTCCCAGAAAACTTTCATGTGAACTCTGACTCCTTAAAACGGCAGTCAAATCAAGTGGTTTCATTTCAAATACTTTTGTTTCCTTTTTATTTGACCATAACTGATAAACAGGAAAAGATAGTATTAGAGATGAATGAGTAGTTACCAGCAACAGCATGGAGTCCACTACTTCCTCCCTTCCACAGAAACTATTTTTGCCACAGAAAAATTGCTTGTTGTCTTTCAAACCACTATGAAATACCACCGAGATTAACTTGTTGAACTAAGGGTTTTCTGACCTACTCCTTGAGGAAATAAAAACCAAAATTTGTCTTGAAGTTGTTCCTGAGCTCTTAAAGGTTCTTAAGTATTTATACTTCAAACAAGCTAAATCTATTATTTTCTACAATGTGTTTGGGTACAAAGCATATGTTCAAACACATGATTTTCTAAATTTTAATGGGTGTTTCTACAAACCTATTGCTAAAGACTCATGACAACTTCTGGGAACAGTCATCAAGAGAAGAGATTTTTAGAAAAGATCCAAAGAGACTTTGAATATGCGATTCTTAACCGATTTTAATATCCGTAAGTAGGTACTTTATATGTTACAGCTCTCAAATCATCCTATTCAAACAGTTTCTTCCTACTTGATTGTTCAGCATACAAAGCGAGATGCTTTCAGAGCAGTTCCTGGTAGGTGCATGTTTGTGGAGACAGGAGAGAAGTGAACTGGTCAAAAAAACAAGAGTCACCTGTCTTCCGTCCACATTGCATATGCTCTGCCCAAGAAAATTCTTTCTTGCTTAGTTTTGTCCTCTGCACAAGATGAGTGCTGCCAATATGGTACCTTAATACCATAAAACATTTCTACTTTTAAATCCAAGTACACAGATAAGTTTAATCCCGGATATCCCACCTATTAAGGCAGCAGACTGACAAAATACCACATGTAACAGGATCTGTTTTCAGACCCGAATACGCAGACCAAGACCAAACTGAAGTTAAATTTGGTATTTGCTCAGCTATAAAGAATCAAAGGCTATCCATCAGCTTATTGCACTGAAACACTGAACCAAACCACAGACCACCTCAAATGGACCAAAACCATACCTTTCCTGATGGTGAACCTGAGGCCAATTTCATAACACTGGGTGAAAAACCAAACCCAAGTATTACCACCTTCACACCTCATTCCAGAAAAAATGCAGAGGTATCCACCTCTATTTCTTTTCAGCAGTTCTTCTCAGAACTTATATGAACTTCTCCCAGAAAAATTTAACAATTCACCCTCTTATCCTGTTAGCCAACTACAGCACGAAAGATGTTATCAGGATGTGCATAAGAATCCTGGGTAGCTATCATCACAAAAAAATGCAAAGCCATCAACTTGCTAACACTTCCTCTCCCCCCAGTTAACTCGGAGCTTTCAACCGTCTTGTTTACAAGAAGGAAACAAAACACCAGGAATGGTGATTTTAACATTGAGATTTTCATGGTCCAATCATCTACTTTAAGGAAAGCACAGACATTAAGTTGTATAGGGAATGCAAAGTAAATGCTTCCCCAGTGCTGCACAGGCAGAGAAAACTGAAGCTGATCTTTTTTAAACTACTCCATAGGAGTAGGAGAAGAAACAAAGCAGAAGGGTTGAAACTGTAATGTGATTTCTATTCCAGTTAGGAAAGATCAAGTGCCCTGCTGGATCATCTCCCCATTTTTGAACCTCTTCCCTGGCTCCCAGGCTACACAAAGGAGATACCTCTCATCCTTTCCTCTGCCCTCTCCTTTTTGAGGCCTCTACAGGTGTGCTTAGCTCTTTAGACAAATCTCCTTTTAGAGCAGCCACAATCTTAGACATGGAACAAGGAGACACTAAGTGCAGCATGGAAATAGCAATAGTCACACAAACAGCAATAAGCATTACTTGTCAGTGTGACACACAAATCTCATCTTTATTTTTGCATAAGGTTTGGAGGTAACAGCAGTCTAGGATGCTGGGTGCGGATATAAGCCCTCCTGGGTCCAACTCCATTTCTTTTCTCACGTCTCCCAATGGCTGGTTTTCATTTGTCCTCCCCTTCACCCACTTTAGATTTCACACCGCAGCCTAGGTAGACACAAGCCTACTACAGCTTCTGCAATAACAGAGAAACGTCCTCCACTAAAAATCAGTGAATACCCTACCCTGCAATACAGCTGCAGAGGCCACATCTTGTGCTATCCACTGTTTGCTATATCGCTTTTTTCCCTACACACATACCTTTGAGGTGGAAATACAATGCCATTAAAGGTGTTAAATCTGAAGCCTAAAGCTACAGTTATTTCTCCAGTTTTTACCATAAAGCCACCTCAGCATGGTTTTTTGCTGCATGTAATACAGCAATTCACCCTGGAACGCATATAACTGTTCAGACCAGCTGAACTGTCACTCCACAGTGAGGTGCCCAGCAGAAGAAAAAAATAGTAATTAAAAAAAAATCAATATCCCTTCAACAGAAGCAGAAGGTATTTAGGTCACTTAAACAGTTCTTTACCCACGCAAGGATGATTTTAGGGGATATTTCTCAATAATCGGAAGCTATGCCTAAACAAGGACTGCAACCCTGTATACTAGAGAGGACAGTAGCAGAGGCATTAAACACAGCACAATAATTTCAAATACCTCTCTCAAGCTAATTCCTGTGTCCCTTATCTATAGGCAGTAGACACACAAACAACGTATGTTTGGAAAAATGCAGGTAAAGATGCAGTCAATACAGTTAACACAGGAAACATCCATAAAGAAAGTATTGCTCATTTCTACTACACCAAAGCTTAAAAAATCTCAAAGCCTAGTTAGTAACTCCCATGCTAGTAACAAACTGGCATGCGAATTACACCCGGCATTTCTTCAAGCTCTTTCACAGCAATCAGTCTTTACAACACTTTCTGCTTTCAAGGACATAGTACAAAAAAAAAATCTCTGCTTGGAATAACCACAAAAACAGAGCCAGAAACAAAAGCTCACAGACATTAAAAAGATTATTCTTCGATATTTTGTCCGGATAAATATCTTCTTCCCCCTCCCAAGTTCTTTAATGAGGTGCTACATGAAATGTAAAAATTACTTGTCAAGTAGGTCAAAAGCCTGCACAACTGGGCATTTCAGTGCTAAGGAACTGAAGTTGAACTAATTAAACTAAAAGAAGTGCAACTCTTCTTGACAAAAGGAGAAAGAAGTTATTTTTTCTGCTTTCCATGAGTCTGAAACTTCCTCTACTAAGTGACCAATGGAAGTTGTAGGAAGTATTTTCCCCTCTCACAGATCTACCCATGTCATGTTCCTCCTGCCCTGTCCTCCCATATAAACCTCACTGTTGTGTTATTAACAGTGGTGTACAGGTCAGTATGCTTATCTACAGAATTATAAAGCAAATGCCTGATGCAAGTCGCTGCTGAACTAACTAATGCCTTCCCCAAATACACAAACCTCACTGATAACAGTAACTTTTGCCGTGTCAATCTCTAAAAGTCCAAAAGGGCAGATTTTGGCCTCATGTTTACTGGCAGCATTACAAGGAACACAGCACGGTATTTTGAATTTTGAGTTACTTTGGCTAGCAGCTTGGAAATTTTAACAAACTGAAAACATATTCAAGCTGTGAATCTGAAAAATAACAGAATTCCGTAATATGATTTTGCAGTTGTTTCACAGCAAAAAACACTCTCACAACTTCATAAACAAAATGACACTAGCCATCAACTAGAGGTTTTAACAGGTTTTGGTGAAGAGATCATTTTAATTTCTGTCCTAGCATAGGAATTTCTTCATAGAAGATGCTTCAAGAAATGAAAGGCTATAGATGTAGCTGAAAAGGAAAACTCATCTCAAACCGTAACTAGCAAGCAAGTGACAGTTAAATACAAATCTAATATTAATGTACATAACACAGAATGCTTATTGCTACATGAGGAACCCATCCCAACAAAACAAGCCATGTAACTATTAATACTACTCATGTCATGTCAGAGAAAAAATCCTGGTAGTAGAAATTAATCAGCATTTCACTTTCCTAACAAGTTTCAACTTACTGCTACACTTCATAACATCAGAACACATTTTGCTGGAATACAATTTACACATCCAGAGAAGTAGCTAGTAATCTTTCCATTTGCCCCTTTAGCCCTCCAGTAACTACTCGCTGTTTTTTAGCCACTGAAAAGTAACATTTCCCCAAAACCTAATGYGGGAAGCTTCAGAATACATTAAAACAAAAAAACAAAAGAACAATTTAACTTTCCTGATGTAGTCAACCTGTAACTCTAACTATTCCTCTGCTCCTCTTGAGGTTTCCTAAAGCCAAGCGTTACAGATGCTTCCAAAAGTAGCAGCCAAAAACAAACCCAGTGAATAACCAATTTCTCTACTTCTCTAAGAATGGAACACACTACTGTTTATGGCACACAAATGATTACTTGATTCCCAGCCTGAAGCTTTCAATTCCTCAGGCAAACATGAGAGGAGATTCAGAAAGCTGTGTAGAAGACACTAGAGCAAAGGGCTCCAAGGGGAGCCCCTACACAGCCGCTATCATCTAAGTCTTGGCAAAGGAATTACCCAACACTTCAAAACACTCCTAAATTCATCTAAATTAGTCAACAGGATCTTATCTCGTTTTTCAGCAACTACCTCCTTGCTCTATTTTTAACCTTAAACAGCTAGTTTAAAACCAGTCATTCTTTTACTATGTCAGTAGGTAGGAAGGGGAAGATAAATCTACTGACCCACAAAAAGCTGAAAGGCTCTAAATTCTTGGATTAAATCCAACGGTATCACTGACGGCCACTGTAAAACACTTGTTCTCTCTGGCTTGCATGAAGCAAGGAAAAGAGATCCTCACCTGCTCCCATCACAAGTCACAGTAACCAGCCTTTGTTAGCACCCCCTTTAGCAAGCTTCACCAGAGAAACAAGACTAGACACCACGGGGTATAATTCTGCTTTGCCCCTGAATGTCATCTTTAGCCGGAGATGAGACATGATTAGAGTAGCAGGAAGAGAACAAGGAAGGCTTCTGCTGTTGCTCTGTGTGTTGCGAGCGTGTTTGAGAACAAGAGACTTCAACCTTTTTCAAACTCTAGGGTTGTCAATGCTGAAACTTTTACCAGTATTTAGCTTAATGATTTTTTTTTTTTTTTAAAGCTCTATACAGCAATTTATAGTAGGACAGTAAGCAGCTTCTCCAGCAATTAGTTGACTCAACAACTGTATTTCTGAAAATTACTGTATTTCGCTTTCATTCCCCAGGATTTAAATTATGAAGCTACTATTTCTTAGTAACAGGACTTCACTGTGTTCCAATYTAACCAGCCTAAAAGATCATGAAATGGAATAGCTATTGTGGATACTTTGCCTGAGTACAATGAAGTCACAAGTGCCAAGACTGGCACAAGTATAAGAAGAGATTATTTTCTACTCAGAATGCTGAAAAAATGCATTTACCTATCTTAATGAATCGACAGGGGAACATCTGTTCATCAATTTTATGCTTCAAGGTGAATGTTTCTTTGTTATAATCATTCTTTAAGCCACTGTGGGAAAAAATAAATAAGGTTACTAAATCTTACCTTGTATTTTAGGACTAGCTAATAAATGCAATCTAGGTCATGCCTGAAATGCGAAGCTTGTTTCATATTACTATGAATCATAAGTACGCATGCTGGACCAATGCCTGGACTGCTATCCACCATCTTGTATCTCCCTGGGAGGCAGCACTGGCTAGTGGTTTCAGGAGACAACTGACATCGGATCAATACTGCTTGTGTGTGCCTGTAACCCTGCGACTTCAGCAAGTGATCTGCCTGAACCGCACTTTTCCGTTTTCAAGCGGGAGATGGACCAGCTCTCAGAATTATCACACTGCCAAAGTTCTTTGTGATCCATTTATGGGCATTACTTTATAAAAATATCAAATATTTACTATAACTTATCAAAAATCTTAAGTCCATTTTTACTGAAGATGCAAGTACAGGTCCCAAAATAAGGATTTTTATTAAACTTCAGTACAAGTGAAATGACATTAGTTATCAATAATTACTATGCTACTAAGACCTCTTCCCCCATAATTCTAGCAGCAACAAAGTCAAATTGCAAGACTGGTCTACCTAAAGAGGGCAAAAGGGCAGGAAGGGTTGTGGCTAGTTTCTATACGGTCTTGAAGGATACCTGCAACAATGAACTTCCCAYGTTTCTCCATGGCTATTCTGCTTGACTACAGATGATGTACACGTATACATTTCCCAGAGGTGGACTTTCCTTCTGCAGGCCTCCAAAAATAGACTAGTTTTTGCTACTCATTTCTCTTGTACTCCTAGATATTTAACTATCATTTCCCTTTCCAAAACAGAAGACTCCTTAAAAAGCCCTTGCAAATTTACATTAGCAACTACTCTGAAGCTCTGGATAGCTTGAGTCGCCAAAAGGGTCTTTCTTCAGTCCCTGTCAGTACAACTACCAAATCAAACTAAACAAAGGAAAACACGGGTTTTCCATTTGCTTATTTGATTTATTTACCCATTTGAAGAAAGGCAGAGCAGCTGCCTAGTTCAGACCTTTACAGCTGCAACGAGGTTCTTGACATAGGCAGGTTATTTGGGCTTTTAAAAGCTACTTTAAGTTACCCACACCTGGGGAATCATTTCTCTTGTGCCTCAAGCACACAGAAGAAAGGAATCGCAATCCAGCAACATTGCGCCCTGCTCTCAGCTCTTCCAAATCTCCAAGAGTTCGCTCTCCACAAATCCTCTGTGGTTAGAGCAGAATAGGGAAGGCTTCCTGGAGCAAGTGTTGGGATTGCTGCTCTCTGACCTGACCATAAACACAAGGGCAGCTAATTGCAGGATCACCACCACAGTTCTATTACACTGTTAGCCATGTGTCTGCTTGGGAGTGAAGGGGAAGAGCATTTTGGTCCAGCCTTTAGGATTACCATCGCTGATGAAATCACATCTTACCTGGATAAGAGATCTGTCATGTTTTCCTCATTCATYCCACCAAAGACTTTAAACTTCTTTAAATTGCAGACATGCGTTTTCTCATATTTGCCAAATGTGATACTCTGGACTATGGCAGGTCTTTCAAGTTTCAGAATCAAATACTGCGGAAGAGAGAACAGTGAATTTTAATATTAAAGCCAAGGCTGCAAAACATACTAAGGGAGAAGCATTACAGCCTTCAAAAATTCAGTTTACAAAGCCAGAGAATGAAAGTTAAGATCCCTCCCCATTATTATATTTTCTCCTTTGTTCCTGGAATGAAGCAAAGGTTTTTTAGGAATATTACTTTAAAAGCAGTTTATCCAGGAAAAAGATTCGGTTGAACTACCTATTCCTAGCATTTCTATTCAGGGCTTACATACATTCCTTCAAGTTGGATGCAAGACTTCCAGAAATCTGGCAAATAGGATCAAACTACAGAGAGCGATGATTCAAACGCCCACTACAGCCTGAAATGAAACCTAAACTGAATACACAATTAGATAAATACAGTATGTTCCACATGCTAAGAGAACATCAGATTACTTTTCCTCTCTGGGCTGACACTATTTAACCACTGAACGCAGACTAAGTTTGATGTGCGGCTAACATAGGAACCAGCTGCTTATTAACCATACCAAATAAAGCCAAGCCACTTAACTGACACTAAAGGGGCTTTACACAGAAAATGATGAAAATGTTCTCCCTTGTGAACATGTGCTCCCCCCTTACACAGATGTCCCCCCCACAGTGTATGAATAGTCAGATTATTTATATTCAGGCCCCAGCTACCAGCTTCACCAGCACTGCTGGAGGAAAAGATCTGTTCCACTTGAAAAGCATATGCAGAGAAGCACTTGCACCATTCATCGGGGACCATCAAGCACCAAGTTTATTTAACCTTCCCCTACAAAACAGGTCTTGGAGGGAGGCTGGAGACATCCTGTTTTGCAGAATACGTCGAGCTTATACCTGAAAACAATGTGTTTAATTCTCTTCCCTAACTTCTCAGAAATAAGCAGTACACAACAGAGAAATGAGACGAAGTGCAGAATCACAATTACTCATCATGACGGATTTTGTTACAAAACCCTGCGATCAAGGCTACAGTACAAGCAGATCAGTAAGGCACTGTAGGACACCTCCCACTGCAGGCACTGCTGGTGGCCCTTTCCTCCAAGCAGCAGCACTGCCAAACCAGACATGACGCAGTATTTTGAGTCTTTCATCGACATCAAGTATTTGCGTGCATGTGGCTGCTTTCTATGGTTCCTGAGCAGAGACTAGTATCTCTCCATAAAGTGTCGTGGGCATCGCTCTGCTTGTCCTATACAGCTCTATCTACGGGACAATCTTACTCTTGAAGTGCACCTTCGGGGTGAGAAGCAGAACAAATTTTCCCCTTCCATGTAGTTCTCAGTCTTTCTGTCATGGCCCTATAAAGCAACTAATTCCGAATCTAGGAGCAGTACTGACATCGTTCTAGAGAACATCAGGATAAACGTGTGATCTCAACGGCTGGTTCTCACTACATTTACAAAAAGCTTGGCTTAAAAGAAATACTAGTACATGTAGCGGTTACAGTTAATAATGCAGACTGGATAGGTACCTATTTAGAATAAGGAGGATTTACTGCCAAAGATGTTTCCAGCAACTCAAAATTTTTCAGAATGAAGAAAATAAACCAGTATCAGCACTGCTAGGATGCAACAGAAGAATGCATTGGTGCTTTCCCAGATTTTTTGGGGGGGGGGAATTTCTGGTTTTGTGAAGAACACCATCCACCTAAATGTCAGAACCCACCGCTAGTTTAACTAGCAGTAAGCCATGCTTTTGTCTTAAAGTACTTGCCAAACTTCAGAAAAAACAAAGTTCTATACAGAAAACAGACTTTCTAAAGCAGAGAAAAGGAAGGGACGAGCAAAAGGATGGTCCTGTAATGAGCAAGGCAGTACTCGATACATGGCGCAGCCCACTGCCAAAATTCCCATGCAGAACAGACGGTACACAACAACGTCTAAGAACTCCTCCTACACCATCATATCTTCCCTGCAGATTTCTCCCAAAGCTGAAAAAGCGAAGCTAGCACTACCAGCATCAGCAACTGCAATTCTTAATCTTGCTGGAATCACAAACCTAACGCTTGGGTCATGAAGAGATACTTTCTCAAGTACCACACAAAAAGATTTGCAAAAGCTTGGCACAAACTTCACCCCGTATTATTCAATTCTTACCCTAAATTAAGGGAGGGAAATCCAGGACTGCAGTTAAATCCTTTATCTTGGCATACACGCCTAGAAGGGAGCAAGGCACGGCAATTACTCCACATGGCTAGCAGTGATTTCTTAAGCCTACAGACAGGGAAGGAACTCTACAGCCCTCCTTCCTGCTTCCACACATCCCATCACCTGCTGAGTCAGGCAGACATTAGAGAAAATATAAGCACAAAAGATAAAAGACAACCTTTTTGTGAATTCCCCTGCTGACGAAAACAAAAGACAGGTTTGCTTTAAAGCCTGTGGCCCAATACCTGTATGCATTTTTGTATTTTTTAATACATATACACACACATATATATACACACACATACATAGATGTACCTCTTGTTTTTATGTATAAACACACACAAACACTGCTGCCACTCTGGGTACAGGCTACAAATCTCACTGATGTCGAAAAAATATATTGCCTCAAGAGCTGCAAACAGCTGGCTGCATGGATATTTTTGGACTGCTACCAGGATTTTATATGTGACAGACTATTCTCTATAGCTTTGAAAGATGTGATAAAAGTGTACGTAAGATCAAGTGATTTATTAAACCTGGAGAGAATAAGTCTATGAGATTTCAGACAAATACACATACCAAGATATTTTTCCGTCCTATTGCTATAAGCAACATCAGTACATTTAATGTCCAAGTATTCATGAAGTATTCCAAAAATCCAAATTATAAACTGAAGTGTTTGTTCATTAGAGGCATGGCACACAGACACTAATCAGAATAACTGCGCAAAAACCTCAGCCTAATTGTTAAGCCTCAAATTACAACACTTACAAAAAAGATGCTACAAAACGTTAGAAGAGTAAAACTTCTGGTTTATGATTAAACACATTTGTAAGTGAAGATGCACAAAGAGCAGAGTACACTAAGTCATGTATGGCACTTCAGCACCTCAACAGCTTGTTACTGTACACCCAAAAAAGCAAATCCAGTCCTGTCACACTGGGAGCTGCAGCAAAATTCCAAACTTTTTTGAAGCTCTGGTCTGTGCTACCATTTGATGACAACCATATGCATGCTTCTGCATCACACAACTGAGTGTAAATTTTATTAATGTACTTTAAATTAGTTCCTGATACGATCTACACAGCAGGATGGAAATCAAGAGAGGAAAACTGGTCTTCTCAGATGCAAAACTGAAACCAATTGTTTGGACAGTGCCACTAACTTTATACATATGCTCTTTAACTGTTCAGAATTTACATCTCCACATCAAATACGCTGGACCAGATTCCAAACTGCACTACGCAAGCTGCCTGTGCAATTAGAGTCACATTGTATTTTATTAATTTCTTTCTCTTTAACCACTTCTGCTCAAACTTTTTTTATTAGGGAGTAATGAAACTTGTATTGCATGTGAAAATAAAAACACAAAATAACCGAGATACTCAACAGGGGCTGCCCTTGCCTACTACACAAACCTACACATTGCTTTTGCAATTAAGCTTGTGGCTAAATAAAAAACTATCCTTTTGTTCTACACATTATTAATCAAGCCACCCAGGGGAATAAGATGTTCTTCTGCACGCAGTCTTCTCAGTCAGAACATCGCTGGAGCCATCAGGATGAGCATTTATGACAGGGCCGTGGTCTTCAGCATTACCAGCCTTATCGCTTCACACTTCCTATGTAAGCCTAGAACTAGTTTAAAAATAGAACGGTCAGCCCTCTTCTGCCTGAATAGGTTACTACATAACAGGTTTGTTATTGAATATATAATTTCTGGGTCATTCTATTTCAAGAATCAAGAAAGATATCTAGTTTAATAAACAGAAAAACAGCTGTCATATGTATTTYCTTTCACTGGCACTCATTCATAACCAACTGATGGCTTTCATGGCCACAAGAATTATTTAACTCTACCATACCCATAAAGGTAGGAAAACCCTTTACTAAGTAAAGTCACATGGCAGCATTTCAAGTGTCTAGACTTCCACTTTCATTTTCTTTCCCTTTTCAAAAAGGTTTAATACCAACTCCAGCACATTTACTGCAAAGCACGGATCTTCGCTGAGCTACTGAACACATTCTCCTATTTTTACCTACGTTCTTCTGATTCATGCTCATCCTAGCAAGAGGAACGCTCTGAAAGAAAAGGTGCCTGGAGAGGTTTCCTGTTTCACACAACAAGGGAAGGGAATAAATCCATGTTTAGGGACTCACTCATATTTTTACCTCTAAGCCAGCACAGCACCACCACCTCGGCAGGGAATTACTAAACCCTTACACATTAAGGTGAGACGCTCTGATGAGACAAACACTAGCGATTAGGGCTGCAGAGCTTATTAAAATATCTCATGGCACATTCCAGTGAGCATGACTGACATTAGTCCTTGTGTTGTGCCTTAGCCCTAGTTTCAGCTAGCGAAGTTTGAAACAAGGAAAGCTTTATTTTACCGAGTTCTAGTTCGCTTCCTGTCCCAGACTATTATGGCCACCCACGCAGTTTAACGAGTGCGTCACCGCAAAAGCGACCAATTTTTAAATGAAGTGATGCCAACACACAAGCCATAAAATGCTTTGCAACTTCATTTTCCATAGGATACATGATGTTTATTTTGGGGATTAAAAGTCATGTGTATCTATCATCATTCTTTGGAATATGAAATACCCAACTTCTAACATAAAGCTACTAATTTCCCCCCAACTTCYCTCCCCACCACACTTGTAATTCAGTCAACCACTATTTCGACTGAAGTTTTCCAAGCTAAGAATCTGCCTTAAGAACTTCAGCCATCTGCAAGAACGAGGAAGCAGAAAAACTGTATAAAAGTTTTACCTGCATTAAAATGTGGCAGTCTTTCAATGGGCAAGGTGCAAGAACTAGCTATTTTGAGCAAAACACAACCAAATCTGAAGTTCTTTTGTCAAGTATGACACAGCACAATTTGGAACTGTTTCTCTCTACATACACAGAAATAACAAAAACTGCATTCTTTGCACACAGGCTGCTTCTGCAAATTTTAATTCCCTGTTCCCTCTTTCCAGTTAATTTTTCAACAGAGAAGTTACACTGTAAAAAATGCTTTACATGAATAATTAAACACTCAGGTTAGAAGCATGAAAATTAGCTAAAGTACATATTAGAGACACTGCGCATACATTATCCCTCTCACTCAGGATTGGGCTTGCTGAATACATGAGCCACTGCGCAGCATTTTGTATTCTCACTACTGGATACAGAAAATCAAGTAAGAGGAATCCAGCAGGATGGCCTTTTCCACTTAGGCAGCCAGGTTTTCTGTTGGTTTTGTCTTTAAATAACACAGAATAAAACTCAAATACTGCCTTGCCAATCTCAGTTGCCACTACGAAGACTAACTTTTTGCAAGTCAGATCAAAGGACCTCAAATCTGGATACCTCATATATATACATGAGAGCGTGTGAGACAAACATGAGAGCGTGACATGCAGGCACGCGAGAGCGATGAGCATGCGAAAGAGCGATGAGAGAGATGAGCGCGCTGAGAGACAGAGAGAGATATATGATAGATAGGTATGATAATGTTTATTCGTCTCTCTCCTATCAAAAGTTTGGTTTAAAAGTTTGGTTTAAATGCTTATCATGTGGGGCAGTGCCCAGTTCTCCAGGGTTAGATTCAGTAGTTCTGCAACAACATCTTCATTCAGGCCATGACCAATACATATAAAATTGTTGGAAGACATCTCTTTAACAAGCTCATGTGGTTTGTACAAAAGTCACTCTAATTATTTCCTGCTTAATCTACATGCTTGAATATAACTTGTATCACTGCTTGTCAGCTTTAAGCATAGGTTGGGAATATTCTAAAGCATCCAGTTACAGAAGATGTATCCCATTCCAGAATCAGGTTTTTAAAAGCACAAAATATTCAGGATGGCTCAGAAAATGAAAAAGCAACTTTTAGCAACAACTACAAGCACCTCAGGTGAAAAACCCAGTCCAAAGCTACACCATGAGCCAACCCTGCCTTATGAACAAGAGAACCCTAAGAAAAAACACATGCTTCCTGCATGAAAGGAAGTAAAGGATGGCACAGACTGGGATACAATACATGCTCAATACCCATTATCCTGCAATCAATAGTTCCTAGATAGACTAAAACTGCTTCAGGCTATGGATTAAATTCCTATGCTGTTTATCAAAATATATATATGTAAAAAAAATCAAATTAAAAGAGCAGTAGATACAGAGAGGCATCAAGGGGACCAAAACTGTTAAGTCTTCACAAGCAGGTTTATGAAACACGTTAATGGTAYAAACGGAATACTCTTCCCTCTCCTCCTAAAAAAAAAAAACACACCACACTTTTACAGACACAACAGTATAGAACACTATCATGAAAATCAAGATGAAAGCCCTTCAGCTGGATGGGATGACCTACTGCTATAGGGAGCTGCCAGTCTAGACTATAGATTTTTAGCACACCTTCAAAGCAAAGTAGCAAGATTCACCTAGAGAAAAATTCTGTGAGACTTAACTCATGAGGAATACTTGGATTAAATAAGTAGACAGGCAGAAGGACTTTGCATGAGCGATACTGCACAACACAGTGCTGTGCATCAGTATTTTAAACAAAAGAATTTAAAACCAGCATAAGAGATACAGAAGCTGATCAAACAGTACCGGAGTAATAAGGTATAGATCTAGCATAAAGAGAAGGATAACACATTTATTGGGGAGTAAAAGGATAAGCATTTTTTTTTCTGTATAATCTAACAATCTATTAAATAGTGAAAAAGCAAAATAGATGCTAAAATCAATACAAATCTTATTTTAATAAGGTGATTAACCAGCAGAAGAGGTGACATTCATGTCTCTTTAAACAGAGTCTACATTTCTAAACGCGCTATTAGGGGAAACAAATACAAGCTCCTTAGATCTCAGATTCAAGGCCAGCAATCTACAACAGTTTCCAGTAGTGCTGACAAAGGGGGACCTGCATGCCTCATTAGCAGCTTAATCTAACCATAAGGTTAGATTATTTCCAGTACAACCACGATTGTCAAGGATGAAACATGAAACTTCCCCCGCAGAAAAGCAATTCTTGAAAGACCACAAATAAATTGCTGGAAACTTAAATACCTAACATACCAACACAACAACCTGCATTTTACTGAGAGAAAGTAGCCTATAAAGGCTGTCAATAAAAATAGTAGCAGCCTACATTTAAAATAAAAACTCCAGTATATATTAAGTTGTACAACACGGCTATACAGTTGCAGAGATTCAGATGCTTACCTGGGGAGGATAATTGCTTTCTGAAGACCATCTTGAGGACTGATCATTGGGCTTGTCCACCAAGATATTCCTAAAACATGAGAAGCCAGAAGTTAAACAACAGCCACGTTATATTTTACATCTCCAATGAGATCTGTCATACATGCAGATCAATAACATTCTCATGCAACTACCCAAATCACTAGGCAGAAACTAAGGTTCTCCCCCTCTTTTATTAAAAATTTTCTACATCGCTATTTTACAGGACCCATCAAAATACGCCTCCAAGCCTTGTGGTTGTGAAATGGAGCTCCAAGTTACGAAATAAAAAAAAAAATCCAAATTGTGAAACAAATGTAAAACAGATGAATTTACGTAGGCCCAAGTCCGCAATGAAGCGGAAAAAACAGTCTCRTTCACCTAAATGGGGTAAGAACTTTTCAATAAGGTTAAAACGATGAGCAGTAAAATGGTTCACAAGCCAAACACTATCCTTTACTAGACAGGCGATACTGGAACGGAGAGAGCGAGCTGCTAACCTACTTAAGCCTTCTTGGAGTGTGAAAGATAACCATCTAACTCATGCCAAATTTTAACAAGTATTTTTCATGAGCTACAAGCCTAGAACAACACACAAGAAAGCAGAAGTTCAGCTCTTCAACTGGCAAAACTACCTCTGCGTTGCTTTCTTACAGTTTGGAATAGCACAGCACTTAGGTAATTAACATAAATTCAGAATTTTTTTTTGCTGAAATGAAACAGATTCATCATGATAGTCACATGAAGGATCTGCCTTCCCCTCTCCTATAACCATGCGGTAAAGCTCACCTCCCAGATTAAATTAAAAACTAAAAAAAAAAAAATCCCTAAAATATATATAACTATTGGCAAGGTAACGATGCACCACCTGCTGGACAGGACTTACAAGCTCTACCACATCCAACTAACAAACTCGCCAGCTCGTAAAACTTATGTAAAAAGAAGGAAGCAGTCATCAAAAGGCTTATGCTATCTCCATCTGCTGTGTAGGAGGAAAAGAACACGAGCATCTGGATTACTACAAAGGACTGGAGGAAAAAGCGCTCAAATAAAAGCTCAGAAGGGAAAGAGGTTAAGTCAGAGGTTGAGCATTAACAGACAGAGAAATTAGCTCGCTCTTTCCACATTGGGCAGACCAAAATCACCACACTAGCAACGGTATCCAAGCAGTCCTGCGCCCTGACAAGGGAGACAGCAAGGAGCTAGACCAGGGTGGCCCCTTAAAATATGTACATTTTAGAGAGCTGGTCTAGTGGCTGTCCATCTACAGGCTTTACAAGAGACACGTCATGATTTTTACACAGCATAGGAACAAAATTCAGGTTCCCTCTCCCTTCAGTTGTTTTCCATCATAGCGTGGCATTTATTAACACAGCAATGCCAGCACCGGCCCAGGCCTGCAGCTGGTTTATTCAAGCATCCCCAGTGGGGAAAACGCGTTTGAACAGCATACGGACACGCACGACCCTCTTGCTCTAACCCCATCAAAATAGGAAACATCAAGCTATTGGTTTGCATAACTAAACATCCAACTAAGTACATCTAGTTTGCAGCGTGAAGAGGCTCAACTCCTAGAGAAAACCTAGCTCCCGTCTTTAATTACAACAGGGACAAAATGAACCAACCAAACCAAAGGGGAGAATTTGGGAACTGATGAGACACAGATTTCTAATAAAAGTTGCCAGTCTCAAACCTAAGTCACCACTAGAAACCAAAACACACTTGTTTTGAGAAGAATCATACCTGCAGTCTCCTATACCATGCCATAGGCAAGGCAAAAGGATATTTATGAATTTCTTAATACCTTTTAATATCTGGAGAGAGGAAAAACTGCTCAACTTGAAGGAGATAGGTATCTTCTATTAAATACTTAAGGGACATGAAGGCAGATAAAACCAGATAACACTGTACGGCTTTTCTCCTTTATGGAGCTGTATCCTAGCATGCAAGTAACCCTACAGAATAAATTTTATTTATGATGCTATTACATTTGTTTAAACATTAGATGATAAGCCCTTCATACGTTGAGCAACATTTGCAGGAATTGGCACTGTTACGTGGTCAGATAATGCCCTGCTGGAAAGAGGCATTTTATAACTGGGACAGATCCCAAAGATCGTATTTTTAGAAGTAGATTTGTTTGCTTCTCCAGGTCAAAGATCAGTTTGCTACAACCACAGAGGACCTCAATCAGTACAGCTAGACAAGATAAAAATCATTCTGCAGAGACAGAGAAGAGGGACAAGCAGCTCACACAAAATTAAGGCTAAAAAGAAATTTAAAAGATAAAAAGATAGCAGTGTCAATGGATTTATAAAAATATTTAAAAACACACGGGTTATTAATTTATTAAGATTAAACAAACATTGAAGACGGAAATCCATATGTACGAAGTCAATTTACCATACTGGTTTAGGGAAATTATGGGCTTGGAGGAATTCAAGCACTCCAGCAGTCACAAGACAGTAATAAACAAACAAATGCATAACCTAATGACAGACGCCTCTTTCCACATAAAGCCCTTTTTCTGGACATCACAAAACTCTTACACAGTACCTGGAGGCAGGCTTTTCAGATATGACACCGAGATTAAAATCTGAGAAACTTTAGAAGGGAAAATTCCATTAACTCGATGACTTTCCACGTAATTTTCACGAGGCATTAAAAAAAAAGTATTTGTAAGCCCTTGAGCTACCGCAAGTACCAAATAGTTTTACACAAGCTTTTCCTGTGAAACAAAGCAACCCAACAAATGCAGTTTGAGATAACTCATAATCATAAACTGTAGATACAAGATCTAGTCTAGCATAAATCTACAACACTGCCAAGAGGGACCATTCCACCCACTCACGCCTGATCCTCCCCCTCCCTATACCAGCAGCTATAATAAAGATTAGCATAAATAACTTCTTTAGTCAGATCAGTTCTCCAATTCAGCGTACTACTAGTGCCAGCACAAAAGGAGAAAAAGATGAGCAGCTGGATCCGGACGAGGGGTTCATGCTGCAGTGAACTCCCAATACCACTCTCCCACTGGCAAGTAACCACTAAAAAAAAATTAGATGTCGTGGTACCTCTGCTGCTTTGTGGGCAATCCTACCCCACACTAAAAGCTAAGCAAAAGGAGCCATTTTATTTGCACCACAAACAATAACATGTCCAGAGGCAGTACTGGTGTGCCTTAAATTCATAATCTGGCTTCCTTCATGGCTATTAGCATCTAAACCTTTATTGTAAGCGTTCCCATCGCTAAATAAGAGAAGCGGATCGTTCTGACTGCTTTATGTAGAAAGCCCTCTTGGCAGAACACAGTGGAAGTTTCTTTTTATTACCCATGCAGACGCTGGTCTTGCAACTGCTGGAAGTAGATAATTTTTCCTTTTACCAACCCAGAAACCGTCATATCCGTTGTACCAACTGCTGGCTGATCTTTGCTGGAATTACAGAGATGTCCCCATGCTTGGTATTACCAGAGGACTTGTCTGTGCAAAAAGCTCTGTGGTTTCAGGCATTACAATCACTAAAGGAGAGTTTTTCTTTGCTTTGGCGGGGAGGAAGGGAGAAACAAGATGACTTTGCAGAATATACTGCAAATTAGGTTTAAGGCTGCTATAATTTGCATCTAACCTAAATATTTTCATGAAGCTGCTATTAGAGAAAACCATGACTTTAGGAACAAGTCCTTAAGAATAAACAAATCCAAAACACTGGCTTTGCTTGGCACATTCAAATTGCTCTTCAGAGAGCAGCTGTGCAGAAAAGGGCACACACGTCTCCAAGAGGACTTGGAACTCAGACACAGCTCTTCTAGAAAACCACTGAGGTACCATGCCATTACACTGCAAAAAGCATTTGGAGTGCTACAAAAACACAGCCTGGCTGAAAGTGGACAAAATACTTTCTTCAGGGCTGTCCATGTAATGATTTTTTCTTTTTTTTTTCCTACAACCATCCCAAAACAGACTAGCAAGAATACAGCAACTAGAATACAGCAACTAGAATACACGGACTAAAATTTCCACTAAGTCCACTTTGCAGAGGACTGTAAGACATGATGGACCAACTATTTCAAACATGTGGAACCATCACACCAGCCAGTACAAAGCATCAACAGAGATGCTCTTGCCCAGCCTGGACACTGGAATGTACACACAGTCTTAACCAAAAAACACAGAGGAGAAAAAAAAAAACAACCACCACCAAAAAACCTTATTCCATGGACCTGGAAAGAACTAGAGAAATTTTTCTCCTGCAACTCCCAGAAACTCACTGCAACTAATGCTGATTTCAAACCACCTGGCTGTGATGTTTAAAAAGCTCTATGTACCTATGGCTCTCCCCTAAGGCAGTTCAAAAAAAAAAAGCTTTTTAGATTTTGTTATAAAGTTTCTCGCCCTTCTATTGGAAAAGTTCTCTGCTTAAAATGGCATAAGGACATGAAGACTTGAAAATTTCTTGGTTGAAACACAGTAAAACATGCACAATTATTATGCAGTATGCAGATACATTCAGGAAACAAGGGGGTTGGGGTGTTGGTTTTTGGGTTTGCATTTTTTGAAACACAGGACTCCTTAAGCCCACTGCTAAGAAGTACAGGAGGACCTCTTGCATAGTAAAACAAAGTTTGAGTTAAACATGTACACAAGTGTGCAATTTTAAATACTATACCGTCACGAGATTTGCCAACTTACTGCTCAAATTTGCTTCTATCTCCTCAGCAGCAGCAGTTTCACACAAACATCCAGTATATTATAAATTTACTTCTATCAGAAGGAAAATAGCTAAGCAAGTACAGCATACAAAAATAAACTAATGAATTTAGAAATCACCTTACAGAAATATACTTATCAGATCACAGCTGACTACACTGGACAACAAAACAGCTATCAGAAATAGTTCCATTAAAACCAGTTTCTCAATTATTTCTTTCAATGAACAGTTTACTTTTTTTCCCCCCATAAGCTGCCTCTCATCACTGCCAGCCCAATGATACACAAAGGCCTTTACCAAAAAAACAAACTGCTCCTTAAACACAAAACGACACTGTTGCAGACATTTCCAGTAACACAAGTTAGAAAGTAATCCTTTCCACTCTTCCCATCCAGTTAAGACTTCTTTAAACAAGATATTTTTGATTCATCAGTGCTTCATCCTGACATGCCAGGAATTAAATGTTACCAATAGTGACTAAAACTGCAGCAGTACAGTGAATTCCCAGCAAGTTATCAGAGCCTGGTAAGTAACGTCTATTCCGGTGACACTCAACAACCCTAAATCATGGATTAAACTTTTGACTGTATCACAGCACTGAGCAACCCAAATCCTTAGCGTCAAGAGCTCCTAGCTCCAGGTTGGTAATACCAGTATTAGCACAGCAGAAAAACAAATTGGAGAATAAAATAAAGTCCGGTTTATTCGCGTATGTTGGTAACCACAGTAACTTCACACACGGCAGATGATTACCAGCCTAACTGTCCCAATGTTTAGGGATTATAGTTTAGATGCAATTTAATTGATAAGTGATGCTGAACCTTTAAGCTTAAAAATTATCAAGGTTTGTTCTCTCCTTGCACTAGCTTTGGTTTTAAATTTAAGAATTGTTAGATCACTGAAACAACAGATCTGTTCCATGTACTTAAAGTCTATCTACTTTTTGAAAAGAAAATAACTTGGTGCTGATGAAATCAGCAATTATGAAGACTGCTTCACCTGATCATCTTAGTGAACTGATTATCAGTGAACATAAGATCATCTAGAACCTTTTCTTTTGCCCATTTCTTTTCATACTCAGTGTTCATTTCTACATGTCTAAGCCACAAGGATATTTTAAGTGATCCACAAAGTACTAACTCAAGCAACGTGGCGTGCATGCAACCTAGCCTGTAAGAGGTTCCAGGAGGTTCCCTGAGCAGAAATAAATCCCTGGCTTGATAAAAAGACCAAGAATAGGATGAATCCTACCCTTCGATATTCAAGGAAACAGACAAAGATATTCAATTCTTCAGCTCACTGGATTTGTAGCCAGTAAATAAAATACTGTAGTAAAATTCACCAGAGTTTAAGACATCACCAGCCACAGCCACTTTATAACAAAGTTCAGTTTTCATTTTAATAAAAATCTCACATCTTGCTAGGAAAATAGTTTAGACAGTGTGTGAACATAGGGATTTCTACTGCCAGCAGTCACCGGAAAAGCCCCTGAACTTAAGACTTCCCACATCTTCCACAATACTGGTGCAGTAGCGCACTTCGGTACCACATTGCTCTCACTTCTCCTCTGCAAAAGCATTTTCTTGGAAAGGGACAGACCCTTTACAGAAAGATTAGAGGAAGGCAATGTCTAGCACACATCTATGTAAATCCCCCGTGCTGTATTTTGGAAGCATCACAAACTTGGTGGAGTATTTTTGTTTGACTAACACACATATGGAAAAATTTTAYGAAGGCCAGGAAGTAGGTTTAGGTCTTCCATGATTTCACAGCTTTGCAACAATGCTCTTACATGCCACAACATTAGTAATATTTCCACTCAACAGAGGAATCCACAAAAACAGACTAAGTGATTACATGTAAAGATATAAATTCCTAATGTAAGCCATAAACACATCTTTAATATTCATCAGCACTGTAACTTCACACTTACTAAAAAGTTCACACAAAAACTGATGCCTATAAAAGAATTTAAAGCAGACTACGTTCAACAAACAGACGGAAGCCCCCTCACGCCCAAACTAACATCAGGCATGGAGCTTTTTCACCAAAACGCTACAGAAAATGCCTCCTGGTTCCAGGTGGGACCACCTTCACTGTATTAACTTTCCTTTCAAAATTAAGATTCTCTCACTAACAATGCAACTCTGCTCAGGGAATCCAGAAGACAAAATATTGACCTGGGAAAATAAAGAAATATCAGCCTGTTGTTAAGCACTCGTTATTTGGGGAATCGCATTATAAGTCAGAAACATTTACCCCTAGAGCTACATTATGGAATAATTCCTTATTTTGGGGCAATATAAATAATTCATGCTAAAGGATACACCAGTTCCCAAGCCAACATTACTTTCCTATCAGGCAGTTTCCAAACACTGTACCAGAAAGCAGGTTTTTTAGGAGACAATGTGAAAGTTAGTAATAGCACGCCAACATGAAAGAGCAGGGTGAGAACTCATTCAGCAATTCCTTACTCACAGGCCAATTTACCTAATCCATTTTTTTTTCTTCCATTTTAACACTCTGTGTTAAGAGCACCTCTTTACTAACACACTTTCAAATGTAGAATAGGCTAGTATTTAAATAGTTACCATAACAGCCAAATGCTGCTTAAAGTATGTACCTACAGAAAAGCATTCAAGAAAAATACAGGTAATATCCTAAGCAGAGTTTCAGTGTTTTTCAGGCACCTTCCCAGAGCTTGTGAGTGACATTATGAACCCAGCAGTCAGTCCGGGGAGAAAAGGCAGAGAGGACTGAGGAAAACACCACCAAACTCAAAGTGACCAGTGCGCAATTTTTCTCCATTATCGAGATCGTGTCATTTTCCAGGAACTGCAGAACACACCAGCAGAGGAGGAGCTAGCGCTATTAACCAGTTTGCTTTTGCAGTTTAAATGCAGACATGCAGGCTGCTATCCTCAAACTTAAATATATGGTTGTGTTCCTTGATTTAAATTGATCCAGGAAATAATTTCTCAAAGATTATGCATACTGAGTTTCAAGTAATGACTAAAATAGCAACTACCTAAGGTAACAAACCACTCTACATCTTCAGCACTCCTTCCTCCCCTTCCAGTAACTAGGATATTATTGAATTCAGACCCAGCTGAACTGTCCACTGTTCCTACAAAATTCAACAGGCCGTAGTCAAAAAAGCAAAACTACATTTGGTTTTAGAGGTTTATACTAACATGCAATTAAAGTCAGTCAAGCACTGGCTTGTTTTGGAAGTTTGGAACGTGTTGACCTCTGGATAGCTGACTGAATCAATGCTGCACACACCACTTAACCTCAACAAAAAAATCTTGATCACATCATAAAATCAATGGTAGCGATAAACCTAACTGTGCATTCTAACAGCTATCTGCTAAAAAGAAGATGAATGTGCAGAATAAGAAACTATATTCTTTGCCACGTAAAAAAAAAATGAGACTGTACATGCTGTCTCAGCAATAACAACAGTTATCCCAAGGAAAACGTGCTCTGTTTGAAATAGTGTTTAAGTCTTTAAGCAAGTAATTAGTAATCAGGAGCTAGAAAACCTTTATTAAGCTTGCAGGATATAAAGCCACATACAGAACAAATGATCCATAATCTGATGATGTTACCACCTCCTATGAAAATTTTACATTCTTAATGTTCCCCAAAAATGCCATCCCAGAAAAGGTTGAACATCAGAGTAATACAGGTTCTGCCAGGTTAGTCACACCAGGGAACTAGAGCAATTAGCATTTCACCTTCATCTTTCTGCCAGTGAATAAAACTCTGTCTAATCTCCTAAATAATGGCTATATTTTCACTGGAGCTTAAAGAAATTTCTTCTCATACTACAGCATTTGTGCTTTTACCTGGGAAGCAACAGCTATCAGACTTCTGATGCCAATGTAAGGAACGAGCAACTTCATAATTTTGTGATTTTTTTTTTCACTACTTCCACCTCTCTGACCTTGTTCTTCCTCACCACTCCACCTTATCGGACACTAGAGAAGCACCTAATACTTATGTATTCAATCTGTAGGTAACTTTATTTTCTACAGAAATATTTTGGTTTTGAAGTAGTCAATTTCAGCTTTCAGAGAAAAATCCTAGGCTACAGAAGTGATGTAAGCAAGGGGGAAAATGCCTGTCAGGACATGAGATTGTCTAGAAAAACCCAGAAAATCCACACAAACAAGTGGGNAAAAAAAAAAAAAAAAAAAAAAAAAAAAAAAAAAAAAAAAAAAAAAAAAAAAAAAAAAAAAAAAAAAACACACCAAACCTTCCACTGGACACTGAAAAGGATGAGAAGCAGAACTGAGAACATTTCTATACACAGGGTTCACCGGAGGGGAACAGAGTCCCTCAGCTCGCTTCGTTAGCCAGTGTTTGCATTCCCAGCTCATTTTAGTAAATGTTAAAAGTATTGATCAATATTGCAAAGACATAACAAGCACATAATTACAGATAGCCAGCAGGTGTGCCTGTTCATCTTCCCATATCTAAAAGCAAAGCAATTAAAAAAAGGAAAGTGAATTGAAAAACTTAAAATACTCAAGTAAAGCTGTAAATGCTGACAATTTAAGTTGAAAAAGCTACATTTGTGCTTATATGAGCAAAAAAACCCCAAAGTTGCAATTCTACAACTAGAATGGAAATCATCACTGCTACATAACTGAAGTTATTTAAGAAACCATGAGACATAAGCAGTATCATTAAGACTTCTAGCATATGGACGATGAGCGCAGGTCACCCTGCCAGAAAAGCTCTAAAGCACACTTTGCTAGTCCACCATTTTGGTCTGGTTTAGATAGCTCTAAACTGCTGAGACCTCAACAGAAGGTATCTTCACCTCGTCAAGGAAACAGAGCTCGGTATCAGAAAACAGAACAGAAAAAGCAAATCTTTTCATTAGTTATGACTGATCTCAACTTGAACATGAGATTCTTCAAGACCTGGACGCATCTATAACAAGATGTATGAACCTATAAGGCACAGATCTGAATCACTGGTTTCATGTGGTGGGAGGAGAAACTGCGAATCACGTTTCGCTAGCCACAAATACATGTTTTTTCCTGTTACAGAAATCTCAGAGAACATGGTAGCTGGAATTCAGATTATTTTCCGGTTGTGGTTTGTTTGTTTGTTTTTTAAAATCCTTACRGACTTTACCCCAAGAAGTTTGTTACACATGTTCTCAGTACCTTCTTGCTAATGCTTTGCAACACCTTAGATTTGAAAACACAGGAGAGTACATCTCTGTTTTAGAGTAAACACAATACAGCAGTACATGTTCGGTTAGACTGGGCAGGAACTTACTGTCACATCCTCTTAACTAAAAAGCAAAAAAAAATTTGCATTCTCACTTTGGAAGGCTATGAGTCACTCATACTTTACTATCAAAGTATCTTTCATTTGGTTTACTTCCCCTGGTTTGATGGAAAGACAGAAAACCAGCAAAAACGCACACTATTTTAAGTGTATTGTAACAAATCAGCTGGATCTTTCTCTGTTCCAGTATGCCTTCTAGGAAGGAGACAACAGAGCCATCCGGCCTTCAGCATTTGATGCAGTACCACATAAGATGTCAAACTGAAGAAGACTGGAATTATCAGAATAACTGAAGTCCACAGTGAAATAGATAAAAGTGGGTTGCAATGAAAAAGTGACTACCAATTAGGAGAAGGTTGCTAATGGCATTTAATTATCAGCTAAGAAACCAATTTTGGTTTATATTCTTAATAATGACCTTAGCACAAGAAATAATTGAACAAAATACCAATAAAAATCCTTAAGTCAAATCTGGGAAATACAGGAAATCTAGGAAATCTTCCGCTACAGAGATACCACACAGGAAAACCTGAATGACTCTGAAGATCTGAGCAATAGAAATGGGATGAAACTTCCTCACAAAGGTACATGACGAGCATAACACAGTWGAAAGCTCTTGCTAGTCTCTGAAGTGGGAGTTCAGTCATATAAAACAGTGACAGAAGGACCCGAGTGAGTTAGCCAACTACAAGATATCATCAGTCACGAGTCTGATGCAACCACTAGAAACCATGGTCCTCGGATACAGTAATTTAGCATTTAGCAATAGGAAAGGGTACATGACTGCCATCGCACAGAGCACAATACTTCACCTCTTATTCACCTTAACAGGCAGTTCAAACTGGAGCAAGTATAAAAATGGGCTATTAAAAAAAAAAAAATCAGGATATGAAGTGCTTCTCTCAGAATACAGAGCAATAGCTTTTGGTTCTCCTCCTTACAAAAAAACCCCAAGTTTGAACAAGGGTTATGTTACCTTCTATAAATTGTTTTTTCCCTCCTTGACCAAAAAAAAGAAGTGACTGAGCTCATCACTTTCCGCAGAAGGCCAGAGGAGAGAGGGGAATAAAGTCCAGGTCTCTCTCTCTCTCTCAGCATATGTCAAAAGACACCAGTACTCGTTTGCGTAGCTCATGTGAAGTGACTGTTGGTGGTGGGGAAATCCCTCGGCCGGTCCCTTGTGAGACATCAGGGAGCAGCCTCCCACGTGGCTCCATTCCTTCAGGGAGGAACCGCAGAGAGGCAAGGAAGGGATCCGATGGAGGACTCTCAGGCGACGTGCTGGGTTGAACATTTTCCAAGTTGGACAAGCTGAAGCCTCTCAACACACTGTTGCCTCTGCACAGGCAGAGTGTCTCTGGAAACACCAGATGTTTCAAGAACAAATTTCCTCTTGGATCAATTTTCTTCCCAAAGGCACAACCTCCCCTACAACACAGACTGAACTAGACACTATTACGAGACTAACTCTCACTTCTACCCACAGAGTCTTTAAAATAAATATCCAAGTCAGTCTTCCTGCTGGTAGCTACAAGCCAATAGAGGACAACTCCAGCAGTCTGAAAAACAGTAAAACTATTCTTTGGCAGACTCGAGAAGGACAATCTTCATTTGATGTTTGGAAAGGTCTTTGCAAATGTGCAGGTAGCTGCAGCACTGGTAAAACAGCCAGAAATTGGATCCAGCGCTAACTAATCCCCTAGTACCACCACCAAACACAACAGGAAAAACACTGGCATTCACCAGAAAAAACTTCTCTGCCATTGAAAGAAAACTCGTGTTTTTCAATAGGCTACTGATCCTAAACTAGAACATGACCAGAAAGGTCTCTGAAAAACACTTTTTTTTTTTTTTTCTCTAAATTAAAAAGAGCAGTTATCAGGTGATTTCAGTGTTGTGAAAGTTTCAGTATCAGTTCAGCATCACATGAGCAGGTGCGATGTAAGTTACTAGACATCTAATTTCTTCCCTGGACAGCGGTGATGAAAGTTTTATATTTCATAGCTTTGTTTTACATTTAAAACCATACAACTACTTAAGAAGTGTGTTTAAATCATACTTAGCTGACACAGAACGTGGGTAATCTACTCTGTTCCTCCTTCACAAGCACTTTGTTTGCTATACCACAGCTCCCAACGACAAGCAACATTATTTATTAAGTAGTGTATTCCTACATACACTATAGCAGAGTCCCTCTTCTACTTCAAGGTTAAAGTGGTTTCTTTCTAGTTATGCTAACAAACTTATTTAAACTACGATATAACCAGAATTCCCAATATCCTTCCAGAAAAGCATCATTCTGTTCCACGTATAAGACAACTTTCAGCTCTATCTGTGTGTTCATCAGTATGTTATGTTCCTGTCCCAGCAATTTTAAAGTTTTCCATCCTCAAAAACCCACCCTCCCGTATGTTTCTTTATAAAATATCTCCTTTTGAGAATCTAATCTTAAATCGCAGCTCAAAGCCTCCCTTTCCATTTCAGATCACATTTAAGCTCTCTCCCAGAACATGGGAATCAAAAGTTAGCAGACAGCAAGTAAAAACCAAAACTTTCATATGAGACAGCACACAAGCATTAGGACCAGCATCCCTCAGACCAAGGTCAGCATGCTGGAGAATAACCCTATCGCTGGGATTATCGAACACTGCTTAAAASCAGTTAAAATTGTTTTTACTTATGATAAGCACATTTAAACAACGTCTTAAAAAACAACCGAATGCAAGGTCACGCATCTGTAAAACACCAGCCCTACTATAGGAAAGGGAATTGTATCACGGAAGGCAATGACATTAAGGACTTTGGGCAGCACTGCAGATACCACGTGAACATTAATTCCTGACACAAGTCTGTAGCAAAAAGGACTAACGGGAGCCTTGGAAAGCAATATCAACAAGAAAGATGGTATTATCTTTTTGTATCGCACCAGTGAGATCAATAATGGACTGTCATCCTTCTATTCAGGGACCAACACTTTAACATGATGTTGAAAGCCAGAAATGCTGGTAGAAATAACTACAAGCACGATCACAGACCTGAAAGAAATGCCTTGAAGTCAAGTCTTTTTAACAAGAAAGGTAAAGGGGTTACTTAATTATCACCAAAGATTATCACTTAGAAAAGAATCCGGTTCTTTTTAATATCTAACAAAGCAAATATACAGAAAGATACAACGACTAGGATTTTGGTCAGAAAAACTTCTTTTTTAAAGGTTCACTTCATTTTGGAAAGCAGAGATAATTCATGACATTAATAATTAACAAATAAGGCAACCCTGTCACTTGTTGATAGCAGGTGACTTAAAGATATTTCAATCAAAGGTTATTAAATTCAGCACAATCAATGATTAGACAAGACTCTACAGCCTGCAATGACTAAGATGTCCAGGCGCTGTAATCGTAACGGTCCTCACAACCTCCAACACTGAAGCTAACTTATCGAAAAGGTGTATCAAAAACAACACACCTAGACCACATTATAGTCACTCCAAATTTTACTTTCAGTAACTAAAGGAATTTAACAGGCCATAGCTGGACTGCCACACAGCCAAGTCTCCCACTCAGGACAGGTTCACATGAGTACGGCAGCACAAACTGATGACTATAAAACACAGCTGCAGTCTCCTTTTGCCAAACCAAAAGTTTTGTAGGTAAAAAGTTAGTTTTTTTAGTTAAAAAACAGAACGCAAGGGCAGCAGATGACCCCCTTCCCCCAAAACCACACACAAGAGGTGATGGTAGCCCAGCGAGCCTCCGGTGTTTCAGAGGTCAGGGRCAGGGAAGGAAGCCCAGCTGCCAAAAAACACACTGCCCACAGGCACCTGACGTACCCAAACCTGCAGGGCGGGGGGGGGGAAGGTTTACTTATCCTTCTCCCCACTTAACCTGGTGACCAGCCTCTCCCACACACAGTGCCCATTTTTCCCCTCAAATCTGGGGCCAGCTTCTCCTCCTTACATGCATCCCCCCCCCCTTGCCCATACCTGGTGATCACACACACACCCCCGCCATGCACACTGCCCTCTCTCCTCAAGCCTGGTACTCAACTCTCCCCACCCCACAAAACCCTCCACCCCACACAAAGCCCCCCCCCCCGCCCCCCAAATCTGTTCATCAACCACTCCCCCAAACACACATCCCGCCCAGTGCTGGTGCTCAACCCCCTCCCCAAAACACCCTCCCAGCCCTCCTGACCACCCCCTCCCTCACACACAGACCCCCCAACCTTGCTGAGCAGTCCCTCCCAGACCCACAAGCCCCCCAAACCCTGCTGTACAGACCGTCCCCCGCACACAGGCCCCCCCCAAATCCCGCTGACCTTCCCCTTCCCCTCCCCCACATACAGCCCCTCAGACCCTGATGACCAGCCCAACCCCCCCGCCCCGCGCCTGGCGCCCGGGCCTCCCCTCACCAGCCCCTCACCCGCCACGGGCTCAGGCCAGCCCGGGCCGCCCCAGCACCCCCCACCAGCAGTGCCCGGGCCCGCGCTCCCCGCGGCGCGGCCGCCACCGCAGCGCCGCCCGCCGCGGCCTCCCCGCGCAGGCCACGGCAAGGGCCCGGCGCAGGCCCGGCAGCCCGCCGCGGCGCGGGGCGGCCCAGGGCCGAGGCCGGGGCCGGGGCCGAGGCCGGGACTCACTCGGGCAGGTAGGTGGAGGAGAAGCTGCTCCAGCGGTGCAGGGTGTAGCCCAGCACCCGGCTCTCGGGGCCCACCGGCCCCGCCGCCGCCATCTTGTTGTCAGCAGCGGCAGCCGCGGCCCCGGCAGCGACCGCGGGGGGCGGGGCCGCGCTCTTAAAGGGACCGATGGCGGGGGGCGGTGGGGCCTGTGGGGCGCGGCGGGGGTGGTGGCCTGAGGTGGGGCGCGGTGGGGCCTGCGTGGGAGGACGGGACGTGGGTCTCCAGTGGGGTGTGGGGCCTGTGGGGCCTTGAGGATGACACCCCCTGGATTTGGGGGGGCGGGGGTGTGCCACGGGGCTGCCTTGGGCTGTGGGGCTGAGGGAGATGTCCTGTGGGGCTCAGAGGGATGCGCCGTGGGGCTGAGGTGGGCTGTGGGGCTCAGGGAGATGCCCCATGGAGCTGAGGTGGGGCTCAGGGGGATGCACCACGGGGCTGATGTGGGCTGTGGGGCTCAGGGAGATGTCCTGTGGGGCTCAGAGGGATGCGCCGTGGGGCTGAGGTGGGCTGTGGGGCTCAGGGGGAAGCACCGTGGGACTGGAGTGGGGTGTTGATTGCCAAAGGGGACGTCTCCTTTCCCGGCCCCACAGCGGACCCGGCCATGGGTGGGTGCTTGGGAAAGGGATCTAGGAAAACCCAGTGGGATTTGATCCCGCGCTGGCTTCTGCACTGATCACTGTCATGGGTAGCACAGTTATCCTCCCTTGCTCCATTTTCTCAGCCGAATATTTGACCGTGTATTCTTACACTTCCCAGAAGTGTAAGCTTGTTTTGACACTTCTGCCAATTTTTAAATACTGGGTGTTTTTTTTTTTTCCCCAAGAAGGAGTTAAAGCTATTAAAGTCACCATAAATAACAGTAAATAGATAAATAAAAGCAAATAACAAGTAAAATGAAAATGCGGATGATCAAGTGGTGCCCAGATTTAGCGTTTGACCAACAGTCCCATTTGAAAGCAATTGCAAATTGAGCGCTGGGTGCCAGAATTAATCAGGGTTTTTTTCCGTGGGTCATTTTTTTAGTCCATACAATGGCTCGTGGCCATACATGCTTCATGGAGAGGCAACCTGGAGGTCCAGGCTGTGGGAAGGAACCCAAGTGGTTTCCCGTGTTTTGTGCACTGTTGTATTTAATACCTTCTTTTTTTCTTTTGCTGTGGATTCTAGGGAATAACTTGTATTTAATCACTTCCTCTTCTGCTGGCGATGGTGCTGAATAATTCCCTGGCGGGACCAGTACGTCGCTAGGTCTGCAGTGCCATGCTCAGTTTGGAGGGAAGCTCCCGTTGGGATCTCCAGACCTGCACCAGGTTGTTTTGCAGTGCTTTGGCCYGCTGCGTGCCAGGAGGATGGCTCTGAAACCCCAAACACCTATGGGACCGGCACATAAGTTGGTTATTCTTTGACATGTTTCTCTATCTGAGGTTGTTGCAGGGTTTTTCCTGGAGAAGGGAGATGTTTTCACCCAGAGCCCCCACCAAAGCAAGGGGAAGGCTTGGGACATCCCTGGGGCAGCTCTGGGCTGCTTGAGAAAGCAGAGGAGATATTTCAAGACCAGGGGAAAAAAAAACCCAAACAAATAAACAGCTGTCTGTTGGAAATGACAGATTGGAGAGACATTATCAGGCAGGACAGCAAGATGCCTGGCTAGATTAAATTAGCACAAGGATTTTTTATTTTTTTTCCCCCCTTTATTTTAGGAAAGTGAGTGAGAATGTGGCAGCAAAATCTGCCTGCGGATGAAAAACTCATTCAGCAGCCTTGAAGGCTGAACATCAGCTGGGTATTTTAAAAGCGAGGGGGAGCAGCAAGCGCTTCATCTCAAGACCCGTTCCCAGGAGGGGGGTTCGCAGCATTTAGACTGGTATCAAAGCCACGAGGCTCTGCAACAGCGCGACAAAGTCCGTGCACGAGGCGCAAACATCCACACCTCCCTCCACTGCTGCACTAACAAAGCTTTTTGAAGTTTGTGGCCTTCCTGTGGCATTTCAGACTTCACTTATCCAAACTTCTGCCTGCGGGCATCCCCCTCCCAAAATTATCACAGGAGTATTAAAAGAAATAGCTTACTAAGGATCTCGCTAGTAATATACTTCCAACCCCAGAGGCAGAGACGCTACCTCAGCATTTGGAGCCTCGCTAACAACCAGCCCAAGAGGAGCGATGCCACCATGTAAAACCTGTGACCTTTGAATATGGAATTTAGGGGATTGCGAGTGAGCAGTGGGCGACAGCCCCGCAGCAGCCAGGAGGAAGAGGAGGAGGAGGGAGAGCCAGCAGCCCCCTGATCGCTGCTGCACAGTGCAAACCACCCCAGGAGTTTCTCTGCCCTGTTACCACTTGAATCAAGACCTGGATGCTGAGCCGGCTTATTTTTAGCGTGTTTTGGACTTAAAGTGAAGCAAATGCTGGTGAAATACACAGTACTGACAGCCCTGGAAAATCTTTATTCATCTGCAGCATAGGCAGCAGGGAAGGCTGTGAGGAAGCAAAGCAATCCAGAGCTGCAAACCGAGTCCCCTGGATTCTTGGGCTCAGCCTGCCCGAGCTGTGCAGTTACCACTGGTCACTGGGAGAGCATTTTTCCACACTCTGAGTGGACCAAGCACAACGGGGAAGAGTGCAACATGCATGGGAGCAGCATGCTGCAGATTTGGACAGCCTGCAAGCCTCCAGCTGAGCTCTCTGGATCCCGATCAGGGCGGCTGCCGGAGCTCAACTGCAGCAGTGGTGGGGCCGTAAAAATGGGAGAGACTCGGAAAACATGAGTATCTGAACCTCACTTTGCTAGTCCAGGGCCATGCTGCATTTGCTGTGCTAATGCAACACCAGATCCATGCAACCTGGCGGGCCCAATGGCACTGACGCTGCCCCATGCTGCCTCCAGCATGGACTCAGACCTGCTGCTTTAGGGAAGAACTCCAAAGAGGGCACTTGTGAACCAAACAGCCTGTTTCTGATCCCCTCGCTTGGGACCTTGCTGAAACCCTCCAGCACGACTTGGTGCCTGCTAGACCTGAGCTGGCTGGGTAGATCCGTGCTGCCTGTGGCTGGCTGCTTTGTGAGGATGGGGCCGCGGAGGAGAAGTGAGAGCTTTCCTAGCAGCAAAAATGGGTCCCTTCGGCGTTTGGGGCACAGCCTGACAGAGAGCCAGGAGGTCCCTGGACGGGTGCCTTGGACAGTGGCTGGAGTTGCTGGGAGAGGCCAGGGTGACCACAAGAGATGTCCCCTGCATCTCTGCCAGGAGGATGCACACACAGCGTTCACATGCTTGTCCTCAGTAAGCTTGAAGTCCAACCACAGGCAGCTCGGGGATTTGACAATTGTTTGTGTCTGCCTCGAGACAAATATCTCATTCCCCTGTCACAAACTTGCTCCTCTACTGCGCATGTGTTTTGAGTTTCCTCATGCAAAACCTGCGTGGGTGTTTGGATATGTAATGAGCACATAGTTCAGGATAAAAACAAGTTGCATGGAAGAGCCAAGTAACACCAAAAAAATGAAAGCAATACAAACAACAACATGGCACACAGCCATACCAGCTAGATCGTGGGCCAGCCGGATCTCACGTACTCCCTGGAGCTGCAGACCCGATCAGCTGTTGGAAAAAGAGACCTTTAAAGACAAGCGAGAGGAAATAGCATTGGCAGTGCAGGCCGCAGCGTGTTTCCTTCCAAAGCAGGACAGAGCCAAGGACATTAGGCAAAGCTGTAACATTTGGGGTCTCGTTGCTCAGCCATGAAGTAAGGCGAAAACCTTAAGTGGGCTGCAGTTGTGTAAACTCCTATTGTTTTCCGAGCAGAAGTGGAGCGCTGGCCTGACAGGGTATTGTCATACCAGATTTTGGCGATGCTTGCTCACCTAACTGAGCTCCCTCTGCAAAGCCAGGGCTTCATTTTAACTCAGTACATGGTGCAGGGGGAATAAACCCACGTGCCTGCGCTGGACCCAGGCTGGAGAGCATCTTCCCAAGCCAAACATGTGATCCTTCCTATAGCGTCTTCAAAGAGAATTACCTCTAACCTGTGGGCAAGGCTGGAGAGGGACCAGGGGCAATTCCAAAAAACTCCCTAAACTGGCCTCACTCATCATCGTCTCTCATTTGATGACACGATGGAAAAAAAAGTGGCAAAGCTGATTGAGACCCATTTTCTGTGGGACCTCAATGCATTTCCATGCTGAAAAGGGGTAAGGGCAGGCCTCAAAGACAGGTTATTTCATTTTCCCCCCATTTGGGGACAGGGATCATCTGTGCCTCCTTACAACGTAGTAAAACAATACCTCCTTCAGCATAACAAAATACCTCTCCTGATCTAGGCCCTGATCCAAGCATCTGCTCCTAGGCCACGCACTTAAATACCTGCTTGAGTCCTCTTCACCACCTCTTGCAGCATCTGTCATTTGAAAGGGGCCTGAAATACCAGCACCTCCATACGCACATTGGCATAATTCTTTGCATAAAAGCCAGCTTTAAAAGGCTTGTTTTACAAAGCACAAGCGTGCATTTTTTTCGAATCAAGGTCAGTAACTCAGCTTCATTCACCAGTCTCCAGCTGCAAAACAACATGTCCCAGACAATGGAGGAGAGTGTATCTGAGTCAGAAGATGCCTTTTAAGGGACACAAGTGGCTTCGAGCCACACTGAGGAAAGAAGATCTCCTTGGTACCCTTGCGTGCTCGGCCCCATCTGAACTGAAACGGGGCACCCGAGGGCAGGAAAAGCTGGTGAGATGGGAACAGCGGCACAAATCATACTCGCACCCTCCGTACTTTGGTAAAATGCGCTTGTCTGATGTCACCCCCATGCCACCCTCTCCGTGCCCACCAGTGTGATGCACCCCTGTGCTCAGCTCCGCACGATTCAGCGAGCGCTCGTAGGAAGCAGACGAGATGCTCGTAGCTGTGCCGCGGGCTAAAAATATTTGCTCGTCTCTTCCCCCCAGGCAGGTGCGTTCATCCTGGGCAGGGCTGCTCCCATGGGCACGGTGCTTGCACGCCAGGCGCGCGCTGCTCATCGCACACTGCAGTTCAGCACTTCCTTTTCTACATGGAGTGCTTGCGTGTTGTGATTATTTCTCTGAATCACCCAAAGAGGATGCTCTGTCCTGTGTTTCGGATGCAAAATGTGCCTTGGAATTCAATAGTTGCTATAGTGCCGTAATTACACATTTTATGGAGAACATAGTCACAATGGCTAGAGCTCTTGTTATTAGGTTTGGACTCCTTCCGTTGCTTTATTTTAAAGACCTTTCTGCTAAACACTTTCCCTCTGCATTAAAAATAGTTTATTTCAGCATTTGCTCACTTCAAAGATAGCCCCAATTCGTGGTTGCGATGGAGCACTGGTCACCAAATTGATAGTAGGAAGGATGGAGCTTGCAGCCTGCTTTCTGTCGCGGTGCTCCGAGATGCACATCAAAGTTGGCTTAAATGACACCAGCAAAACATTTCCCAGGATCCAGGAGCTCATGAGCACTGATCCTGGCAACATTGCTGTCTGCGGTTTGGAAACGACTCACACTGTCTGCTTGGGGCATCTGCACCTTCCCAGGTGCTCCCCTTCCCCTTGGCAGTATGGAGAAGGTGGACTCCTTTGGTGCTCTCTCTAGAGGATGATTCAGCCCACCTCAATGGGACATGTCTTGGGCAAGGATGAATCGCTCTCCCAAGGTGCTGGTCTTTTTATGCCAACTCTAGAAGAAGCTCAGCTGTAGTGCAGACAGCTGAGGTGGGTAAGACAAGCCCCATGCTCAACATTGCTCCTAGGCAGGGATGCTCTCCACCCTACACAGTAGGATTGGCCTTTCCCCCATTAACCTCTTTTTGTGCCCAGGTTTTCCCGTCTGGAGAATGGAGCTAAATACTTAATTGCCTACTTTCTAAGGAGTCAGGCAGTATAATTAGCTAATGTTTGGGTAATGCGTCATAGGGTAGGAGTGCTAAGTAGTATTGCTGTCAGCAGCACAGTGGGAAGTGAAGGACTAAATCTTGTTTTTCAATCAGGAATGTCACGGTCTCCCCTAAGTTCATTGTTCCCATTGACTAGTCTGCTGAGGGCAGGGGACTTGTGCAAAGTGTTTAAAGGAAGAGGATGCCAGGGACAGCGGAGAGCTGTTTGCGATCCAGGAGAAGAGCTGTGAGAATAACTGGGTGGATTTTGGAAAGAGAAAACTGCCAATGAAGACAAAAGCAGCGAATATGCCTGGGACTGCACAGAAAGGGCTTACATCTGTAACTGTAGCGTAAATATTCAATATCAACATCCTCTGAGTAACAAAAGTGCATCAGGAAAACTTTTCTTGCACTGCATTTATTGCATGCATGCAGCACAGTGGGAAGCATGATACAGAGACCCATCTAACTCACCCTGGGGACTGAAACAGACTCGACCTAAAAGAGATTTCACATCTTTAATTTTTATTATTCTGCAAATTACGTTATGGATGAACTTCAAGCCCTTCTCATGTCCGCTGATCATAATTGATGAGATTTCAATCGTGCCTCCTTGAAGTTAAACATCTGAAAGACACTTTGGTTAATAGTTTGCCTTTCAGAGCAGTGCATTAGCTCTCTTGTGCTCCTGTCTGCTTAATTTAGAGCGAGTGCCCGAGAGTGGTGCAATTAAGGAAGGAATCTTGGGCTGAAGCTCTTGACGCTTTCAAATGACCAGCAGACCTTCAGCGCCAGCTTGTTTTTACAGTAGCTGGAACAACACTTTCCGTGACTCACTACTAATTATGCTCTGGGTTCACAAACAAATGTTTTTAACCTCTTCTTATTGTATCTGAAAATTATTAACCATCAGTGCTGTCCCAGTGCCCTCCTGGTAGCGCCGCTGTGATCTGCCGTCCCACCTCTGCAAGCCTGGTTCTTTTGCTTTCCAGCCACACCAGGAAAGAACATTCTCTCTTTGCCTCTTTTCTAAACGAGCCGACATTTCTCACGCTCTCTATTTATTTTCTCGTCCTGGAGACAGTCTCATGCTTTGATCCATGCAAAAGATGACTTTTCCAGTGAGGTTACTGGGCTCTCCTTGTTTCCTGTTGAGTGTTCAGCCACAAGCCACGTGGAGATGATGCCAACTCCCTTCTGTTTTCCCCAGCAGTGGTTAGCCAGCCGCAGACGGTCTCAGCAGCTTCTGCCAACTGCTCTGCACCCTGCATGGGCATCTCGCTCAGGATCTCCTCAGCCAGGAGCCGGGAGAGGATGAACACAGATAACCTGGAACTGATCCTCTCCACCACATGCATTCCCCGATCTTTGCAGAGAGGTCCATAAGGAGGAGTGATGCCTGACCTCTGGAAAAGGAGAGCATCCTTTCACTTTGCCGGGCCTGATGAAATGAAAATCCATGGACATGCTTCCACGGTGCGTTGCCCACTGTAAGGCAGCCGTGTGCCAAACCCACCGCCCCATCCCATCACTCCCTGGGGAGGGGTTGTGCCCAATCTCTGAAGTCTCAGAAAGGCTGCTTTATTCTAGAGAATTGCTTCCTGTTGTGCCTATTCCTGGTTTTGTACTAAGTAGGTGGAAATACTGGCAGCAGTTCTGGGAAGGGCAGGGCTTGGGGAAGGATATACCTATTCATCAAGATCACCCTCCACGCCATGGCTAGATGCTCCACTTAAGACCCTCTTTGGCACTCAGGCTCAAGTGGAAAATAAGTGGGACCCACTGCTCCCATGAAGACAGAAGAATTTTCCCTCCACCAAAGAGAAAAGTAATATGACGTGAAAGAATAAGAATATTCTCTCAGTGCAGGTCATTTGGTGGGTCTCAAGTTGCATTTTTTTTCTCCAGAGGTTGCCCCAGCAGCAAATCCACCCAAATGGCCTCCTCTGTGCTGTCCAGAGCTCGACTCTAAGGGCTGCTCCTCTCAAAAGGCTGTTTGGGGGGGCTGGGGGGATGACACATGGGGCAGGGCTGTTTTTTCCTATAGATCCAGGAGTTTTAAGTCCATTGCAGGGCAGCGTTTCTGTTTTCTGGGGAGGCAGGAGAGCTGCATACCCAGCAGGAGGCTTCATTTCTCACCACGCTCAGCTTCTCCTGCCCTGTAGGAAGCAATTTCCCAGGAGCCACAGATGGGCATGGACTGGTGCCTGAGCCCATTCAGACACTGCTAGTCTCTGCGGTTACATGGTTTTGCAATCTGCTTCCTGGGAAGAGGAGGGAGACAACGGTCCTGTGACTGCTGAAGGCTTGGGATGGACTCATGCTTACGGGCAGTCATCTGTGTGGGCTTGGCAGCCAGAGCTCAGAGGTTTGTGGGCTGCGTGAATGCCATCCGTGCTGCTTTCCCGACCTGCTCCCAGATCCATGGATTGGCTGTGGGGCTCAGGGGCTTCCCCACATAGCTGAGAATGAGGAGTCCCACTCCAGATGTGCCAGAGGAGGAGGATACCCTACCCAAAGCCAGAGGAGAAGAGAGACAGGAGAATGATCCAAGTCACCATGTCCTTCAACACGGGCACCTGGAAAAGCGTGGTCCAGAGAGTATCAGCCCAACACATGCTGGAATAAAACAAGCTCCCTCCTAACCCCATCCAGCATGGGTTTTCCCTCCCAGTTTTAGACTGGGGCACAGGACAAGATTCAAATCGTGTCGCTGCATGCCTCAAGCCAAGCAGATCCCAGTTTCTCCTGGTCCTGGGTGTAACAGGATGGACACCCCAAAAGGCAGCTTGCCCTTCTCCAATCTGGACACCTAGCAAGAGACTTTGCTTCCTACACAGGTCATCCCGCATTAGCTGGTGATGTATTCATGTTCGTTCAGACTTACGTGCAGGAAATTCAAGGTCCTTGGTCGCTGCAGGGAGAGAAGGAGTTTGCTTTGCATAAGCCCCAGGGTAAGAGCCTTTATGCGGGCACTTTGTTCCTGGGATTTGTCTCAATGGGGCCTAAGGCTGCCTGTGCCCTTCTGCAAGGTGAGGCTCTGAGCCCGTGGGAGCCCTCCAGTTCACCCTCTTACCTTCCCCAAGACCCTTATTTCTGCGCTTTGCCATGAATCCAGTCATCTTTGTCAAAGATGGGGAATCTGGCTCCATGCAAAACTGGAAGAAGCTCGAGGGTGTGCTGGCTCCATGCAAAACTGGAAGAAGCTCGAGGGTGTGCCATAACCTCACCGAATGTCCCTACACGTACCCCAAAGCTATGGATTTGCTCACAGTTCCCGACTCCCTGCTTGCCCTGGATGTCTGGGGAGCACCTACCACCCCTGCCTGCTGCGGAGCCCTAAAAATGAGCCTAGAGGAGGCAGAACAGCCCTGCCTCCTCTGGCAGGGCACCAGCAGCAGACATGGCTCCCCCCGGGAATACACAGCTCCGAGGATAAAAATAACTTGTTCTGGAAATGGAAAAGGGCAAAGAAAGCATGAGTCAAGCCAGGTTTGCACAGGAAAAGGGAAGGTGGGGGGAAGAGCAACAACAAAATACTGAGGTGGGGGATCAATGCTACAGAACAGTTAGAGGGAGGTGAAGGGCTTGCAGAAATGCCAGCCCAAGAAATAGCAGAGAGACAGGTCTATCTCTAGAGGATGAGGGCTAGAAGATGTATAACCTGCTCTGCCTGACATCGCCTGGGCAATGCTTGAGGGGATGGCCACAAAAAGCACATCCCAAGGGGTGCTCTGAGCCCCGTGCAAGGCTTTCCCCTCGCAGCACCGGCCCCACCGAGCTCCTCCACCCTGAGCACCTGCCCCAGCTCCCCATGCAGCTCCTTCATTGCTGACCCCATGGCCATGAAAAAGGGTTTCCTCCTCCTAAGCCGACTGAGTTGCCAATGTCCAGCCAACAGAGAAAGTGTCTGGGTAATGTCAGGAACTGATGGAGATCACAGCCACAGGAGGTGGCAAACCTGCCCACAGTGACTGCTGGGGTGTCTCCTGTCAAGAGTAATTCAAGCCACCCACTGCTCCTGCCTTCTTAGACCTTGGCTTCCCCTGCTGCCAGCAAGAAGCAGTCACGTCTCGCTGTGTAGGCATCTAGAGTACACGACTGAATGCGAAACCAGCTAGCGATTAAAAAGAAGGTAATTCCAAGAAAATGCTTGCATGCGTTAGGCAAGGACAGCATGTACTCCAGACTGCTGAGAGGAAAAGAAGCAACAATGGTGACCTTTTTTAAGTGATGGAAAACTGGAGAGATAGCTGGGAACTTGGAAAAGAGGTCAGGAAATGGAAAGAAGAGCAATCTTGGAGATTTTTACCTGGCAATTCTGACTTTGGTCCCGAATACAGCAAGGGGAAAGAGAGGGTGCGGCATAAATCTCTGACCACCTAAAGGATGATGGAATAATGAAAGGTAAGCTGTGGGGCTATCAAGAACACATAGATGGAGAGATTCCTTATCAGTCTACAAAGTGAGTGGATGTGGGAACATCATAAGGCAATATATCAACTCATTTGTGAAGTTTGATGCAGTGTCTAACAAAGCCCTTTTTTTTAAGGTAGTTTTTCTTGGCTTGGATCTGAACATCAACACACAGGCTGAACATGGCAATTTAAAGGTCCTCTCAGATGACCACACGGTATCTTGATTCCTTCCAGATAAAGTTTAAGCGTTTCTGTTAATGACCCCATCCCTCCGTTGAAGCCGTCACTCTGCAGCCATGAAACCACTGCATTCATCTGCCTCCTCCAACCTCAGTGCAGATAAGACTCGGCAAAACACCGCATCCTCCAGGATGGAGGCGGGGAAGTAAGAAAGCCAGCAAATGAGTCATCCGAGCCTTGCGGGCGAGATTTGCCTGGGATCTGCACCATGCAGGAGGAAAAGAGCCATGCAAGAGGCTTGCAGGAAGCTGATGCTGGTCCTGCAGGGACCCTGGACCCTGTCCAAGGACCACTCTGTGTTATATCACTCATTATCAAGACCTTAATGAAAGTCTGCACCAGCCCCCGACATGTCCTTGTCTCCCTCTCTTGTCCTGCAGGTCCAGGAGCCATCTCTGCTGGCTTTCTATCAGTGGAGAAGTGCTGCCTTCTGAAGGGATGCAGCAGTGGTTTGTGGCCAAAGTCCTAAGGGGTGTACATGTGGGCCACGATGCAAGAGAAACTGGCTTTCCAACTGTGTGTGGCAAGAATGGCCCCTCATTAAGGAACCGAAACGCGATCCATCGAGGCCGTCTCTTGCAACATGCTGAAGACCTGATTATGGTCATTTTCCACTGCATGCCTGGGAAAGGGACGCAGTAATTAAAGTTTGAATCTCATTAAAACCCAGAAAGTGCTTGGCTTTCTGAGAATCCAATTATCACAAATGCTATGTAATGCCAGTCAGGGCACGGCTTGTTTTTGGTGTTTGGAATTATTTTTGTTAAACATACAAATATGGTGTGAAATCAAATTTTCCAGAGGATGTTGAAAATCCAAAGAGGGCATAGTTACAAAAGCAATTCAAGGCTTGGAGAAAACACCTTGGAGAGGGAGGGAGAGACTGCAAGGACTCCACTCACCAGAAAGAGGAAGGGGGGGAACATAGCAATACTGCAAAAGGGGGACAGAGCAGGGGTGCCTGGGCAGCAGGGATGATGCACATCCTGCCCAAAGCCTTCCAGGGCCCATCTGGCTGGGTCTGGACCAGCATCCCATCAATATGTGGCACGTCCCAGCTCCTGGCTGGTGACCTTAGGCACAGAGCAGTGGCCTGCCATGGCTCAACCACGTCCCGACCTATGCTGGCTTGCTGCATGGCTGCTTGGGTTTCGCAGGCAGAAAGTCCTTGAGTTAACAGGCAGCTTGGTCCAGTGTGTATCCATGGGATGGGCATGAGCTGGAAAATGATGTGAGCCCAGCAGCAAGAGATGAAGCTGCTCTTCCTCTCCCTCCTTGTCATGGTTTAACCCCAGCCAGCAACTAAGCACCACCCAGCCGCTCACTCACTTCCCCCCAGTGGGATGGGGGAGAGAATCGGAACGGTAAAAGTGAGAAAAGTCGTGGGTTGAGATAAAGACAGTTTAATAGGTAAAGCAAAAGCTGCACACACAAGCAAAGTAAAACAAGGAATTCATTCACTCCTTCCCATCGGCAGGCAGGTGTTCAGCCATCTCCAGGAAAGCAGGGCTCCATCACGCATAACGGTGACTCGGGAAGACAAACGCCATCGCTCCGAACGCCCCCTCTTCGTTCTTCTTCCCCCAGCTTTATATGCTGAGCATGACGCCATATGGTGTGGAATATCCCTTTGGTCAGTTGGGGTCAGCTGTCCCAGCTGTGTTCCCTCCCAACTTCTTGTGCATTTTCAGCCTTCTCAGTTGGTAGAGCATGGGAAGCTGAAAAGTCCTTGACCAGTGTAAGCACTACTTAGCAACAACTAAAACAGCATTATTCTCATACTAAATCCAAAACACAGCACTCTACCAGCTACTATGAAGACAATTATCTCTATGCCAGCTGAAACCAGGACACTCCTCAATGTAGCAAGCCCTACAAAATTGCATTGCTGGAAGCAGAAGCCTGCCACCTTCAAAGGAAATTGATCTTTCTAGCAAGTGGTTGACCATGGAGAAGGAAGAGATGGACTCTCCATCCTTCCTTTTTTCCATATCCACGCTGAGAGCGTTTCTGAGGACACAAGCCACTCGTCTCAGCACACCTATGACTGGCCCCCGTGGCCATGCACCAACCCAGCAGTCCTTTCCCCACGCACTGGCAGGCTGCGATGTCTGCAGAGCCCATCCGAAACATCCTCCCCCTCTGCAATTGCTCCCAGTTTGTCCCCAGGCTGTGACCCCAGGGGTTTGCTGATGGTGAGTGCGGCAGGAGCCGTGCAGCCACGGGTTACGGAGCCCCAGCTCCAGGCAGGGAGCGTCACCCGGAGCCGGAGCCGACGGTGGGACTCGGGATGCCTGGCTTTGCTGCACTGCTCGGCTGCTGACTCACCAGGGGAATGGGGACAAGGCACTTAACTGCTCTGTACCTCAGTTTTCTCAGCTGTAAACACGTATTAAAACAATAACCTAATATGCTGGGGTGCTGACAACCTCCAGCAGCGATAGCGAGGAGCTCTGCCAACCTGGGGTAAAAGGTGCTGGTTAAGTGCAAAATAGTATTATGCTTTTTGTGGCACAGTGTGCCTGCCATACATTACACTTATGTAACATTACTTAGCACTTAGTCGGCACTTCACATCTTTAACTAATTACACACAATCGAGCCATTTACCAGCGTGAACAGAGAAACATCCAATAATGACTGATCTGGAAGCATTGGACTGATTTCCAGACTCCTCCAAGAGTAGGAATTGCAGAAGATGGGAAATAGGGTTTTGAAAAAGAAAGGCCAAACAAACAAACAAAAACAGATGCATTAAAAGAGAAAAAAAAATTCAAACTGTGTGTCTGCAGCAAAGGACTTGCAGGGTGGAAAAGCCCACTGCATTTTCTCATGGAAACAACCAGCCAGAGCTCAGACTGCAACATCTCCAAAGTACATTTAAAATTCACCTCCTCCTTCTTTTTGCAATTAAACACATATTCTTATGCACCTCGACTTTTAAAATAAATAATGACAATTTTTAGCGCTGGCAATTAAAAGCAACGCTGTTTACATTTTAATTAGCTCCTTCAATGTGACTAGCTCAGCTTCTTTCAATCAGAAATGGATGTATTTAGAAACAAGAAAGCTTTAAATGCTCTTCGGTTTTCTGTAAACAGTAGCCCTGCTCTGCTTTCAGGTTCTCAGGGTGGAGGGAACAGAGAGGCAATCTGCTGGATAGAAAACTCTGCACAGCTTTTCTTCCCGGTGGTGATTCTCTGTGGGAGTGCAGAAAAGGAAGTTTATTTTGGAAGTGAGAAAAATAAAGCAAGGTTTTGTTCCAGGAGAACACAAAGATAAGTAGCATCTGTGCAGCTGGAAGTGCTGTATGTGGCTGTGAAGACCATATTTACAGCTGCAAAATGCCAGGTACATTTTCRCATCCTGGTAAGACTTCAGAAGGCATCAAAGTGCTCCCAAGCCAGTTTCCAAGATGCATTTTCCACCCACCTTTGGCTTGCTCTTGCAAAATCATCAATCATATTTCGGCTTGGTGCCATCTGTAGGCCTTGATTCAGCGTAGGAGAGTCGATGAAAACTTTAGCACTGATTTCAGTACAAATAACAGTGTTGTTACAGCCTGGAGAATACAGGTGGGGTACATTGGGCCCTAGGGCTCTAGATATCAAAATTGTTTTGTCTGAACCTCCTTTGACAATTTGCTGTCTGCAGGCAGCAGGTTGTAGCCGGAACATCTGCATCTCGGATACGAACCTCTTGGAGAAGAGGCAGGTGTCAAAACACCACTAGGAAAGCTTTTGCTGCTAAATAATTCTTCCAAATAAACAGCAACTGTGAACGTGTTGATAAAGCGCGCGAAGGAGAAGCAGGTTCAGAAATCCATGGTTAATAGGAGCGTGGTAGGGTTTTAGCGCTGCTAAGCAATATTCTCATTTCTGCACCCTCATGCTGCTAAGTGAAGAGGTGTCATTATTTCTGACTCACAAATAAACTCGGTGGCTTGCCCAGGGCAGCAGGGGGAAGTCTCTGGAGGTAGGATGAGGATTTAAGGCTTGTTTGGGGAAAGTTCTGTCTAAATATCTGTTTTCTCTTTCCCAGCGATTTCAGCCCTGGCAGACTGGTGGGGGAGAAGGTCCAGAGGAGCCACAACTCCTGAGAGCTCTTAGCACTGAAAAATGCATTTATCTTGTCTCTCTGCTTCGGTTTCCCTCTGTATAAACCACTAGAAACAGAGCTCCCTGGCATGGGGTAAATACAGGGAAAATGCCCTCTAAGGACCAACTATTGTTATGGGGTTGGGAGAGGAGAGGTAAATTGCTGTGATTTGAAAGATAATAGAGCATCCCTGCCATGGCTTAGTTTGTAAGGAGAACAGATGAGGCGTTTGGGGTTTGTCTGTGGTATTTCCATGGGAAATGACTCCCTTGTTCAGGAGAAAAAGGTTGTAGAGATCCTGCCTTCGGCGATTTCTGGTGGTTCCCCCCAGGGATGGCTTCTGCAGAGCTGTGGCCAGGGTGGCGGTGAGCGAACCTCCAGGCTTGTCCCGAGGCCAGCCCCAGGATCCCCTAAGCCTGTGACTTTCCGTCACTGCTTAGTCTCCTCTAGCTAAATAATAAGCAGATAAAATAGTAAGACCTTCAAGGGCTTTGCATTGCTCGTGCACATCGAGCACCAGGATCCACTGGGTGCACGCAGTCAAAATCACACCGTTTCTGAGTTGCTTTCAGAGAAATCCATTCACAGCCTGGTGCTGGGGAAGAACACAGACCTGAAAGCTAAAATACACGAGAGCCATCCTACAGAGGAATGCAGGCTTGCAGGCTGACATCGCCGCTCCCGTTTGCCCCGCGAGGCGATGACCATCAAGTCCATGTGAATTAGTGATTATTCCCCATGGCAGRGCTGCAGTCTGATACTAAATCACCATGGGTTCTCGGTTGAATCTCAATAGTGATTAAAGTGGGATGTTTTTTCCATTTTTTGTGCTTTCCGTGTAATGGGGGTGGTGCTTCATGCATGAGACGAGGCCCCCCAGAATGCTTCTGCACTTGAAACGCTCCTCCTTTCCCCCTTCCACAGATGCAYATCTGGACGGTGAGTGCAGAAACGCCGGCACAAAGTGCGTCCCCCACAACAAGGCCAACGCAGGGGACATCTGACCCAAAGCCAGGAGCCTCCCTGCTATTTTGGGAGCAGCCCTCGCCAGCGTCTCTCATCGGGGCACTGAGCTGCAGGCAGCCCAAGGTGACGAAGCTGTCAGCAAGGGCCGATTCCTCCGGGTGGTGTAGCAGAGCCTGGAGGCAGCACGGCAAGCACAGGCAAAATCAAAGCTGTCACAGCTGGTTACTGCTGCGTGGCGTGAGGTTGAGTCGCCAGTTCCTTGGAGCCAGAGGATGGCATGATGCTTTGAAAAGGAGCCCGTGGCTAATCGGCACCATCCACTGCAGTGTCAGCACTAGGCAGCTCCCGCTGTAAGCCTGAAGGACCACCCCAGCCTCCCTAAAACTACTGGGTCGTGCTGTCTTGCTGCTTCGAGACTGCACTGAGCTTTTATATTTTTCCAGCCAGTCCTCCACCCCCACTCCGCTTCTCTCCAACTCAGCTGCTCATCCCAGTGCAAAAGTCCACCACGTGCACTCATGTGATGAGTTACGCTTTGGAAGACCTTCCTAAACCTGCTTCTTACAGACTGGGAATGGATGGGAAACCCTGGACATGCAGCTTGTGAATGGAGTTCAGCAGGGCGATGGAGAGGATTGCATAGGGCTAGAAAGCAAAACAGGGATTTGGGGGGTTTTAAATCTATGCTTGAAGGGACAGTAAAGGCCAGTGGTGAGGGGGAAGGCTGGAAAATCCTGTGCAAGGCTCTACCCAGGGCTGAAGGCCAGGAGGTTGTCCAATGTAAAAGCTGGCCAAGGTTGAGTCTCAAGAGGCTCCTCAAGGATGGGGAACCGTGGACAGATGTGCACTCCTGGATCCAGCTGTGCCACTGGACGTGCTCCCCCTCCAGCCGCTCCTCCCCACCCACCAGCTGCTCCAGCCCATTTAGCACGAAGCAGCATCACTTGTTGGAGCAGACGCGGCAGATTTGGGGTCAGAATGATACTTGCCATTGACAGAGTGGTGCAGACCGTCCTTTCCAGCTGAGGACGGTAACAATTAGCTGGGACACGGTGACATTTCCAGCTGGCACAGCCGTCTGCGGGGTGAACGTCTGCCCGTGGCTGGAGAATAGAGGGAGGTAACCAAGCGGAGCCTTCTGAGACAGTTAAGGATTGCTGGGAGGAGGACGGCGAGCCAGGCAGCAAAACTAGTTGGACTTTGTCGAAGGATTAAGAAGGGCTTTTACACCCAAAGATGTAGCAGGGAGGTGAGTGAGGAGAAAAACAACACTACTGACAAGCCAAAAGGGCCAATACTCTGAGCCCTCCTTAAAATCCTGTTGTCCGAGTGCAGGGAGAGAGGAAAGGAGAATGATAAAGAGGAAAAACGGGTTCCTGAGAAATTTTGTATTTAAGAAATCAATCTGGGTAAGTTGCAGACATCATCCGGTATTCATTCTCAGCTGCTAATAATGGGATTAGTTAATGAACATATTGATCCTTGGGTGGCTATATTTTAAAATCTTTGGACAATATGATCCTGACAGGCAGAAGAAAGGAAATGCAGTGGTGATTTAAAACAAAAAAGGAGAGAATATAATTCTCGCAGTCACCAGCCTATAAAAATAATAGAACGAATATTTAAGAAAAAATCATGATGAAATATTTAGAGCTTGGTTCTGTCCACACAATAGTGTCAATGGGGAGAAACTTTGCAGAAGCCAGATGCTGAATAAAATTACCATGAGACAAGAGTCAGACTCAAGGGATGACGGGCACAGAAAACTGCCAGTTTTTCTTCTTTTCCAGCTCTTTTTGGTGCGAACAGGAATGCTGGTAGAGAATGGCACAGCCAGAGGATGAAGACAGCACAGCCTTTATGAACATGTGTTTTTATTTTGACTAATGTATTTTGCTTCTTTGTCTTAGGAAATAAAAAAATTAGAAAAAAATGCATTGGTCTGAAATGTGGTTTCTACAAACTGAAAACACATTGAAATGCAGTAAGTAATCCTAAACAAGAGTGTGCTACATTGAGCAAGGCGCATGTAGCGGGGTGGAACAAGAGTCAGGGCTAAAGATCAAGTTTCATTAACATCTTTGCTGATGATCTGGAAGGACGATGCCTTCCAGTATAAAATGAGATACACAGATGATAGTAAATTTGAAGCAGTTTCGTAAATAATAAAAAGTTTTCTCTGGTTTAGGTCCACTTTTGTTCCAAATACCTGGAAATTTCCATCCAATACAAAGCAGCRTTCAATACACTGAAAGATCTCATCTTGTTGAGTGACATCGTCATTACTCACCGCTTAGCCCACTCAGTCTCTCTTTTTAACCCTCCGAATATACTTACGGGTGTCTTTCACAGGTCCTTCTGCAGACCCAGCCCTCCTCATCCTTAGCTGGTTTGATATTTAGAGATATGTTTCTGAAGCAAACAGGGCAGCTGTGTGTCCCAGTGCACCCAGCCGCCTTTTCCAGGTTTACTACCTGCCTCCTTTCCTCACCTGCAACGAAAACCACTTGCAAAGATGGTGATGAGCAGCCCAGCAGCCCATCCAAGAACAGCGTTGTGCCTTCAGACTCATGTCCCATCTCTACGTTGCCTTCAGTGAACCCGCTAGCACTGCTTAAACTGGTTCCATCAGAAACCTCCCAGGTCTGTGCTTGCCTATACGCTCCCCTGGCACCTAAAATGCTCCCTGACCGCCTTCTCTTTACGCTACTTGGGCGATTCACGGCTGTTGCTCAAGACCTTTCCATCCGTGAGGTCTTGAGTAACAGCCGTGAACCGCTCAAGTAGCATAAGCCGTGGCCCTGGAGCGCTGAGCCGAGCTCTCCTGGCCATCAGGAGAGAGGGAGCAGTGGAGGACAGAGACCTGGAAGCATTCGTGTCTTCTCTAAGCAGGCTAGAACAGGCTGTTGCTGGGGCTGATTTCATGACTTTTTGTCTTTCCTCACAGGTAAAGGTCAACGGTGCAAGGAAATCAGGCTGGCTTTGGGAAGAGCATTACCCTCAATGAGGGAGCCAGGAGCCGTGATGGGAAGGGGAGACCTTCATCTGTCAACCTTCTCAGGTTCTGCTGGGGATGGAGTGTGGAGGGAGAGGAGGAAGAGCTGGAGATGGCAGGAGATGTGTTGTTTTCACCTGCAGTTTCTACGGCAGGTCCCAGCACCCCGTCCTCTCTCCTGGCTGTGTCTGCCTGTAGCAGATGCCCTGGTCGAGGCATCACCAGTTGTCCTTCAGGCTGCAACATCACGATGCCGGTGTCTGAGACACCAGCACCACACTGGGAAAAGGAGGCCTGAAGAGGGGAGGTAATTACAGTGGTGACACCCAAGAGGTCTGGAGATGTGGTGGGATCCTGTCCTCAAACAGCGCATTGTGCAATTCCCAGAGCTTTTTTAAAGTCTTAAATGGGGGGTGGGGGTCGGAAACTGTAGGACCCTCCATCATGACCCACTGGAAGTCCTTCCCAGGAGGTCTAGAGTACCCCTGAGATGTCTGCTGGAGCAGGAAGAGACCTGGAGAGAGCAGAGATAGTGACTGATCTGGGGACCAGGAGCAAAATTATCGGGGATGGGGTCTGGCTGGGTCAACCATGGAGGCCACATGCTGCGAGGGGCAGGAGCAGGTGGCGTGGGGTAAAGCCTTCTGGAGGGTCAATATTTATCTGGTTTGGTTTGCGGCTGCTTGAAGCCTGCTGAAGAATTTGCTCCCAAACAACCAAACAGAGGAAAAAAAAATGCATGTGAATGGATCCAAATGTCTCCTTATGGTGTGTTTTTTTTTTTCTTAATGAAATGTGTTGATTTTGCGTTTGCAGCGCGTCAGGACTAATTTTAGGAATGTGCAATTATTTTCTTTAAAAAAAGCCGAGGGGTTGCAAAAACCCCGTAGAAAATAATACGTGGTCTTCAGCCCCAAAGGCTGAACCTTTTGCTTTCCTGCCAGAGAAGCAGCGATCCCTGGGGTGGAAGGGCAGGCTGTCTGCAAGGCCTTTCAACCAAACTGTGATCCTCGAGCAGGGCAGGAGACCAAAGAAAACTGCTGCCTCCCAGCACGGGAAGCAAACGCAGGGTGACCTGCCCGGGGAAAGCAGCTCTGGGACCGCCAGGAGCCAGTGGGACCTGCTGTCCGATACCTCCTCATCCCTCCTAGCCTCCAAGGGACCTCCCGGGTTAGCGGGGGACAGCACGAGCCGCAGCTGACCCTGTCCTCTCCCTTTAAGCCACTCTTTCAGGCCATGCTGGAATTGGCCGTGGCCGCCTCGTTCTCTGACTCAGCCGTTATATCTGGGGAATTTATGGCCTTTCCTTCCTGCCAGGCTTAGTAAATAACCCTGTCATCTGACTGGGTTTTGGGAACCGACCAGGAGCAGGAGCCTCGCAGGCGGGCTGAGATGAGGACCTGCGTCCGAGCAGCAAGCAGCATCGCCCGGGGGGACAAGTACCCAGCGGGACCCTTGCCCACAGCATCACCATCCCCAGCGGGACCCTCACCTGCAGCATCACCATCCCCAGCGGGACCCTTGCCCGTGGCATCGCCACCCCAGCTGGACCCAGAGCCAGGACCAGGAGGGCTAAGCCAAAGCGTGTCCCCGCACAGGAAAGCAAATGCTGGGTGCAGCAGCGCTCCCACACCTCTGACGCATGACTGGGATCTGGTTTTTATTTTCCTTTTTGTTGGAAGAGCACCCATGAAACTGGGAGGGAGACAGATTGAGGCCACCGAAACCCCAGGTCTCCATCAGCAACGTGCTTCAGCACTGCCATTACCTCCTCTATTTGCTTATTTACCCAGTGGGAGATGCCCAGGTAGGGAGATGCTTTTGCCCCCTGCCCATAGAGCCGGGGGCTCCGGCAGGCTGAGCAGAGCAGGAAGACTCAGTCTCTCCTGGGGGTACGTCGCTGGTCCTGGACAGACTGAAGTCACCTATACAGGTTCCCTATAGCTAATTTAGGCATCCTGGCTTGCCCCCTGGAGGCAGCCCCACGCACCGTTGATGGAGGTAATAAAACCGACGCTAGTATTAAGAAGTGTGAGGATGAGCTGATGGAGAAGTTTAAGCACATCTGAAGGGCTGCAGGGAGAAATCTGCCTTTTTGGGATGTTGAAGCAGGTCTTTCAGGAGGATGGGACCATGCTGGACTGGGGATGGGATGAGGGAGAGCCTAAATCCAGTGTCTAAGCTAAGGCACATCCCAGTCCTCCTGTGCTCATCCATCCCGGGAACACTTTCTCCTGTTAGGCATCAGTTGGGTACCACAAGGATAACGTGCTTCGCGAGCAGGTAGATTAGAGAGGTATTTTAGTTCCCCATGGTTAGAAAGGTCAGGCTGAGCCTCGGGGACTGCTGTGGAAACTGCGACCTCTGTGCCAGGAATTATGTGCTGCATCCTCCTGGCTTGGGCGCGGGGAAGTGCCTCTTCCTTCCTGGCTTTCCTCTTTCCCGTCATCACCTCTGCAGGCTTTGAGGACTGCTCTGAGACAGGGTCTCCACTCCCCATGGTATTTCTGGAGCCCGGATGCCCATGAAATGCCGTCAGACAACAAGTGCCATCTCTGTGCCCCTCCTCCAGGAGCCTACCCTTATGGAGGGTCTTCCAAGCAGCCCCTCCTCACAAGAAGACTTTTTCCTGATGCCTCCTGCACCAGCTGGTGGGCCCAAGCCCCATCCTCACATTAGCTGTCGCTAAGGCTGCCGTTCCCTATTTAACAGCCCCACAGCCCCCAAATCACTTGCCTCACTGCCATGGGGCTGTGCAATGATTTGAGCTGGGGAACTGATCCAGCATGAAATAACCTTGCAAAGAAAAACCCTCCCCAGGCCGTGCTCAGACAGCACAGCCGCCGGAGAAACGCTCCCGGAGCCATTAAGAGTCGGGCTGGTTTGGTGACCAGACACATCCCTGCATCCACGCGTTGCTCCTAGAAGGCTTCAGCACGTGGTAAATTGGAGAAGCTCTGAGGAATAGCATTAAACCACACGAGAGCCAATCTCCAGGTCGTGGGGTACCTGCGTGTACCTGCACTCTTGGCAGCCAGGCTGCAAAAGGTGTAAAGCATCCTCTGTCTCGTGACCAAGCATTAATTTACCTTCTTGTGAAAGGCTGGCTGCAGACAGTATATAATTAGTTTCGTGTTCAGTGTGCACTTATCTTGTCTGTGTGTTCGGTGCATTTGATGGCAAGTTCATAAATCAAAAGCTGTCAAGAAGTCTTCTGCCCCGAAGCGTTTTCGTGGGCAAGCAATCCCCAAGCGGCCCCACAGCAGTGACTAATAACACCCTTCTCTCTGTTTGGGCTGGTTTAGGGCAGCGTGAATTACCACTCTCGCTAGATCGCTGAGAAATTTGTAGGTCGACACAACTTCTCATCCCCAGAAAGCACAAGACAGCAAATCCAAACCCTGAGAAATGCTGGAATCAAAAATAAACAAAGAAATGAATAAATAAAAAGGGCTTCTGGAACCCTGGCAAACACCCTGCAAGACAAAAATCGTAAAGACAATCAGTAAATTGCCACTCCGGACAAAGATGCGGAGGCAGTCTCTAATCACCATCCTGATGTAGGGCTGTCTTAGTCATGCTTTATTGATTCCTTTTTCTGGGGACGTGAATCATCAGCTCCTCGTGGGGAAGAGCTCTCCAGCTCCCCGTCTCGGAGAGACACAAATTACCAGCGTGCACATAAGCAGGCACAGGAGAGCTGAGTTGCCGAAGGAGATGCTCTCGGTCACGTGCCCAGCAATTTGGAAAGGCGATTAGCTCTGCTAAATGATGAGACCAGAAAAAAAGAATCGGTGGCAAAATGATGCTGAAAGGCAGCGGGGACATGGAGGAGACTGCTGGTCTTCTCCAGGAGATAAAGTTATCTCCTGTTCACCTTCAAGGGAGCAGCAGGGAAGGGGTTTCTCCCTCTGACTGAGCACCCTCTGCTCTTATTTGATCAGGCAAGAGGCTCCTCAAGTCTTCACCCACACTGAAGCAGCCAGGAGCACGTCAGGAGCAGTGGCTTGAGGTCACCTACATCGCTCCGACTTGCTTTAAAACCCTTTAAACCACCCGTGCCCTTTCACACCTGACCCATACCCTCTCCTGCTCTTTCCCTGAGATTGTTCGTTCAGCAGTAAGAGTCGAAATTTTCTCTCCTCGCCACATGGTCATCCCTGCTCTCACTGGAAGGTCTGTGCATGGAGCGAGGGGGAAAAAGCAGAGAAAGCAACTAATGAAGGATTTGGACCTTCTGGAGGGGATCGCAAGGAGACCGATCCTCGAGGCAGCTCTCGCTGGGCTCCGCCAGCAGCCGGCTATGAGCACAACTGGCTTCAAGTGGGGCTGCAGATCGTCCTTGTCGCTTTCCAAACACAAACTGCAGCAATAACAGAGGCGGTGGGTGGAAGAACGGGGGCCGAGTGCCAGCCGAAAACCTGGGGGGCTTCATAAATGGTCAGGGCTGCCTCCTAGCAATTAAACCCTGGGGCATGGGAAGGCACGCATGGGCTGAAAGCCATCCCCGCTCCTCTCTGATTTTATTAGCGTGCCTTAGCCGGGGAGACAGATGCCACTGCAAGAGCAATGCAGGCGGTTCCTCTGCAATCCAGAGCAGAGCAAAGACGAGCAGGCGCTTCCGCTGCCAGGGAACGAGCTTGAAAGGGATCCAGCGGATAAAGAGATATTCAAAGTTCAGCTAATGAGCGAGATGACTCACTGGCTCAACGAGACAAAGGTTAGGCTGGAAAATAAAAATCCTCACTGCAAGGAGCGGGGTTGGTGGGGATGCAAAAGGCAGAGGATGAGGCGTAACCGAAGGCAGCCAGCGCTGTTAGGGGCAGAGGGGCAAAGCAATGGCTGTGGCTCAGATGTGACCCCAGGTTTGTCCTGGATTTGTCCCAGGCTGGGTACATGGGGGTTGCGACGGCAGCCGTGGATGTTCGGGCACATGGCAGCTGTACCTGCCTGCTCCCTCCRGCAGGCAGCCAGCCCTTCTGCAGCCCTAACAGCCCCTCTCTTGGATAAAGCACATTTATCCGGTGGCCCAAGTAGATGCCACTTGCAAACGAAGCAAAATGGCTCTTCCTTCACCTCCTTCGCCAACCGGTGCTGCTGAGAAGGGACAGAGGATGGTCAGACCTCAAAAAACATACTAATTAGTCACTAGGAAACATCAGCCTACTTCCAACGCTCTTGTTACCACTGTGCCTGAGGAAGAGAAATACTGCGGTAAACGTGGGTCCTGCTCCAAAGCATCCTGAAAATGAGGGCTGGAAAACCATCACCTTCCTGCTCATTGGGAATGTTGGCTGGCTGGCTTGGGGGTACCCAAAACATCTGTTGGAGTATCCCTGTGTCAAGGGTGAGCAAAACAGAGGAAAAAATCTTCTCTCCCCCTGGTCTTTATAGCCCAGAAGCAGAAGGAGCTGCAGCCTGGGAGCCTATAGACAGCACAGCATGGGCACACGTGGCACGGAACAGGTGCAATGTTGTTAGTTAGGGGTTTTGCTAATGATTTTGGGACTTCATTTTTGGATGTGCTTTTCTTTCCTTCACTACTGGGTTCAGCCCAGGCCAGCCGAGATGCCACCTGAACTGCTAAACTGAAAAAACATTCCCCTCCTCCACGAGAAGCTGAGAAAAAGAGAGATGAGGAGGGATGGAGCAGCTTTCGGAGAAAGCAGGGCAGGAGGTCAAAAAGGAAAGTGGGGCATGCGTGGGGAAAGGAGGGATGCAGCAGGGCATTGCTGCACGCAGGGCTAAAGGAGCTCAGAAATACAGATGCGGGAGCCAGCCGGGCRTTGCTGCCCGGCTGACCAAGGTGGACACTACCACCCCTCAGCAGCCCCACAGGAGCTGCCACGTGCAGTTATTGCGGATGCTATAGCAGAGCAGACGATGTCTCATCACCCATGCTCAGGCCAGGGTTTTAGCAGCTTTGCTCCATACAGGGTGGAGATGCTCTGCAGCACTGGATGCTTATGGGTGATGGTGGGAGCATGCAAATCAGGGGCATGGAGACAAGGAAGAAGTGAGGTAGAGGTGGAGATGTGGGGCTGGAGGATAGAAACCGCCTGCCCTGTTTTTCTCAGACACATTTTTTCCCCGTCTTCATAGTCTCCTCCATGCAGCTTTATAAGCAGMAAGGTCTGTCGGTACTGGGAGACCTGCCGGGGAGCTGGAGCTTCACTTCTGAGCAAGGTGCAGGCAAGGAAGCATCTTGGCTCGAGGGAGCAGCGGGCAGGATGCTCACCCTCTCCCACAGCCCCTTTCTTTCTCTCCAGCTGCTTTTAATTTCCACGGCTGAGGGTTGGTTCCCCAGGCGCAGGCAGAGGTAAAGGGAAGAAAACCAAGGCAGAGATGCTGATAGAGGACAGTGAGACTATTTGTTTGCTTGTTTCCCATATCCACCCTTGCACCTCCATGTCAGGAAGCAGGCTTGRTTATGGTCCCCCAAATCCTCGTGCTATCCTTTAATGAATTTTTTTTGGAAGCTGCCCTGGAAAATGAACAGCACAGGAGGGAAGAGAGAGGCACAGCAGATCCCAACCTGCTCCAGCTCCTCTCCTCCCAGGGGAGGCACGACACAGCCCAGGCTTTCCTGACCTGGCTGCACCAAACCCCTGGAGTTCAGGAGCTCGGGCACAGCATCTGAGAAAAGGTGTTTCCAGAGTGGGTGGGATGCGCTGGGTCCCGCACCTGGACCCTGTGTGCCTGCTCTGTATTTGGGTGCTAATGTCACCGTCCCCAAGGGGAGGAGGCAACAAGCCGGTTCCTAAAAGTGTGAGGTTACCTGTAGTTTATTGCAATGTGGGACGGAGATTATTTTGAGGGAAGCAAGACATCATGCAAATATTAAATTGACTGTGCTTGTGGACTTCTATGCTCTTCAACATGCTTTGCAAGCCTTAATTAATCAAATACTAGTTTTGCACATTCACACTGGCTCTGCTGTTACAGGTAGCTCTGCCAGCCTACTGGCTCTCTGTCCACCGAGACCTGTAGAACAGGCTATAAACAGTGGGATGTGCATACAAATCCTTCATCCTGGGCAGTGGTCAGCTAAGACCAGAGTCAGGGGACAGGATGTGACCCAGGAGGGTCTTGAGTGCTTGTGACAAGGGACATTGCCTTGTCCTGGTTTTGTGCAGCACCACAGGGGTCTTGTTCCTTTGTGTTGCTGCCTTTTTGCAAATCATAAACCAGAATAAAATGGCACTCAGGACAGCAAGGGAGGCTATGGTTGACAGAGCAGATTGCCAAGCCTGTCGTCTTTTTCATTGAGTTGGGCTGCTGTACTGCTAATTGCCAATGCTCAGAGCTGGAGCATTAGCGAGACTCCAGAATCGCTCCTGCCCTTTGCATTCAGCTCTCAGGACAAATCAATATGAGAGCACATGCTCTTCAACAGCAACCGACTGCAAAAATTACTCAGCGAAGAAACACAGCCCAGGTTCAATGAGGCAACTTTAATTAGCAGCAGTCACCGTCAGATCGACCGGCGGACTGAGTATCGCTTCAGATGGAGGAACAGAGCAAACAGCCACGCTGGTCCATGGGATGTCTTTCTACTTGGCTTGCGTGGCCACAGACAAGGGCCAAAATCAGCTTGGACTTGCAAAAGGGCAGCTTTCAGTGAAGGCAGGAGAAGTTGCATGGTTGAATTGAATTCAGAGCTTGGCTGAAGAATATAATTTCAGAGGTAGATGTGTAACTGGGGAATGAATGTCCCATTTGGGAGCTGGGCTTCCCAAAATGCAGCGCCTGTGTCAGCAGTGTTAGAAAAGCCAACTCAAAGAGGTCTATGGCCTCATCCAGCCCCAGATGCTGTCATTGCCAGGAGCTGGACCTGCTGTTGTCACCAGAGCTGATGGAAATGCCTCGCAAGATGTGAGGGAATGGGTGGGTTGAGCAGAGGCAAGTGGATCGAGTCATCAGTGAGTTCAAAGAAAACAGTGACAAGTCAAATTATTTTTAAAAATTATTTCCATCGTAGCAGTTGAAGACTGCCACGGATTTCTCTCAAAAGCCCTACTGAAGGAGAGTGACTCAAAATAATGCTTTCTGGTGATAAAAGCGTTGGCATTTCTAAGGCTGCACAAAGAGGTCCAGCCTGCCATGAAAAGATTTTGATTAAAATAAAACAACCCCGTGACTGACTGATGTTTACAAAATAGAAACATGGCTAAAAGGGAGCGGCAGGAACAGAATTAGGCTCCTTGCACCAAAAATCCTCGGAGCACGTTCACCCTTTCAACATCACCAAGCGGCACACAGGGGAATCCAGCCTACAGCATGGAGCAAGCCATATTACACCAGGCTCAAATCCTGCCCCCACCTCTGGTCCTGTGCCCTCCGCCACTGCAATCAAAGCCCATCCAACAGCTGTAGACTGCAATGATTTGGCTATTTTGGTAACAGTCCTACCCAGGGCTTAAACAAAGTAATAACTGGCAGAAATACRGGCAGACGCGGCTTGGAGAAAGGTTTCCTTGCAACAAAAAGTTTTGCCTGTGTGTATATTCTTGTGCGTCTTGAGTTAATGCTTTCCCAGGGTGGTGCTGAGGAGCTTATTAATTTTACAAGAGTGAAAAGCTACTGAAATATCTTATTTGCTTTCATCTATTGGCCTGAGATGCACGTCATTAAAGTGAAAGTAAAGGATCTTCTACACGAAAGCAATGCAGCGAAGTCCTCAGCAGCTCATGGTGCTTGAACAGCATCATCTCAGCTGCCGAAGCCAGAAGTCCCCCAGGGACACCACGAACAACAAACACCTTGTGAAAGCTTTGAATAAAATGCCACTTGTAAAGATGTGAAATACAAATGGGTTTGCGTCTGTACAGTCGGAGTAAAAATGAGATGAGAAGGCAAATGAGAATAAACAGATTGAGGAGTTCAAGAGCGATTTATGGCCGAGGGACCTGGCCGCTGAGGTCAGGGCTCGACTTTGAGAAGTCAGCGCCATGTTTTTGCCATGGGCTTCCAGGCAGCGAGCGTTTCAACAAACATTTACCCTTTGCATGCGTTTATCACACTTTTTCCACTTTAAGCCCAACCCGGAGGAGACCGGCCTCGTCCAACGATGGATGAAAATCCCACACGCATGCCCTGGCCGAGCAGAGAGGTGTGAGGAAGGAGGGGACCTCATGCGGGGACTCTGCTGTGCATCAGCTCAGGCATCTGGGAGCATTTAATTTACCCAGGCGATGCTCCCAGGCCAAACAGAGGTATTAGCACAGTCATCCCTTTAACGTGACATTATCTCATTGCTGCTGTTAACTCCCCTGTTATTAGCTTGGAAACAAGCTTTACGATGGATTGCCAAGGGGATAAATAGGAATAAAGGGGTGAAATGAAGAGAGCAAACGTTTAGGTTAAATGCTGAATTTTCTCCTGGTGGAAGTACTGGAAGTTGCTCGCAGCACGTACACTTTGACAAGGCTGAAGACCAGTAAATGCACAGAACAACCCTAYGCTGGCAGGGACAAGGGCTGGGTGACCTGTTATATCTTTCCTATCTCTACATTCAGAGCAAAGATTTTCCTTTAATTGGCTTTAAACCATCTATTTAAGTCACTTCTATGGCTCCCAGTACTCTAGGACCTGAACGACATCCAAGCTTTTAATGTACTTATCCTCACGCTGCTCTGCAGAGGTAGGAAAATACCAAGACCTGTTTTGCACATGGGAAACTGAGGCAAAGAGAGACTAAGGGCCTTAGCCACAGCTTGCAAGTTAGGACCGCTTCACCGTCAGGTGGGATACAGCGTCCCCTCCAGAGAAATGGCCAAAAAAGTTTCACACCCCTGGGAGATGGGAAAAGTGGGCAGAGGATGGCACCGACTGTGGCCAACCTGAGAGAGGTGCTGGACCACTGTGTAGCAAGGAGGAGGGGCACGTAGAGGAGGGCGTTACATCCCCAACCATCCTTGGAATAGGAAACAAGGTACTCTGGTGCATTATAAAGGCAAAGCATGAGGGCACCTAACTCTGCAGGAGGGTTGGGGCTGTGAACATGGATTGAGTGAAACCCAAAGAGCTCCTCCTTCAAGCTAGCTGCTTGGACCCTTCTGAGATACTTTGCTCTTCCCCCTTACAATAGCGGGCTCCAAAGCATATTTGTCAGGCTTGGAGGACCTACTGTGGGCCCGACAGCCATGATGAAGCTCGACTTCATAGAATCATAGAATCATTAAGGTTGGAAAAGACCTTTAAGATCATCGAGTCCAACCGTCAACCCAACACCACCATGCCCACTAAACCATGTCCCTAAGCACCTCATCTACACGTCTTTTAAATACCCCCAGGGATGGTGACTCCACCACTTCCCTGGGCAGCCTGCTCCAATGTTTAACCACTCTTTCAGTAAAGAAATTTTTCCTAATGTCCAATCTAAACAGCCCCTGGCACAACYTGAGGCCATTTCCTCTCGTCCTATCGCTAGTTGCTTGGGAGAAGAGACCAACACCCACCTCGCTGCAACCTCCTTTCAGGTAGTTGTAGAGGGTGATAAGGTCTCCCCTGAGCCTCCTCTTCTCCAGGCTAAACAGTCCCAGCTCCCTCAGCCGCTCCTCATCAGACTTGTTCTCCAGACCCTTCACCAGCTTCATTGCCCTCCTCTGGACACGCTCCAGTACCTCAATGTCCTTCTTGTAGTGAGGGGCCCAAAACTGAACACAGTATTCAAGGTGCAGCCTCACCAGTGCCGAGTACAGGGGGACAATCACCTCCCTACTCCTGCTGGCCACACTATTTCTGATACAGGCCAGGATGCTGTTGGCCTTCTTGGCCACCTGGGCACACTGCCGGCTCATATTCAGCTGCACTTCGCAGCACTGCTTCCCAGAGGGCACCCAGGCAGTCTGAAACAGAGGAGGGAACTGAACCTGCATGTTCTCAAAGTATGGATACATGGGCCAACCACCAGACCAGCAGCCTCCCTCTGATCATGACTTAGCCCTGAAACAACCTTCTGCTGGGGCTATGGGCATGTTGCTTAAATGGTCTCCACCTCAGGTTCTTTATCGGTCAATTAAGTGTGCTATGTACACACTCATCGCTGAGATCTGGCTGTGGTGGCCAGATCCATGTGGCTATGGTGCAGCCTCCATGCATGGCCTTGTCTCAGATCTCTGACCGGCAGAGGTGATGCCTTGGTGACCTCCCTTTTTTGGAATCCAGCACATGCAAGGTTGAGCACAGTTTCTCGACTAGGCTGGGTCTGGCCCGGCCAGATGTCAGTGGTGAATTTTAAGGTGTTGTCTACCATGTGGGTTCACCCAAACATGCCACATGTGCAAGAGTGTGAATCATTGCTCCAACGCCTGCATAATGCTGCCTTCTTCGAAATCCTGAAGTGTGCTTGACTTTACACAATTAACCAATCATATTCTAGCACAGCAGAAAAATAATGTTGGCAACTTACGTGAAATACCTTGAGCACCTGTGAGTCACTTCAGTAGCATCTCTCTCTTGGAGATATATAGTTGCACAGTTGGATGCAGGTCTATTACTGCTGGATTTCATGTCAAGTTACAGCTTGTATTATCCCCATACCCTCCTCAGCAAGCCCATCAAGGACATCGCTCTACGGCACATCCAGCAAACACCTGCCTGGAGAGCTCTGCTCCAAGCTGAGATAAATACATTCTTCAATTCCCTCAACAGAACTGCTATTCACTTGGATGTTCTGCATGACTTGTCCTGCTGCCAGATTTTGAGCTTTGGTCTTCATCCAGGAGAAACGGAGACCAAGTTTGGCGGCTTTTGCCTCAAAGCGTCCAAGCGCAGATTCCAGGTGTTGTGCTGACTAACCGACAGGAGCCACATCATCCACAGAGCCAAGGTCGATGAAGGTCGCTCTGCCGCCGACAGCGACTCCTGAGCGATGCGTCAGCTCTTCTCAGTGGCACAGCACAGCAGCACGGGGGATGCCAGTTTTCCAGGCGCCTGCTGTATTGCGGAGCCACTGCCCCTTGCCCCCGGTGGCCTCCTCCCTTGTAGTCGCATGAAGGCAACTTCTCGCTGAGATCCCAAGGCGATGGAGTCACACCAAGGGGGAGGACTTTACTCCTGCCCTGTCTTTGCAACTAGTTCAGGACAAGGTTCAGTGCCCAGACGTGACCGACTGGCAATGAAACGGGATTGTTCTGGGCAGTCTTTGCAAGTCAGCAGTGGCTGAGTTTTGGCAAAGACAACAGGGGTGAAGCCTGGCGCAGGAACAGCCGGTGACGCGGTTGGTCAGCATCCGCTGCAGCCCGACGGTTGACCTTTTCCTTTGCGCAATGAGGAAGCAACGTCCTTCCTCCATCCCAGGAGGACTACACCAGAACCAGGCAAAGGGGCAGCACTCATCTCCCCTAACTTTGGGTGTCAACAGCAGGCATCTACTGCGCTCATCACCCTCAGCTCCCTTTAGTCACCTACTAATGGAGAGACGCAGGTGCATCTAGAGATTGGTCTGTCATTTTTGATGCCAACCTTAAAATGAAGCAAATCAAGCCCTACTACTGTGATTGGCATTTATAATGCTACGATCTTTGTTTCTTGTGAATTATAAAAGTGCTTCAGTGAGACACTCCACAGCCCACGCACGGAACCTGACCTTTTGCATAAATGGTCCTACTTGTCCTATAAACATATCCAGGTCTTTTAACGTGTCAAAGCCTGGCATCCATTTAAGGGGTACCATGTGCCTGTTGAGTTCAAGGGATAGTACCAAGATAATCCCTACAACAGCTTTTCATTGCTGGGGGCAGTACCTCCACTTATATATTATGACAATGGCCAGTTCAAAATCTGTTGGTATGGTACTATAAATCAGAAAGTCCGTGAGCCAGTCCTACCCTGGCTCACCAGAGAGCTCTGTGCAAAGCAAAGCTCATGGCCTCATTTATGTTTTGCCCCAAATACTTCTTATGGATCTTGAATATCCTTCAGGGCTTTGGTTTTTGCCTCTGGCACAGTGGATATGATGTTGGTCAACCTCCACTGTGCAGTGGAGGATCACAAAAAGGATGGTTTTGTTGGCAGATGTTCTACTGGCATCTCTCAAGTTGGACAAGGCATCTTCTGTATTGCAGCGATGTCGGTTCTGCATTCCACATCACATGGGGGAGGAATGGGTTTGTGTTGAACGAGGGAGCCCAGCAGGACTCTCATGGGCCACATCCGATGTGCTGGGAAGTGCGCGAAGACGATGGTTTGTATTATCAAGTTTTAGAGTCATCGATGACATGGCAGGATCTAATGGCTTTATTCAGGCAAGCTATAATACATCAGTTGCCCTTTTCATTCAGTTTTCTTTTTCTTAGCTAATGTCCTGATGAAAGCCTCACCCTCTGAACTGAGACCCTGCACAGGTGGGATCATAAGGGGTACGGAAAGACACAAAGCGTTTCTGTACTTCTAGCAGGTATTTCTAATTTCAGTATTTCCTCGTCGTCCTTCATCTCATCAGGCTGAGGTCATGATTTATTGGTATTTCTGTAGTTATTTTCATCTCCTGAACTCTTCAGAGACTCTAAAAAAATTGAATGCTATGATTTTCTGGTAGCTTTGATGGGTTGTTTGTTTAAAAGAGCTTCTGGGGAAGAACAAGGGAAACATCCCTGAGTCTAATCTAGAAATTGGATCTTTTGAAGTGTTCCCCTTTCTGTTTGGCAGTAAGCTGAGCTAAGCTGCTCTCTCCTTTGGAGCAGTTAATGCTATTGAGTGATGGAGATGTATCGTTTTTAACTTCTAGGTAGAACTTCAGGATGGGTTAGTAAATCACCCAAAACTTCCCATTAGAAGATGCATCGTCTTGCTTTTAATGTTGTGAACTCTGAAAAATTCAGGCAGAAGTTTCTACACTGTTTTGGACTACTTCTGCTTAACCTTCAGCCAAAATCATTCAGCCGTTTCTAAGAACAAGGGTAGGGAAATGTAAGATGTTTCTCCTTCTTAAGAAAATACCTGTGGATTTGAGCTTTGGAGTAGGATTGTCCTTTGGATTCCTGTGAATATCTGCCTGAATGCAATCATTTTCAAAAATGGCCATTGGCCAGCGTTCAGGCGAGATGTCTTCGATGACAGCAGCTGAACCCCCAGCAGACTCAAAGCTCCTGGAGACAGAGCAGGACTATCCCTGTACTGTCAGGGCTGTCAGGTCCATCGGCTTGCTCTGCGGGGTTCAGCAGCAAGCAGCCAAAGAACAACACTGATTAGCTGCTCATTAACTGAGCACAGCACATCCTGAGCACTGAACGAGGCAGCAGCTCAGTGGAAAAAATAGCATGGGAGTGCGTAATTAAGGGCTATCAGGACTCACCCACACAAGATGGATCGTTGCAGGTTGCATGGATATTTTTAAGCCAGGGTCTTCCCGCCTTGCATTTGCTCATCTTTGCTTGGCTAGGGTGCACCACCGCAAACGTGCTGGGGTGTGGGTTTCTGAGTTTATCTGCTGAGTTTTTCATATTATTTTTGAAAAAAGTACTAAAATTAAGGCAATACATGTGTCTGTTATTAGTATCAACAGCAGTGATTTCTTCTTCCCCATGCCCCAAAAGGACCTTGCTTCACCCAGACACACCATACAGAGCATGGTAGGGCAGAGGTTTTGTGCTGTCAACCCAAGAACAACCACACTCCTTCCTCCCAGTCTGCAGCAAGACAGAACAAATGTCCTAGCAGCACGTCCCAAGCGCCTGCCCCATCCCACCAAATATTTGTCACAGGTTCATCCGTGGTGGCAGGACTAATGTGATCCTGCCCTCATTCCTCAGGGCCCTCTGTGTCACCCTATGCCAAGCCACTGCTCCGGTTTCAGGGTAGCCACACGGTGCTTACTCAGAGGGGATGAGGTAACATCCCTGTCAGCAGTGACGCCATCGCCTTCCCCGCAAAGCACCCTTCTTATCGCCCTCTCAGTCATGTTTTCCTGGCAGGCAGCCCAGCCAAGGGATATGGTAATCTCCCAAATGGTATCAGACAGGGCAATCAGCTGAGGCTGGAATATCTCACTGCAACGTTTAAGGTGATAGCATCCATCCGCATGGACAGATGAAGGCCAGCAAGACAAGACAGAGATTTCTGGTTCCCTCGCCCCCTCTCCCTCTCACCTCCCCTCACTCCCTGTCTGCTGTCCCCATGGCTCTGTCCTTGGCCAGCGGGCTCTGACCCTGCCTGGTCTTTGGTCCCTGCCTCGGGCAGAGCCCTGCAAGGCAGCAAGTCTCTCCTGAGCTCCCTCCGCTCCTGAGGACCTGAAGAAACGCTGAGTCTCTCTTTGGATGGTTTTTGGTCTTGTGGTATTTAAAAGGAATAAAATATTGGCCAGCAATAGGAGAAAGCTTTGGGTTTGCCTTGACCAAGCCTGGATTTGATGTGGTCCCCAGACCAACAGCAGCACGTGGAGGATCCTTGCTTTTAGACCTTTCAGAGTTAACGGGATCAGCCTGGTGCTCTCTGCTGGCACTTCCAGAGTGATACAGCATACAGGTGGTCTCCATGGGCTCCTTCATCTGGAAGGGGACTGTGATCCTAGGTAGCAAGTGTGGAGGCAACATGGGGACAGTAGCAGAGCAAAAATTCATCCCACAAGTCCTGCCAAGAGACCAGAGGGATCAGCGGGTCTTGCTGGGTTGCTCGACCTTCTTTAGCCCCAGGCAGGARATGGATGCTCTCTTGAGATGCCGAAGACACCAGCGCCTCTTCACCGGAGATCACTGCCCCACCGTAAAGACCTCCATGGTGGGATCACGTTTCGGGTGAAATCAGCTCCCACAAAGCAGCCAGCTGTGGTGAGGCAGCACCCACCCACACACCGCTGGCAGATCGGCCCCATCCTCCAACGCAACAGCTGGATGGAGAAGAGGACATGGTCTGCAGCCCACCGGGCTGCCCTGGCATGGACACCCCCTTGCTCAGGTGGGAAGGATGGTGAGAGCAGACACTTTGCAGATGAACCCCTTTGCTTCCAATACACAGCAGAACAAAATTGGGTTGTCCTAACACGCAGCCCAGCACAGCTTTTAAAAACCAGGCTTGTTTTTTTCTCCGGGTGGCATACTTGTTTCTCATGGTAGGTTTCGACGTTGCTGAATTGTGTAATTTTATTATAAACCTTGTAATATTTCATGCCATCTTTGACGCAAGGGTGCCTGGAGTCACGTGGCTCTGTGACAAGGAGCTTTTATTAGGGGCAAAAATAGACTGGTATATTTGTGGTCCTCACGCTATGAGGAAAGCAGGAAAATATGCCCCCTAAAGGTTCAGAAAGCAGGCACAGAAAGAAAAAAAACCCCAAACACAACCCAAATCTGTATGATTATTTTATAAAATCCCATGATTTTTAACCTGCAGTGATTTTTCCTGATGCTGGTTCACATCTCCGGCTCTCCCGAAGGCAGCCGCTGCAATGGCTTCCAAACTGTTCCCTGAAATGTGGAAATCCCCCTTACACAAACAATGGCACTGTTAGTCTTGCTGATTTTCTGGAAGCACAAAAACATGTTTGTTTTCAGCCATGATCCACTGAGGGAATTTCCTCACTGATTTGGACTTTGGGAATTTTTTTACTCCTCTGAAAGCCATTTTGCCAGTTTCCAAGAACCTTAATAAACTACAATTACCAAGATTAAGAGCATTATGTGGTTGGCATCCAACAGAGAAACAGACCCTGAATTGTGATCACTTTGGTGGAAACAGGCAGAGATAGCTGAGTGAAATGACCCCTTTTCCTGCACAGAGTCTGAGAGCGTGAAACCGATGTGCTCCTATTCGGGATAACAGGTTGCCTTTGGCAGGGGCTTTGTGTCSATGAAAGTGCAGGCAGCTGCCCAAAGTAGCTACGCTGTGGCTGATGGGCAGGGGAGACCTGCTTGAACCATAAAAAGGTGCTGCTGGGAGGTTAGCAGGTTCATGGGAAGGATGTTCAAGGGCATTTCCCAATAGATAAATACACTGTGAGCTCTCACGCACCAGCGGGTAGAGTGGCTGAGCCTCCAAGGGTCCAGCATCTCATTTATCAAGGTGATAAACACACTGGAGTCCCTGTCTCCACCCGACATGCCCCAGATGTTGCTGCTGGCCATCACGTCCCATGTGTCCTCTCCCCACCGCAACACTGTGCATGGCTCTGAGCATGAAGTCGATGGAGGGATGGGTGAAGAGGACGGGAAAGGACTCAGGTCACCACCTGGATGGATGATGGAGAGGAACATGCTGTCCTCGCGAGGAGCATGGGAGCGTGAGTCCTGGAGCTGGTGCTGGGTTTGAGGGCATGGAGTTTGTGACTCATCTGAAAGACGACCTGTCCTGGCATGTGGAGGCTGGAGGAATTGCTGCTCCCCAGGAAGAGCATCTCCAACTGTCTGCGAATGGTCTTGTGGTTCCTGGAGCTTTCTTGCTCTTCTTGCTCCAGCTGCTTTTGTGCCCCTGTCCAGAGAAATATAGGCAATATCGAATCACGCCCAGACCTAGCAGGGATGGTGGTGTGCCACCAGCGGATAACAAATACCACCCATCTCATTGAGACTTTTTAGAGCCAGATGAGCTGTAGCACTTGGAGCTCYCAGTGCCGCCCTTCCTTCCTTTTGTGTTTTACTGACGACCGCAGCCACCCTCTCCCTGCGCTCCGAGTCTCGATGGCACATCGAACCCTTTGATCCCTGCCGCATAACCGAACAGTGTCAGCGCGCAGAGCATGCCGTCCAAGCCATGTAGACACGGAGCAGCCGGCAAGTCAGCTTTGGGAGAGCACTGGGTGCCTCAGCAGAGGGATCTTTGCAGTGTGGAAGATCTGAGGTCTGATCCTCCCAGGAGCTGCAGAGGTGGGGAGTATCACAAAGGCTCCATGCACGTCCCTCCCGTGGGAGGAAGAAGCTCCTCTGCCAGTTATACGTACAGATCTTCCCAGCAGGGGAGACAGCAGCTATTCAAGAAGGATGTCTTTGAAACCATACCGTGCTGCAAGTAACTCAGAGACATCCTGAATGACCCCAGGATGAATACGGAAGAAGGTTTTTTTCCTAGAACAGGTTAAAGGATACATAGAATTTCCTAAAATCATCAGCAAGGGACACATTCATATTCATTTGTGTGACCACGTAGTTTTGATTCCCGAGCTGCCAGGCACATTAGCAGCTCAGCATGTCCACTGGAGGATGGCAATTGCTGCTGAGCACAGTAGGCCTTTCAACCCCAGATGTTCAGTGGAGACCCAGGAGATGCCGAAAATTTGCCGACGTCCATTCTCATTCAGCCACCCGCAACCATGCAGCTTTACAACAACATCCACATCCACCCTAAAAATTGTCCCAAGGGCAGTGTTCCCCTCTGGCTCCTGAGCTCCAGTCACACCAGCAGCTCGACAGTGGGATGGCAGCCAGCGCAGGAGGATGAGGAGCCCTCAACCCCTTCCTGGCTGTCTGGGCTGACCCTGAGATGTCCAGCACCCAAATCCATCCTGATGGGCTCAGGAGAGCATCCCACAGACGGACACGCTGCTTTTCCCACGACAGGTTTCCTGCAACACTCCACCAGCATGATAACTGCTTCGCCTGCGAGGGAGGCAGGACTTAATTAGAGGAATCTGGAGAAAGGCAGATTTTGTCATGTAAATGATTCCTGTCATAGGACACGATCTAAATTTGGATTCTGAGGCTGGGGCTGAGCAGAACAATCTCTGCCGTAGCGTGGCAGCTGTCAAAGGTAGGGAGAAGCTTTGAATGCCTACAGGAGTGATGGCTGGTGCCTTTTATTTCACTGCGGGGTACGTTTCATCCTCTAAGCACATCAAGTGATTATATATTGCTGGACAGGAACGATCCTGTGAGACAGGCTCTATTATCCCCACTTCTTTTAGCTAAGGTAGCCAAAAACCCAAGTGCTTGTAGGCAATAAAAGGAGTTGTTATCAGGGACATGATTTGATCCTGGGATTTCCAAACTCCCAGGCCTGTGCTCAGGCCACGAGCCAATATCACAGCCTGTTTCTGTTTAATGTTTTCTTTCTCTGTTGCTCAGTACCGCACAGCATCACAATGGGAGGCAGTGCTTTCTGATCAGCTCCACCTGGTAATGGTGTCTCTTGCTGTGTTTTCCTTCTGATGCTGCACTACAAGGTACCTATTCCTTTAAAATAACAACTTCTAAATAAAAAAAACCCAGTAGTTCTGATAGCAACAAATAACTTCCCCGATAAGGATGCATTTTTTGTGTGGATTCACTGGTGCCTCGTAGGGTGGAGGCTCAGGCTCACCTTGCATGCAGGTGAAGGTCTTACAAGACTTCATTTCTATCTGGATTCCCAGGGGAGTTGCAGTCAGTCTGCAATCTTTCTCTTCCTTGCTGCTCCCCTTTGCCTGCTTGCTTGCTTTCATTAAACTTCCAGAAATTTTGGACTTCTGAGTTCTCCATCTCTCTATCAAATTCAGCTGAAGATGCCCAACAGGTTCACCAGCCGTGAGAGGCGTCGGAGAGGCAGGTACATAAGCATGAACCCAAAAGCACTGCACTCGAACGCATAAGCCTTGCTTCCTTGGGAAGCCAAGCTAACAGGGAACAGTGAAAATTCACTTTGGAAAATGGCTGGAACAAATTCTGTTGAATGTATAGTGTGGGTAATATTCCAGCAGCTGGGAGAAGTGCTAAGATAACCAGAGTGGAGCAATAAAGTGCATCATTCATAAGCACCGGCTTCTTTAACAAATGTGGCTCCTTATTATGCTCATGAAATATGGATGGAGAAATCACAATTTCTGACGGTGTTCAGCATTCACAATCGTTCAGTTCAACTGTTTAACTCTGCACAGACCAGGCACCAGCACCGCTCTGGAGCTGATCCCATTTGGATGGGTTCGTTTTGGCTGGCCAGAAAGTATGGCTGCTCCTTGACTGGCTGATTATTTAAACAGCTTCAGCCTTGATGTAAATCCCTCGGCTGTGAATATTCCGGTTGTAAATTTGACATACAGTTTCTATATGCCAGTAAAACTTGGCCTCGACCAGTAAAACTCTTAATGAGCTAAAAAAACCCCACCCACCCAAACACAAATCTAGCAAATCTCTTGGAACATGGAAGGAAATATGGGCAAAATACTGTTGGCAGCATTTGCTGAAGGTCTTTCACCAGCTTTTACTTTTGTGACCCATAGAGCACTTCCCTGGCATGTTAAATCAAACAGGCKGTCCTAATAAATCATTTTCAGGATTAAAACCACTGAGGAAGAGGTCCTAAAGTCAGACTGCTTGCTATGCCATCACATATAGCAGCGATCCGCCCTCCCTCTGCCCTCTCCATCTGCAGTGTGTGAGAAGTAGCAATTAGCCAGCCTGGGGGAGTACTCCTGCTTGGGCTGAACGACACCCCGAGCCCAAAAAGTTCAGGTGTGAGCCCCGTTTCATAGGAAACCTGGCTTGGGTTCAGCTGGCCAGCGGCGAATTTAACTCTAAGGTCAAGCTGAGTTTGCAAAGCGGAGAAACCCGGCGAACAGCAGCGTGAAATCACACCCCGAGTGCTCCGATCCTGGAGCGRTGGTCGAGCCACGTGCCGGGCTCCAGGACACCAGGTCCTGGGCTCTGGCCCATCTCCCACTCAAAGATGTGGTCCTGATTTTGGAGACCTGATCCTGAGCTTGGCTCGCCTCCAGGATGGAGGAAATGACTCAAGTGACTCTTTGGCAGCAGCCATGAAGAGGAAATAATAAAGAAATCCTTGAAAATAAAAAAGACACTATCATTAGCAAAGGATAGTGAAAGCCCAGGAGAGTTTTTTATRGGGTTTTTTGTGAGGACCCTGTCTCAGTTGAACAATAAAACCCAGAGGGAAGCAGCACATTGTTCATATTCTTCTTGTACCTGGGGACTGTACGTATGGACCAGGACTCGGCTGTGCAAGGAGCTGTACAAATTCAGTGCAAAAGGACTGACCTTACCCCAACGGCAGCTTTTACCTTCTGCGTTTAACACAGGAGACAGCAGATGGACTCAGATTTAAGGACAGATAAATGAATACAAGATTTCAGTGACAAAGCCATCTGTCTAGCCAAAGTCACCCACTACTGTAGTCTGTGAGGCTTGGATCCACCCACTTGTGTTGTAGAGCCAGACTCTAAGCTCAGTAATTTTACTTATGGTTAAGTGTGATGTCTGCTTTACAGGGAGATGAATTGTGCCCTAGGGGTACGTACTTCTCTGCATTAATTCAAATGCAGAGCAGGATTTAGTTCTGATTTTGTCATCTATAGTCAACATGTCCCAGGCAGATGCTCAACAATTTAGTTCTTACCCTGTTAGAGATAACTTGGGTTGGTGTCTTGGTTCATTTGTATTTAGGGCTTGAGTGATGGATAAGCAAAGGGGATCTTCAGGATACCCTCATGAGTTGACATGGTGGCAAAAGGACTGGTGCTTCTCAGGACCTTTTGAGGTCTTACCTCTTCTTACCCACTGCCACCTGACCAGTGTCTTCTCCTAGCGTAAAGGACCCTGTAGAAGCACAGTTAAATGAGGTCTTTGATATTTTGGTGCGATGTGCTGTTCCAGCTGCAAGAGAGGTGAAGTTCCCTGCTATGCCATGAGTTTGCTTTTTGTTTTTGTGTGCTTGGACATGAAGAACAGACTGGTCCCCCACCCGTTCATCCCAGTTCAGTGTCTCCTTTGAGCTCCTGCACACTGGGAACTGGCTGGGACATCTTGAATGCACTTGGGGGCACGTGGCCAAAGGGAGGAAATGCCTTCTGGGGCAGTAGAAACAAGCCAGCCAAGAAGCTCCCATTGCCTTTGGGTTAGGCTGGCTTTCTGGAGGTGTTTGTGTCAGTGCATCGACCCCACAAGCAAAGTCTGGACCAAAGACAGAGCCCCTGGTGTGGGTCAGGCTGTCTCCCTTCCTCCCCATCCCTGCCAGTCGCAAGGAGCTGGCTGACAAAATGAAATGGCAATGGTTCCGTCTCCATGAGTCCCTAATTTCCACTTACGTAAATAAATGGTCCAGTAGGTGATAAGACCAACCACTTCTGCTGGTTTGTCCSGCTGGATGGAGGGGACTTTGCATGCCAAGGGATCCTAGGTTTTGGTAGGGTTTTGTTTTCACGTTGTTATTTTGAAATGTCAAGACCATGTTGCGTTTTGATGCTAGACGTCGGCAGAAGCAGCCCCACCATCTGTATGGGACAGGATGAGGCACGTGCAGGGAGCTGGGTCCAATCCTGGCAGAGCCTCAGAGGCTGCAGCCTGAGACAGCTTTGCAGAAGCCAACCGGGAGCCTGTGCAGCGTCTCAGTAGTACATTCAGGAAAGGCGGTAGCTCTGCTTCCAATGTGTTTCCTTTGCTGTCCTCCCACCCTCATTCCTACGAGCTCCTCATCATAATTTTTACAGCACAGCTGACAATTCCCTCCTATATTTTCTGTCCCTGAGAACTCTCTGTTCAAAGTGCCAGCAAGAATGCCGGGTATTTAGACCGAAGGCTCACACAGGTACCTCTTAAGAGCTGTTTCTCCACTATTTACCTGCTTTTTTGTGTGGTCTGCAAAGTATTTGAATGGGCAGAGGTATATTCACCCTCTGGGCTCCTGGGCTTTTTATGGAAAGAGCATCAAAAGCTCCAACCTTTCAAAGCTGTGCTGCAGAGCTTCTTGCGGAGTCATCGCTGTCCTCTGCCACATCGCTGGCAGCTATCATCTCGTTAAAATACAGGTTCCCATTATCTCTGACTCGGCCAGGAGTGCTACAGGTGCCTTGCTAGTCCCACACGTGTTTCTCCTGCAAATGCATTACTTTCCTTTGGTCTGGCTGATTTTCCAACCCTTCCCACATTCATTCATTGATTCTTTTAAGTAAATTGCAAAGCAAACAAACAAACAGAAACAAACCAAACCACAACCCCCAAACACAACGCGAAACACAAAATAAAAACCCCAAGCCTCATCAACCTGAATAGTTTAAAGCTGGAGAATATATTAAAAATTTCCATCATGGAAATTTCCTAGCTCAGCATGGAGATTTCCCAGTATATTAGACTCTTCTGTTTTTCAAGGCTGCAAGCAAAGAATGGAAATTTCCAATTACTGCATCAAAGGCTGCTGCTCTCCTGACAGTCTGCTTAGCAGGGGTCATCTGCTCCTGTAGGACATTAAATAATTTAAGGGAGGGACAGGGAGGATTTGCTCAGCTGCACTGTTTCCTGCACAAGGCACAAGCATTTCCTCCGGTGCTTGGTGGAAGGGAAGGAGCCCGGTGGCCCGAGCAGGAGCTTGGGGGTCAGGACTTGGGGGGATGCTTCTCCCCCATCCCGGTAGGCTTGGTGTGCAGAGGTGGGACCCAGGGGAGCCTGGGCACCTTCAYCTTCACTGGAGCTGTCCAGCCCTCAACCCGTTGCATGGTTGACTTCCCACCACCGAGATGCACATGCAGAAAGCGCCTCTCTACCGATGGATCATCATTTTTTATTCCTCCCAGTGCACTAGACTGGGAGGAGAGGGGAGGAAGGAATATGCCAAAGCAGGGAGGAATCATACTGCTCCCCCCACTTTGTAGCTGCCCCCCACCAGTACCCTTGAATTGCAAAAAAAGCTCTGCTGGCCACTTCTAGCCAGCTTGTGCATGGAGGGAGTCAGAAAGGCAGGAGAACCAGTCCTTGCTTTCATCTCCTGACTCCACCATGGGTTTGCAGCATGGGGTGAGCAAAGCAGACAGAGCCTCTGCATGGTGGTTGGCAAAAGTGGGTGATAGCTCCTACCAGCCAGCGCGTTGTGGGGCTTAATCAGTTTGTGCTTGTAGACGGCATTGGAGTTCCCAGCTGAAAGGTACTGCATAAAAGTGCAAAGTAATGCCATTACACGGTGATTTTCTCTAACAAGTCTCGGTGCTGCAACATGAGAAATGTTCAGGATGATGCCATTAACGGTAGCCAGCTCATCTACTTTGGCAAAAGCAGCGGGGAAGGAGGAAAGGGAGAGAGGGAGGAGAAATGAATACATATGAGTCCTAGGAGAATTCAGATTTGGACTTGATGTCTGATTTTTTACGGGCCATGTCTTATCTGTATTTGTAAATCTGACCCAGGGCATTTATGGGAGCACTCTTGTACTAACATTTCTTCTGAACTCTGGTAGTTACAGCGTGTTTTTTGTGGGTCCCAGCTCATTACAGAGGTAATCATGTGAGCCAATTTATTTAAAGGGGGAACTAGATCTGAATGTTCTCCAAGCTGAAAACATCTCTTATGAGCCTGAGTCTGCAGTAGTAACTGTCTGTACTTTTGCAATTTCTTGCTTCCAAGAAATTCAGAACTTTTTGCAAAGCAGAGTTGATGTTGCTTCCCTTACAGCGACGGGGAGGCGGAGAGAGAAAAAGTGGTTTGTTTCAAGGTTTCTTTGTGAGTTATTGGTAAAAAACATGATTAGAGGCTTGGTCTTGAGGCATGTTGGCCCATATACCTTCTATATCCTCTCAGTTTTAAAAACAAGTCAGGCTGATTGTAATCAAGCCCAAGAGCAAGTATTTGTAGCATCTGAGAATCAACATGGGTCACAGAGTTACAGAACAGAGTAAAATGAGCTTTTCTGTGAGTCCATCTTCATAATACGTTTCAGAAAATACAGCTGTTGTTAAGGGGAACGTCAGTGTGAGTCAGGTATGTGACAAGTTTCAGGCAGCCAGCAGAAAAAAACATCCACGAGCCTTCTAAAAATTAAAGGAGATTATTTCCGACACAAATGGTCTTGCACCAAATATGAGCCAACTGGTTCAAACCTCATTATGACAGATAAAATTATATTTATCACTGGACTGGAAGCTGGTGGCTGTTCACAGACTTGTGAACATCACCTGTGACAGCATTTGGTATGAGCTAAGAGAGAACAGGCTCAAAGAGAGATGCAGCAGCTGGTAGCACAGTAGGTTTCCCGAAGCTGTGGAGAGAAATGGGATAAAACATTGAGATGAAACCCCCTGGATGGAAATGGGAAGGTTGCGAAGAAGAGTTTTTTGGGGATGTCCAAAAAACTACAGCGTTCAGCGTGGTGCTCATCTTGGGTGAACAGCAAGATGAAAGCAGCAAGAAGAAATAAAAAGCAGTACACAATGAACAAAATGCAGGGGAAATAGGGGATAGAGATACCAGGTAGAAAGTGTCATGTAGTGAATAATTAGGGAAACTGTAGCTGTGAGAGGCAACATAGTGGTGGTTGGGCTGAGGAGGATAAGGAAGATAAGGAGACGTATTTAAGGTATATGAGGAGCAAAAGGAGTCCTTGCAATGGAGGTGTTAAATCATTACTAAAAGGGAAGAGGGCTATCAAGCACTAGTGTCTGATCCAGATAGCTGTTTTGCCTTTCTAAGCAGTTGATGGAGAGAGACAGCTCTTCTGGAGGGTGATTCAATCGCTCCAGAGATGGGTAGGATGAGTCGCTTTCTAAAAGTGCTTCCCTCCATTGACTAGAGAGGGGGAGGCTAGACACTTGGCTCACACCGAACACCTGACTTTTCAGCAGCTAAAATTAGGTGAGATGAATCTCATCTGTTGGTAGAACCAAGGAGGATGTTGGATATCTACTGCAGACAAATATTTTTAGATCAGTCAGCTAGAAAATTTGCATCAAGGGGTCCTTAAGAGCTGCCTCCATAGGCCTCTGGACTGCTCGTGTTAATTTTACTGGAAGCCTTAGCATACGGAGGAGCTCCTGAAGGCCAGGAGGAGGATAATGCATTGATGAAAAGGCAAGCAGGACAGCACAGGTAACTATAGGCATGACAACAGTCTCATGCAAAAGAGTGGAAGCGCTACATACAATTCAATCCATATGGAATTAAATTACAAGAATATAATCGACGTCAGTCAAGTTGGTTTTGATAGAAAAACAGTATTTTCAAATGAGCCTGGCTTATCGTTCTTGAATGAGATTACACATTTGTTTGATAGAGGCAATTACAACTGTACAATATGCTCAGACTTTTGTCCTCATACCCCGTACTCCATACTTACTTAACTTGGTGGTGGTACATTTCCATTAAAAAACTGGCACTCTAAATTATCAAAGAACCATTTGTAAAATGGATTAAAAACTGGCTGCCTGGCAGACCTCAAAGACCAGCCTCAGCTGGGAATTAGCACCAAATGCAATGTTGAAGGTGAGGTGTCACAGGGATCAGAAGGAGATCTGACAGTGATGTGCCACTTTCAGATGACACATGGGTGGATGAATAGTCTGACTCGGGCTCCCCATGCAAACTGCGCTCATTCAAACAGTCACCAATGGAAAGTTCTCCACCTAGGGAGAAGGACGGCAGGTCATCCCCGTCTGCTGAAGGATTATGCTCTGAAAAGGATAACTGTAGAAATCATTCAGGAGACAAGGAACTCAATATGATGTCCCAGTGTGAGACGGGTTAAAATGGCTAATGCAAACCTTCTGTAAGAAGCACGTCCTCCTCCCCGCGCATGGTGGGGAGCTCTGCCCRGCTCGTGGTTGTGAAAGGATTTGCAAAAGGGGTAAAAGGAACAGAAGAGAAACATCGTGTCCAGAGAAGGGCAACGAAGCTGGTGAAGGGTCTAGAGCACAAATCTTATGAGGAGCACCTGAGGGAACTGGGGTTGTTTAGCCTGGAGAAAAGGAGGCTCAGAGGAAACCTTGTCACTCTCTACAACTACCTGAAAGGAGGTTGTAGCGAGCTGGGGGTCGGTGGAGACTAAGGGAATGATATCTGTGTATTATATCAAAGGATGGGAAGCGGGGTGGTGGTTAATGCGAATGTATTGGATAGTGTGGGACCTGGGCATGACATATATGGTATGGAATAAGGGGTGGATACTGTCCTGGTTTCAGCTGGGATAGAGTTAGTTTTCTTCCTAGTAGCTGGTATAGTGCTGTGTTTTGGATTTAGTATGACAATAATGTTGATCACACACTGATGTTTTAGTTGTTGCTAAGYAGTGCTTACACTAGTCAAGGACTTTTCAGCTTCCCATGCTCTGCCAGGTGCACAAGAAGCTGGGAGGGAGCAYAGCCAGGACAGCTGACCCAACTGGCCAATGGGGTATTCYATACCATAYGRCATCATGCTCAGCATATAAAGCTGGGGGAAGAAGGAAGGGGGGACGTTCGGAGTGATGCGTTTGTCTTCCCAAGTAACTGTTACGCGTGAYGGAGCCCTGCTTTCCTGGAGATGGCTGAACACCTGCCTGCCGATGGGAAGGAGCGAATGAATTCCTTGTCTTGCTTTGCTTGCGTGCGTGGCTTTTGCTTTACCTATTAAAGCGTCTTTATCTCAACCCATGAGTTTTCTCACATTTACTCTTCTGATTCTCTCCCCCATCCCACCGGGGGGGAGTGAGCAAGCGGCTGGGTGGGGCTGASTTGCTGGCTGGGGATAAACCACAACACCCAGGTAACAAGCAATAGGATGAGAGGAAATGGCCTTAAGTTGCACCAGGAATGGTTTAGATTGGATATCAGGAAAAATTTCTTCACTGAGAGGGTTGTCAAGCATTGGAACAGGCTGCCCAGGGAAGTGGTTGAGTCACCATCCCTGGAGGTATTTAAAAGACGTGTAGATGTGGCACTTAGGGACATGGTTTAGTGGTGGACTTAGTAGTGTTAGGTTAATGGTTGGACTTGATGATCTTAAAGTTCTTTTCCAACCTAAATGATTCTACGATTCTATGATCAGTTTTGCTCAGGGGCTGGAGGCAAAGCTTTGGAGGGAGAGGTGCAGAAAGCTCTAGCTTTTTAGCTGGTCAGAAGCTGGGCAGAAGGAGGTTGCTCTTCATGTGTACTTCCACAGGATGTGGGATACTAGGCTCTCATGGGCTCTTTAAATATCAAAACAATCATAGCAAGAACCAATGACTCAAAGTGGAAGCCAGACAAGCTCAAATCAGAGAAGAGCTTCAAGACTGTAGCGGGAAACCTGATCTACCACCGGAACAAGTGGCGAAGGGAATGGTGGCTCCTGCCCTGCGTGATGCTTTTCTGGGCTGGAGCATGTGCTTCTGCTGGGCATGCCCATGGGCCCCCACACCGGGTGAACCAGGGAAATGCATCAACTCGTCATCTCAGAAAGATCCAACCAGATGATCTCACGCACCATGCATGACTCCAACTTTGAACTCCCCACATGCCTCCCCGAGCTGGGGCACTTGCCAAGCCGGTYTCCCCTCGAAGGGGAGCTCTGCGTCAGCAGAACAAGCTGTGCGGAGCCAGCAGTGCCGGCTCTGAGCCAACTGTGTGCCACTCGCTTTTGGGATTTGCTCCAGTACTTTGGGCTTTTTAGCATTTTCCTGCTCCCGGTCATACRCCTCTGACAAGGACCTGACTCACGAAGGGATGCGCCTCGTGTGCATGACTCCATCTGCCTCCCTGACCCATTGTTCATGTGCATCTAATGACTGCTCAGTGATTGCAGGGTTTGGACATTTTCCTTGCACCAGCTCCGGCTCCTATGACTTCAGCCGTAATATTTTCCCGAATCCCGCTGGCTGCTTTTGCCAGTGGCTGCTGCAGACATTTCAACGCCGGCAGCTGTTTGGCAACATGTTGCGCTGCTGCGGTTGGGATGAAGGACCACACCGGCTGCAAACTTTGGGGTTTGCAGCCTGTGGTTGGGGTGTTGACACCCCAACCGGTGCTGCCAGCCCCTGTCTCGTTGCCAGCCAGATGACTCCTCGTGACTGCTCAGCTCAGCAGAGGATGAGCCATGCCACCTCCAGTCTGAGCACAGGCTGCAGAGGGAGGATGCTTTTCAGAGTGGTCTGCCTCAAAAAGCACCTTCCTCCCACGACTCTCCCACCGCGTGAAGAACTGGATAGCTCAGAAGATGGTGGCATCACCAGGTCCATCTTACAAACTGTGATTTAGCCTCCTCACAACTTGGAAAGGAGCCCTGCAAGGAGAAGGCAGGTGCTTTGGGAAGCGCTGTGTATAAACTGTCAGGTGATGCTTTTCTTGTGAGGGGGAGCTTACGGAGCTGGGGTAGGGGAGGGAGATGGTGTGAGGTGTCACGGCCAAGTGGAGGGAACACGCTCCATCCTTGCCATGTCCAACTTGTTGGGTGGTAGCAAATCTGTATGCTTTTCACCCCTGCGCATGCCTCAGTTTCCCTGTCTATAAAACCTGGTGCCAAAACCCAAGCAGTACGGCGATCCCCAGGAAGCAGCGCCAGATATAACAGCTGCATCTTACAGGTGAGGTAGGAAAGAAATGTGCTGCCCATGGACTTCAGARGGTCTTGTTCTTCCAAATCTTCTTGGCTGGACCTGCTCATTTCTTCAGGCGTGCTTTGGATATGCGGCCACCCACGTGCAGTTTCTCTGCAGCCTCTCTGAGGAAGGTAAGGGGATTTTCTCCCTGCCACGCACAGGCAGGTTCTGTGTTGTGTCATTGGAGGCACCACCCAATGGTGGTGGAGGGTGGAGGTCTTCTGTGCATCAATCTAATACCGTAATTAACCACTCTAAATAATGAAGAGATAGCTGGATAGTTCAGTCTAACCTTTCACACTCAAAGGATTGTGTTTTATGGGCTGTAACACATTTTCCAGCTGGGCCCTACTGCTCTCCTGGTACCACTTTGGACTTCCAGGGACTAATATAATATGATATGATATAATATAAAATGCCTTCATGCCAGCCAGTTATACTTTTAAAACAAAGTAAAAGACGTGCCACATGAGATGGCAAAAATTCCTCCAGTAGCACAAGAGATGCATTGCACAGGGCTTTTTACGTGTGATGCCCAAACAATGATGCAATCTGATGCCTCTTACAGCTTCACTATCTCACGCAGAGGTAGAAAGAGAAGTCCGCAGAAAGCATCCAAAAGTCCTGGGCTGAAATCCCAGTAAAGCCGGTGGCAGGACTTCCATCCATTTCGGTAGAGCCAGGACATCTCCCCTGAGAATCCCTGCTGGCTTTGCTGGGTTGTGTGTCYGCCTCCAACTTTTCCTTCTATGTTATCCATAAAAAGGACACAGGAACACCTGTTTTACTCATAGGGCTGTCAGGCAGTTTAACTCACCCATATTTGCATGGTGCATGGGAATCGTCTGCTGAAAGAGTCAAAATAACCTCTTTATTGTCTTTATTGCCTGAATATCTGCCCATGCTATAAAGGCTAGAAGCAGATTCATGCTCCCAAACTGTGCTGTGCCATCAGATGTGAAGTTTGTTGATGGTGTCCTGGATCCATCAGATGTGAAGTTTGTTGATGGTGTCCTGGATCCCTCTCTCCATCCTCGTGCTTCATCTGTCACTACAGTATCCAAGCACTTTCTGTGGCCAAGGAATATCAATAATGAAATCAGCGTTGGCTTTTCCTGGAGGCTCTGGTGTTTCCTCTATCCTGCCTGGGGCTCAGGTGTAGTCTAGCCCAGTGGGGATGCCTGGGCTGGAAGGGGTGCCAACCTTGTGCCATTCTCACACGGGGGTCCATCTGTCCACCTGCTAGCCCTCTGGACAACTCATGGGTTCTGCTGCTCTACATTTTCTGGTCCAAAAGCAAAGTATAAGCTCCATGTGTGTTTTTTTTTAGACCCTTTCACCATGCAAGTCACTATTGCTCTATGTTCCTCCTGGAACTTGGGTTTATATCCTTGAAAAAGCAACAAAACCAGGACTCAGACTGTGCTGGAGGTTTTTTTCTCTGGGAAAGGTTCACAGATCCTCACTGCCAATGGGCTGAGCTGAACTGTGTCTGAAAAAAACACTTCCAGATGGTTCCCCATTGAAACTCAAGGTGGTTGAGAATCCCCTCAAATCAAAGGATGCTGGGGTGTCCTGCACCCTCTCAACCGGACAAGCAAGGGAGAGCCATTATCCGAACCGCATGTTATGCCCATGTCTTCCTGAAAAGGCAGGAGATATTTATGTTTAAAGCCAGACATAACTTTTCCTAAGTGAAAGAGAACTGCCAACGCAGTGTCCCTGCAATACAGAGACAACGGGACAGAGCTTGAAGTTCAAAGAGACAGAAACGGGGGAGAGACTTTTGCCATCAGATGTGTCATGGGCACCGGGCTGGACGGTCAAAGCCAAGAAGAAGGTGGCATCACAGGTGCATCACCCTGCAAATATGAGTCATGGCTAGGAAGGGAAACCGAGGGATGAGTCACAGCTAGCTGCTGGGGAAGGAGACAACACTAGTGTCCTTTGTGCAGGGTCTACATCCCCTTTGCTACCTAAGGCAGAGGATTTCCTTGCTTGGGTTTATAGCTAGCTCAGCATAATCACCTAGCGAGGTCCTGAAATCTTCTTTCTGGGGGTGTGGACTCAAGTATTTGGAGCAGGAGGCTGCAATCCAGCCCTGGTGAGATCTGTCCCAGCCTTACCTCTGGCATCCCGCATGTCCTCTGGGGTCCCACGTCCAACCCTCTGACAGCTCCAGCACCCCAGGTGAAATGCGGGTGTTATTCCCCATCCTCCGCTCGTGCTGGAACAGCATCCCAGAGCTCACGCTGCGAGCCTGGAGGCTGTCGCAAGGGGTCTGCATGAACGCAGTGAACAAAAGGCAACCCCGGAGAGCTCGCGGGCAGACTCACTGCAAATATTTCCTGGAGAACATTTTTAAGGCTTCATTAATTGCCACTTGCCAAGCAAATCCTTGGCTAGGAAGGACTCAGGTAAGATGCTGCAACTCTGCCCACCAGCTTTTTGCATGCAGTAATTCAGATCCCACGTGTTATTTTAGCCTGACCGCTCCGTCTTTGTGCAGCGCGGAGGTAAATGCTGCCAGGAGTTTCTAAGTTTTAATATTACAGTCTAATTGGAGCCAAGATTTTAGTAGTTCCGCGTTCAGAAGTGTTAGAGGAGCCCTAAATGGCCGAATTGTTACTTGCACTGGAAGAAGCAGGCATGGTGTTTCCAATTATTCTTCATTTCAGACAACAGCTAGCTGTTTTGGTTTATTGGAGCAGTAGCGGGGTAGAGGAACAATATTGAGTAGACGGTGCTGAAAAAGGCTCAGTGTAAGGCAACAAATTTTTCTGACATAGACCCAACCTTACTTTGGAATATTGCTGGCAAGTCAATAATAGGTACAGCAGAAATCAATCGGTAATAATGTTGCAAATGAGGCAGGGAGCACAAAAAGTCCTTTCAGCACTGTAAATAAATCTCTGTTTGTTCAAACAAGTAGCATTTATGACATGATATGGAGCTTCCAAAAGCAGAAATTTGGGCAAAGAGAAAGATGTTCAGTTTATTAAGCGGAGTAACTGAAAAAGAAATAGGCAACCTCTTCTTTCTTCTTTTCCTTCCCAACACTGTAGAGATAAAATATTAGAAACAAAATGCAAGCAAGAGGATCTGAAGCTAAAGCATCTTACAGAGAGATGCAGCTGGGGGGAGGCAGTCTCCTGCTCAGAGAAGATGCTCTCTCGGGCATAAAATTATTTTTAGGATACAAACCTACGGTACGATCCTATAGAATTTAGCAGGAAATTATACCTTTCTGTTGAGCTCTTAGATGATATTAAATCAACGCAATAGAGTTTTAGAGGTTATTAAAAACTCTGTAAAAATTAAATTATTCTCTGTTTAACTCTACATCGTTTTAAAATAACTTCCATAAAACTGAGTTAAATTTCTATTCACTCCCACTGCTTTCTTTCCTTAGCCAGTTGTACGAGATTTTTCCCATAAAGGTGTATTACATAACATTAAAATTGCAGTTGATTTTCATTTGTAAGTGGACTGTCTTTCAGCTATTCTAGTCTTTATTAAAATATACAACTCAATAGTACTAAAAAATTGGTAGCAYAACAGAAAAATCCTATAAAACATTCACAGATGCATATTGAAAGAAAGGCGTTCTTAAAATCACTTAACATCTTTTGAAATTGTAGGCTTTAAACCTTGGAAGGTCTGGTATAACCTGGATATTGAGAAACCTGAGGGACAATTGAAAGCACAAACAGGAAAGGGCACTAGAACAAATAGGAAATTTTTTGATGTATAAGACACAGTAAGGAAACCTCCTAGGAAACTGGTAATCTCACAGCCCATCAGAGAGTAAAAGGAGCAATTAGGATGTTGCAAAGAAGAGAAATTATTTCTCTGTGTCTGTTTCCAACCCAGAGATTGTTACTGAAATACTTGTTCTGTGCTTGCTCATTGCATGTAATAAATCTGGGAATATTGTCAAAGAATTAGGCTAAGCCCGTGCTTAAACATTTTGCTGGAATAAGAGCGTCAGCAAAAGCCCATGTGCTTTTTATATTATACCAGCAAAAAGTCAGCATAATGCAAAAGACAGCTCATTCTGCTAGAGGAAGCTTGTTTACCCAAATTTAACAAAAACTAAAGTGTCGACAAAAGACAAGTGTAATATCTCCATTAAGGCTGCACAGACCCTGCCTTCCAGGATGGGTCATGAAAGACCTGCAGGGTTGAGTAGCTCCTTCCCCATCGGTGGCTTTTGAGTCTGCCCAGCAGAAGGGTTGGATAGCCAGGAGAGCTGGTGCTAGCCCTGAAGGATGTCCCTTTGTAGCGGTTGACTGAGAAGCATGTAAAGAGCGAGGAGCTAGCCCAGGAGTCACAGGAGGAGCCAGCAGTGAGAGCATGGGTAGGGTGTCCATGCTGGTGCTACCTGATTTCCTGAGTTGCCGGAGCGTGTCCACAGAATGGCAACAAAGCTGGTGAAGGGTCTGGAGAACAAGTCTTACGAGGAGCGGCTGAGGGAACTGGGACTGTTTAGCCTGGAGAAGAGGAGGCTCAGGGAAGACCTTATCGCCCTCTACAACTACCTGAAAGGAGGTTGCAGTGAGGTGGGGGTCGGTCTCTTTTCCCAGGTAACAAGTAACAGGACGAGAGGAAATGGCCTCAAGTTGYGCCAGGGCAGGTTTAGATTGGACATTAGGAAAAATTTCTTTACTGAAAGAGTGGTTAAACATTGGAGCAGGCTGCCCAAGGAAGTGGTTGAGTCACCATCCCTGGCAGTATTTAAAAGACGTGTAGATGAGGCGCCTAGGGACATGGTTTAGTGGGCATGGTGGTGTTGGGTCGATGGTTGGACTCGATGATCTTAGAGGTCTTTTCCAACCTCAATGATTCTATGATGGGGCTTGCTGTATTATGCCCAGTCCTCTTGCCACTGGGCTTGCTATGGTATGGTCCTGGTCCTCTCCTACCATGGAACATGCTGTGGCTTGGGTGTCCTTTGCACAGAGGATAGGCTGGTGCATACATTGGTCTTTCTTGGATACAGATTTTGGATACAGCCAGAACTGGCTTGTCGTCCTGGACCTAGGAACCGAGGAGCTGGTTTCTCAGTATGGGCATGGCTACTGTCCTTTTTAGGCACCAGAGCATCCAAGGCTGAGCCTCATTCCGTATGGTGGATGGAGGGAGGCAGGCATCAGTTCAGAGCATACGCCCATAATGCCTAGCCCCGGTACATAAAGGACATTTTTGAATGTTCTCAAGTGAACCACATCAACAGTCCCCAAGAAAGAGAAGACAAGTGCCCTGGGCTATGTCCCAGTCACAGCTTATACACGCTGGCTGTGTTGCCTGGGGCTCTGCTTTGGGACAATCCCAACTACCGAGCATTTTCTAGTACCTGCCTCAGAGTGCTGGCAACCCTTGCTTATCTAGAGAAGACATATGAGAGCAGAAAAAGAGATGCTGGGAAAAAAGGACAAATTAAAGAACAAGAGGTCTTTAGGACTGGCTAATGTACCTCTGTGTAATCTGGGGAAAATCAGCCATGAAGCGTTAAGCCACTAGGAGATAGATGCCTTCTTTGCATTAAAAATCTGTGACAAATCAAAGGACTGGAGTACACCTGGGTAATGCTTCTTGACAGCAACTACTATGGAAGAACAACCGAGTAACAGCCGTACTGGCTGTGTTCCCCAGGCCCGAGTCCAGCTGGCAGCACCTGGCCACCAGGATAAACTCTTCTACTCTCCAAAACAGGGACCTTATAGTCAAACTGCCCATCAGGAGTGTTAAGCTCAGGACTGTGCCCAGACACGATCTGGGAGAGCATTCGTTAGCCTCGGCCAAAACTATACCAGGGACCACACTAAAAGTTTAACAGTGTGGGCAACGCTTGACCCTGTGCCCTAGCCCTACTTAGTCACTAGCGTAGATGTAGCTGTTGGATCAGACCAAGGTCCAACCAGTCCAACAGACGACCTCCAGCGATGCCCCTGTGTGCATCCCCACACCCATGGGGCTGTTTGCAATAAGCAAATCTCCACCCAGGAGAAATTCGTGACTGTGGGATCTGTCTCACGTCCTGCAGCATTGCGCAAAAACAGGAAAGCCATGCAGTCACCGTGGCTAAAAGTAAATTCACGATTAGCTAATATGTTTTGCTGTAATAGTAACACAGTGAAGTCTGGTGCTAGCTCAATAGCCAAAAATGACTGGTGATAGTTACACCCTGTGCTTTGCACAGAACAATAAATAAATGATCCAACAAAAATGCCTTGCTCGGTTCGTCCCGTTTCCTTGCTAAGGTGCAGGCAGAAGTGCCAGTCCCAAGCTCTTGGGACAGGACTTGTCATGTTTTTGGCTGAGATTTCCATCATCCTCCATTCATCACTGTCCTCAGTTGCTTTCAAAAATCTCAGCTATGAAGCAACTATCCCAAGTGAGTGCAACATAAATAGATGTGCTGGTAAAGGCTCAGCTTGTGCCCCGCGTGGTCGCTGTTTACAGCAAAAGGAGCTGCAGGGACATGCAAAGGAGACTTTTCTCAGGTGCATCATATGCCACACCTCATGTTAGGGACAGCTTGCGTCCCCCAGCATGGCTGCTGAGTGGATGGGGAGGGTAGAGACGTGGCCTTGAACTCCTTCAAGGTGCGCCATGTCCCTCCACCAAGATCAGCATGATGGGATCCCATCTCTTTCCACAAAGTAGAGTCTATAAAGGAGAAGAGCAGCAAGGACCCACTAAACCTTTTCTCCTCCTGTTTCCAGATACGGAGCACTTCCCAAAGGAGCCAGGCAGAATCTGGCTCAGCATGAATGATGTGGCTTTTGGCTAGCCCCTTTTCACCTGTGACTCTCAAAGCATTTGGCAAGGCACTCTCTTCACTTTCCTGTAATTGCAATAATCTAAGCAATGTGCATAATAATTCAGAGCTTTTATAATTACATACCTTTGTCCAAAGGACAGGGTACAAAACCGTCTATCTGCAACACTAATTATTTTCCCTTCGTTAAGGTTGCAGTCATGAGTTAGTTGCACGGAAAGAAAATGCAGAAGACTTCAGATGCTATCCCAAGAAATTGTTGCTGTCATTCATCCAGCTGGTCAGGATGTGACGATCAGTATCAGTTACTCAGCAACTGACCTGGCATTGGTCTCCTTTGATTTAAGGTCCCATAGACTCACTTGAACTTGCAAGCAGAAGTAAGTTCTCCTAAGGACAGACAGTCTCCTCTTGGAAATGTAGCATTTCTTGTGAATCCTGGAATTCCTTTGAATTGGAGGGTGGAGTTTTTTCCACTGGGGAGCTGACTGCTTGTGAATCAGCCTTCTGAAGAAGAATTAAATTTGCTGATAATTTAAGGTTTTGCTAATGCACAGGATGATCTTTTGGCAACGCTGTGATGCAAGCCTGACGTTTTCAGGTTATAAACCTCAAGCAAACAAAAGGAGAAAGGAGAAAGAAGAATGGCTTCAGAAAAGTTCCATCGGGCTATAAGTCAGAGGCTGTTCCACAACATTTTATCTCTGAAATGTCATGCTGTACTGGCCTCAAAGCAAGAAGAACAGACGGTTCATCTAATACAATTATTTTAGGATCCTTTCATCATAAACAGTGTGCATGCCAAAATGAAAACATATCATGGGAAAGCATTTCTCATTGAAGCCTGAATCTCCTCCCTAATGTTTATTCTATGTCATGGAGAACACTAGGGGCCAAATACGCTCTGGGTTAAAAACACTGGCATCAGTTCTTGCAACACAAATCTGGCAGGGATTCAGGATGTGACAGCCGAAGGAGGCTGCAATCTCCCTTGTACCAACAAACCAGTTGATGCCTAGTGTCAGCGAGTGAGGAAAGGGGATGATGAAGAGAAATATGAAGCATGCCATGGAGGCTCGCTCCCTTCTGCAGCTGCTGGCTGGCATCCTGGATCCCTGCTGCGGCAGTGAAGCGGTGTCCCAAGCGCCTGCAAGGTGCAGAGTAGGTGGGTAGCAGCAATATCCTACTCTTGTATTGATATGAATCCCTGCATGCTGGTGATTTGTATCTCCTTGCAACAGCTCTTTGAATGCCATCCTGGGTGGCAAATCAATCTCTTCTCCATTTTCAAGAATGTCCCAAAGYCTTTTTCCTGCAAAAATAAAAACCTTTCAGTGGTGTTAGTTGAGTTGGGGTTGCTGCAAAATTCTCTCTTATTCTCAGCATGTTCCCATTTAGTGGATTATTTGGGCTGTTTCATTGCTCCCACATTCTGGGCCATTGTCTTCTGTCTTGCAAACATGATCTGTACTTCAACAACAGTGACGCTGCACTTTGTTGTATTTAAATTCATCTTATTTCCTTGCCACCCTCCTACCATGGGTCTGGTACGACTGACTTTCACGTCAGCTGCAAGTTTATCGGTGATGATTTTTATCATTTCCTCTGGGTCAGTCCTAAAGACACTGAGCAATACAGGGTCCAAAATAAATAAATGGAAGACTTCAATATCTCTAGTATAATTGAATTTAAAATTACATTATAAGATCTCTTGCTGAAATAGTTTTTAATCCATTTAGTATACCAGAGTAGGTTTTGTACCATTTTTCTTTAATTGGGACTGTGTTCAGGAACTGTTCAATAACTTGCAGAAATCCAAATAATTTATAACAGCCTTATCTTTATTAACCAAACTTACATTCTCATTTAAAAAACATTCATTTGTTTGACATGACAGGCTTTCCATAAAACTGCTCAGGCATATCAATCCGGTTAGCATCCTTTAATTCATTACTAATCATAGCCTATATCAGATTTTCTTTGGTATTGTTTGGAATCAGTGTTAAACCAATGAATTCGTGATTACCTGGGATTTTCCTATTATATGAAATATAGTCTTCTGGATTCTGCACAGAGTATTCTTACAAATTTATGCACACAGAACCAACACGCTCGGGCAGTCTAGCAATTTTGTTGGCAATCAGCTGGAATGAACAGGACAGCAATACAACCACCCCAGAGCCATCCGCACAGGATCCCAGCATCACACAACAATTTGGGGAGGGAAAGACCTCCAGGGATCTCCAGACTCCCCTCTCACAGCAGGGCTAACTTCACCCTTCAGTCAGATTTCTCAGCGCCTTGCCCAGTTGAGTTTTGCAAGGATGGAGATCCCAAAAGCTTTCTGGACTCCTATTCCAATAGTTGACCACCTTCATTGTAATTTCCCCCCCCCTAATATCTAGTTGTAAYGTCCTTTGCTGCAACTTGGGTTGATTGCCTCTTGTTCTAAAATCTGGTGCTGTCTTTACAATAATCTCCTATGGGTAGTTAAAGACAGCAGTAAGCCTTATTGTCCTAAGCCTGAATAACCTCTACTCTTCTGGGTCCCACCAAGGGTCCTCCGTGGGCTCAGCACAGTAGATACATCCTGGGTCTGATGTGGCAAAATGCTCAGCTTCACCAGTAGCCCCAGTGATGAGGAACAGACTGCTCAGATACTGACAACTACTTATTTACWGTTCTCTGCCAAAGTGGTGGTTGACAGCTATATTCATCTGGCTTAAATGCTACCTAAGTCCTTGTACTTGCTCAGTGGAGAGTGCTAGTGAGTCTGGAGAGCCTAAGGAAAGTCTTGAGCAAGAGTCACCTATGTCTAGTTAACGAGAAAGAAGAGGTAGGTGGATGTAGGTGGAATTGCAGGTCTGCTGCTTATGCGACCTTGCAGGTTCATGTTCTTCCTTGTTTAGAGATGTAATCATTTTATGAAGAACAGTGACCCGAAGCGCTGGGAACTTAATTTAATACATTTCATATGGGCCTGGGTTTGTTGTCTGATTTATTAAAAGATATCAACACAATTTTTAGTGGAAAAAAATGCCATCTGTGTGCTGGATGCTATAAATCTCAAAGGGTAAAGGGATGTTTCAATGCACAGTACCCTCAGACCTCTTAATTGCCTTTCCTAAATGCCTGCTTGGTCTCCCACCGAGCTGAAGAGGGGTGCCTCAGCATGCAGGTGACCTCTGTAATGCTTACAGGAACCATCGTATTAATTTACCACCCTTAAGAGTTTTAAATAAAGCCTCCTAGCTACTCTTTAAATCTAGGCACTGGGGACAAGAGGGAAGGAGGTGAGGATATGGGAGATGTCCTCTTTCATCCTTCTGGCTGGGAGTAAAAGTCAGGGCAAGGACTGGTATATTGCAGAGATGAGGATGGGTTTAAGAGACAAATTGGTTATTAACTAGATCCGCAATAATAGAGCAAAATAAATAATGGTTTCCTATCTGGCAAATGAGCCAAGGGTGCTCTGCAAAGATGGACTGCACAATAACTGCCTTGCAAGCCCAGGAGAAGGGCTTTAAACTAAGTTTGGAGGAGGCTGGCAACAAAAGTTCAAATGATGGAGCAAAGTTCCTGTGGGAGGAGGAAATCGTTGTAGCTCTCTGAGATTAGACTCTGAATAATGGGGAGGAGATTGCTGACAATAGGAAGGTGGAGTTTCTATTAAGTTGAAAGAGATAACAAAATGATGAAGCGTCTTCCTCTGAAGAAAGGAAGGAGTGAGGGAAGCAGAAAAAGGAGAATGGACATTAAGCTGTACAAAGACTGGAAACAAGACTAGGAAAATTATGCCTGTAAAGGAATAGCGTGACTATGGAGGACTAAAATGAGAAAGACCAGGGACAAAATGAGTTTCAATTAGGAAGAGATATAAAGGGTGATAAAAGAATGCTCTGTAAAGGTATCAGAAATAAGAGGAAGGCAACGGAAATTATACATAACTGAATTAACGGAAAATGAGAGAACAGAAATAACAACAGAGAAAAGACTGGACCATTCATTATTTCCATGGAGAAAAAAAAAGAAAAGATGATGAACTGATATTTATCAGAACTACTTTTACCAAGGGGATAAGCCAATCCGAAATAGCAAAAGAAATGGTTTAAGTAATTCAAAGAAGTTAGACAAATTCAAGTCAGCAGGACTGGATGAAGTTCCCTCTAGAGCACTTCAGGCACTAGCCAGAGCAATCTCTGACTCATTAGTAATTATCCGGGAGAGCTCATGGAGAACGGGGGAGATCCCAGAGGAGGGGAGAAGGCCAAACATAGCGCCTGTCTTTAAAGAGGGGGAAGAAGGACTTAGGGAATTATCTAGCAGTCAGTTTAGCATGTAATGCAGAAAAATAATACAATAAACTGTTAAACAATCAGTTATTAAGCACTTGACTGATAATAGAAATATACAATCAATCAGATTGGATTTGTCATAAATGAGTGATGTTAAAACCATCTAATTTCCATCTTTGAACCCAACAACTGTGTTGTAGAATAAGGGAGAGGGCGTATATGTCATATATTTTGAAACAAGCAGGGGTTTTAACACTGTTTCACATGACATTCCCATAAGCTGACCGGGAACTATGATCTCTGTGAAATCATCTTAAGACATACTTGACAGAAAAAAACTGTATTCACATAAGAAGTACTAATTCCTTTCATTCAAATTTAGAGGGCTTTCCAAATGGGGTCCTGCAGGGTTCGCTCCTGGACCCGATTCTAATATTCTCATTAGTTATTTGGATGACGAAATGAAGAATATAGGATGTGTTCCAAAATGTTGCTGGGAAATTGGAGTAATAGTATAAAATCAAAGAGATTTGGTTCAGTAAGGTCATAAACAACAAAATATGTCAATGCAAAGTGGCAAATCATAGAATCATAGAATGGTTTGGGTTGGAAGGGACCTTAAACATCATCTAGTTCCAACCCTCCTGCCATGGGCAGGGACACCTTCCACTACACCAGGTTGCTCAAAGCCCCATCCAACCTGGCCTTCAACACTTCCAGGGAGGGGGCATCCACAACTTCTCTGGGCAACTGTTCCAGTGCCTCACCACCCTCATAGTGAAGAATTTCTTCCTTATATCTAATCTAAATCTACCTTCTTTCAGTTTAAAGCCATTACCCCTTGTCCTATCACTACATGCCCTTGTAAAAAGTCCCTCCCCAGCTTTCTTGCAGGCCCCCTTCAGGTACTATAAGGTCTCCCCAGAGCCTTCTCTTCTCCAGGCTGAACAACCCCAACTCTCTCAGCCTGTCTTCATAGGAGAGGTGCTCCAGCCCTCTGATCATCTCCGTGGCCCTCCTCTGGACCCACTCCAACAGGTCCATGTCCTTCTTATGCTGGGGGCCCCAGAGCTGAACGCAGTACTCCAGGTGAGGTCTCACGAGGGCAGAGTAGAGGGGGAGAATCACCTCCCTCAACCTGCTGGCCACGCTTCTTGTGATGCAGCCCAGGGTAYGGTTGGCCTTATGGGCTGCAAGCGCACATTGCTGGGTCATGTTGAGCTTCTCATCAACCAACACCCCCAAGTCCTTCTCTTCAGGGCTGTTCTCAATCCGTTCTCCACCCAGCCTGTATGTGTGCTTGGGATTGCCCCGACCCATGTGCAGGACCTTTCACTTGGCCTTGCTGAACTTCATGGGGTTCGCACGGGCCCACCTCTCAAGCCTGTCACGGTTCCTCTGGATGGCAACCCTTCCCTCCAGCGTGTCAACCACACCACACAGCTTGGTGTCATCGGCAAACTTGCTGAGGGTGCACTCAATCCCACTGTCCATATCACCGACAAAGATGTTAAACAAACAGCTCTGGTCCCAATCAGACCCCTGAGGAACGCCACAAATCACTGGTCAAGCAGCCATTCAAAGGAAAAAGAGCCGTGAATGAGACAGTGAACAGTACACAGCTGTTGCAGAAAAAGGCAAATCTTATTCTGGGGCATACGAACAAGTGTATAATAGGTGAAACATCAGAAGCACTTATTCCACTCTAATGAGGGCTTGGTTGGAATACCAGGTGTGGGTTTGGATGCTGTGCTAGGAGAAAGTAGAAGAAAGATGGAGAAAAATCGTAGAGGGGCTAGAGGAAAGCAACAAGGATTATAAATGGTTCAAAAAACTTGGAACATTTTCTTTGCTTTTTCCAGAAGGAAAAAAAAAGTGTGTGAGAAGATGAAAACTATCTTCTAAGACAGAAGAGACTTACAAAAAGGATATTGACAATTGTTCTGGGTACAACAGAACTAAATTGACTTGATTTCCTGCAAAGATCGTTGTTACTGGATATCTGGGAAGGAAGAAAACCCACAAATCAAACCTCAAAGGTTTCTAATTCAAAGCAAATTTCTTTGAATTTGAATTAAAATTAAAATTTCTAAATTAATTCCTAAGTTTTCCTCTCTGGAAGTTGATTAGGCTCTCTCAGGGATGGCTGGATTCTGCTCAGGGCACCGAGGGGGATTYGCAGTCTCTCTCCAGCTCTCCTTTTCCATGACTGTCTTCTCTAGGTGTGCCAGTGCTTCCATCTTCCCCGTGCCTGCCCACAATGCAAAATATTGATGCAAATCTTGTGTTTGCGCTTCAGCATAGCTTCAAACACACTGTTGGTGTTAATTAATTATCCAACAACAGAAGGAAGCCAGTGATACCAAATGAAGCATGGCTTTCCCTGACCAATAACAAAATCAATCCTTCCTCCTGCGTGTTGCATAGTTTCACCCATTTTCTTTCCTAATGTACCAATGTAGCTCTATATAAGCAGAATGAAGAGCCTCCTTTTCTGCAGATCTCCCACAGACAGCATGTGGTTGACAGGGATGAATGTGTTGCTGTGGTCCTCACTTCCAAGGGCTAGAAAAACTAGTGAGTGTGCTGGAGTGCAAAGCAGTTGTGCAAAAACACACATTGCATGGCAGGGAAACAGAACATTTCTCCTAATTTGCAAATAAAGGAATAATACATGGATAAAGTTTGCCAGAACTGTTGTTCAAGAAGGGCAGGTGAAGAGGAAAAAGAAGGAGGGGGTTCACAGGCTATCTGGAAGGAATATACTTTCTCTGAACTCTAGGAAGATTATGAAACAATCTGCTGGATGTCTCTGGGTAGAGATAAAGGAAGAGAGAAATCAAACAAAACTAGAAGCAGTCTCATGGTAGAGTCTATTGTACATCAACTAATGAGAAAAGGCTATTGAGGAAGGTTTTTTTTGAAAAATAAAGGGGTCATGCAATGAACAAGTGCTGGTGGACCTGAAGGAAAACGATACATCAAGGTCAAGGACATTGTGAATTTTAAAGTGGGAAGGAAGAGAAAAATAAGGAGAGGAGGAAGGAATTTAAGATTTTGACCGTTGCTCACCATAGTCCTTAAGGTCTTTGGGAATTTTCTGGTGCTCTTGAAGGTGTTACCTTCTCCCTTCTTAGACTAGCACCAAGTTCTGAATGATCAGACGGCACGGACAGATTTCTATGGGCATCTTTCTTCTTGTAAAACACTTTGTTTATTCTGTACAAGTAACATGACTGTAGACTGAGCCTCTTAATGTAGATAGAATCACAGAATCATAGAATCATAGAATCATAGAATCATAGAACGGTTTGGGTTGGAAGGGACATTTAAAGGTCATCTAGTCCAACCCCCCTGCAATRAGCAGGGACATCTTCMACTAGATCAGGTTGCTCAGAGCCCCGTCCAACCTGACCTTGAATGTTGCCAGGGATGGGGCATCTACMACCTCYCTGGGCAACCTGTGCCACCCTCATCATAAAAAATTTCTTCCTTATATCTAGTCTGAATGTACCCTCCTTTAGTTTAAAACCATTCCCCCTTGTCCTATCTCTACAGGCCCTATTAAAAAGTCTGTCTTCATCTTTCTCATAAGCCCCTGCAGCAGATCTGCAGCACAGTTTTGGGGAGGGAACGATGTCTGTCCTTACTTTTGGAGAGTGAGCAACTGAGCGCTGGTCAGCCCTAAACGTTCTTGACAGGCAGCATGGAGAGTCACTAGTACCTATGAATTTCTTGCTGTATCTTACCTTGAATATTTACCAAAAGTGTGATACTAAAGGTTTTCAACTTAAAAATCACCTTATGGACTTGTATGATGCCCATAGCATCCCCATTCAGCAAATAAATCATTCCTGTTCTCAAAAGGATGAAATAGAGGCAAAGAGTTCAATAATTTGTATTTGGCAAATTTTGATAAGCCTTAGAGGTGAGATGCCCTTCGTTCACTGGAGAAATGAGGTGTAAAATTAATGTTTGTACGGTCTCTGCACCTCTCCGCTTGGTTGCCTGTGGGACGCTGGGGTGGCTGTAGCTAGCGCACTTCACATGATGCTGAAAAGGTGCATGAGGAAATGATCAGAGAGGGTAGGATGTGGTTAAAGCCTCGGTTTGCAAACTGGAGCTAATGTGAGGGAAGCATATTATGTCTCACATCCATTAAGGCCTCCAGCAATCACCTCCCACTAAGACGAAGGAGCAGCAGAGAAGGAATTGTGACTTCCTGAGTCCCAGTAGCTCCTGGAGCTGTTCCTGTTAATATTCAATTATGTGCTGCCCTGGACTTAGAGTGCTGAACTACGTCTCGCTCCAGCCCCGAGGCTCAGCTGCAACAAACACAGCTGCAGGAGGCCGAGCCACAGAGAGAAACAACCCCCAAAACAGGGTTATCACACCTCCAGCTGCCTRTGCAGAACCAGCATGTAGGAGGAACCATGCTGTCCACCCCCTGCCTTCTCCATCTCCCCTCTCCAGGCTGCGTGGCTTTGGGGAAAAGGCTACAGGTAGGAGCTGGTTATACTGTGAGCTGTGGGCAGGGTCATCAGACTCTTTTTCTCCCTCTGTTTTTTATCCTGGATGTGCTGACTGACCATATGATGCTCTGCATGCACTTCCTCTCCATCTCATTCCATGCAGCTTCTGCTATGGTTTTTCCTTCATCTCACCCCCCAACCCCGCGTGCTCCCATCCCTGTTGACCCATCTGTCTTCTGATAAACCCCTTCCACTTCCAGATCATGGTATTAACTTGACATTTGCAAAAGGTCACCATGTTTGTTCTGCCTGAGAGTTGTATTGCTCACTCTTTTGTCTTTTTGCTTCATAAGCCCTTCAAGGCAGAGGTTATCTCCTAGGGTATGACTATATAGTGTCCAAGAAAATGAGGTCCCTCATCTCATTTGGTGTCTAGAAGCTGTAACAGAGATAATAACATGCTCCTYGATAGAGAGGCTGGCTCCAATTTTATAGATTAATCATCAGAGGTTAATGAATCTTAACTTACACGTAAAAGTCTTCCTTCCAGAAGAGRTCCATACGCAGCATCTCATGGTAGAACAACTAATGCCTTAGTTTCAAAGAGTACCAGTACCAGATCACTCCTATATTTCCAGGAGTCCATTCGGATCGTGCAGTATTGCTGGAGTATATGCCATTTGTGACTGTTGCAGGAACAAATATGGGACATCAGGGAGGTGGCACACAATACATATTTTGTGCATCCAGTTTATGCATATGAAGGCACGGCTTTTTTTAGCTTGCAGTTTGTCACGCTGAAACTGTTTGTTGCATCAAACTAATTGCAATTGAGATGAGAGCGTATGTTATGCGTAGCGTTAGGATAACTATCCTGCAGTTGCTGGTCCAAGCAAGGTGCAGCTGGTAGAGAAAGGACATACAAATTAAGCCTTTGTTCTCAGGTGAGAATGGGTCTGATCCTGTCCTCCGGTCCTGACCTGACCATCATCCCTGTGTTTGCCTCCCAGCACACGCTGAAGCGGAGATGCAGGGCTAGAGCTCTCCCATACCATAATCTCAGTTAGGCAGTCGGGAGGGCTCCAGCCTGGRTAGGAACACAGCACGTTTCCTTTCTGTCCCTGAGGAGATACCCCAGGCTTGGCTCTTCTCAAGCATAAGCCAACTCTGAGCTACAGCAAGGCTACACCAGAAAGGTAGATCGGGAGAGTGGGGTTGTAGGACTCAGCAGGCTCAAGCCCRTAGTTGACACTGCTCTTCACTTAGTTATGCAGGCATCTCAGTGGCAACACATCTACTGACCACATTTAGAAAAGGTGCGGATGTGGGATCTTTGCCTATAGCTTTAGTGCCAAGACCAACAGAGCACTAGACCGACAAGCCGTGCTAGCTCTAAGAACAGCCCGACCCGGCTCCTCTGCCATGGTTTGCTTTGGGAGTGACATAAAAGCTAGATCGGTCCCCAAAATGACATAGAGGCGTTCCCAGGTATTAACTTTTCCCTTTCATGTGATGATATTCCTTGAACTCCTCTACTGTTTTGCTTTGAAAACAACTTGTTCCCTGAACTATCCTGGTTTCCATGATATCCCTTGCCTGCCAGTGAAAACTATACCAGGCAGGATACGGCAGCGCTGTGGCTCGGCGTAGCTACATATAGATTAATTGGCTGGTACGTATGGGTTGAGTGGCCAGAAGGTGGCTGCCAGCCATGATGCGTTATGGCTAAGTTCTGCTTCAATTTCTGATCCGGGTCTCTCCCTCCTGCCTGAGTGCTGATTTTCATACAACTTGAAGGAATATAACTGTCTTTGAAATATCCGCTTTCTCCCAGGTTCATCTGAAATTCATTAATGGGTTCAGAAGCTTTTGGGAGAGGGGGATGGACACATACGTGAACAGAAAAGCAGCACAGCAGAATCTTTATTTCCTTAGGGAGGCAGCCTAAAGAAATATAAGCATTTATTCTCATCTGTTGCTGGGCTTACGACCCACACAAATAACGGGGAAAAGTGAGCAAGCAGCCGACTGCAGAATGGGAACAGGGAAAATGACTCAGCAAGCTTGGCACCGATCTGGAGAAAACGCAGGTACATTATAACCTTTCTCGAGCATCCATCTCGTCTGTGACATGACGTAGAAACAGCAGCTAGTGTAGGTATTTGCATCCGATGGAAACATTCCTTCTGATAAATGATTTAGCTCTGCTCTTGCAAATAGTGATATACAGGAGCAGAGCAGGTGAGAGGCTCCCTTTATATTTGCTGGCAAGGGAGAGAAAAAGTTCAATGAAAACCTCTCATTGCTTTTTAAATATCCTTTTTTTCTGTTATCAGTTGACAAATAGCTGCTGAATTATAGTTTCATGCTTTGTTCGTGTCATTTTTCCTAAGATCAGTATTTCCTGCTGCATCACCTTAGAAACTCGATCAACAAACACGCTGCTCTACATGTAAACAAAGCTTTATTTTACCCTATTTTTGACAGCAGCCAGTGTTTTAGAAACCAAACCATTTCAGGTTCTCTGGGCTATTTGCCTCAATTTCACAACTTAGTTTTGTTTTTTAGGGCCTGTCAGCACTGTTTATACCTAGATCTGTTTGAGTAGTAACGTTTTCATGTGAGTGGCAAAGAAAATATATTACTGCAAATTACTTTCTGGAATCAGGCTTTCTTCTCTTCTGTCGAGGGTCTAAATGAAACTGCGCTTTCTAACACATGGGAACTAAAGAGTGAAACGAATTAGAAAGAGAAGTGAAACGAGAAGATTCAGTTTCAGTGACAAAAATGAACAAAAAAGGAGCAAAGACAACATTGATAAGTAAGCAGGACCATCTCCAAAGCTCAAGCTCTAATAAAACCCAAGAGTGTTATCTCTAACAGAGGAACTGAAGAACTCTGCCAAGCCCTTTAACCATTTCCTTGTGGAATAGCATCAGATCTTGTCCTGACCCCGTGACAAAGATCTTTTTTTTATTGTGGAAAAACAGGACTGGAGCCCTATAAAGTTTTCTTGCTTGCTTTCACAAGATGAGCATTTCCCAGGTAGCTGCTGTGAAAACACAAATTAATCCAACAGTAAACAGGGGATTTTATTTGGCAGTTTTAAAAACCTGCACAGGAACCCCAGTTATTGAGCCTCCTGTGATCTGCCACAACAGGAATACAGAGTCCATCAGTTAGGGATTAATTTTAAGGCAGATACTAAAGCCTATCATACGATGAAGGATTTTCCTATATGTGCACTTCAATGGGATGCTTTAAATCCTGTGCGTGCGCGTGTACATGCACGTGTATGTGCACGCCGGTGTTTATTCAAACCTTTTTCATTCACAGGCAGACATAGCCTTAGGCTTCTTCGGGCCTTTCCAAGGAACATAAACTTGGGAGGGGAGAGAGAGAGAAGAGTCATCTTTAAACCTCACATTTTTTAAAGTAAGTTTTTGAAGGAAACAGGCTCAGGTGGAAGGAGCCAAGCTCATAAAGATTTATAACTAACAACATTTTTAAGAGGAGGCAGAATTTCTGCTCTTTCTTAGTGCAAGACCTCATTGCAAGAATTTAAAGAAAATTTGGGAAAAAGCACCCTTTTTACAGAAATGCAGCGTTTTGCTTTTCTGCTTGGCTATAACCTAAAGCGTCTTGGCTTAACAAAATGAAATAAAGCTGTGTGATGATGTGCTGTCACTGCTGCTGCCGCCACTCTGCCTCCTGCAAATCTCCCAACATCGTGCACTGATCTCCCCGTCAGAGCTTGGTAAGGGAGTGATGCCTTCTCCTTCCAGCCTAAATCCTGCACCAAACAAACTTACCCTTTAGCTTTGTAAAACACGGCTTGGGTTTGCAGCAAGCGGCTCTGCCTGAGGTACCGTTTCCGAGGRCTGGTGTGGCTAGGTAACTCTCTTCCCATGACACAGCAGAACAGCAGCAGCAGCAGCAGCAGCGTAAAACAGATCAGTTCTGGCAGTAGTCCTAGAAGACTACTTTATATCCCAGCTCCAGCCTCTTTCTCCTTTAAGGATGATCTGAAGAAGGGAATATGGAATAAAAAGAGGCTTAGTGAGATAGGGAAATAAGCCCCAGGGAGATGGAAAGTGAGGCACCTGGAGCTAGAATCCACAGCCGTGGGACAACCTGGATAAAATGGCAAAAAGGAATCCAGAGGTAGAAAAGCCCACAAATTGGATGGGAAAGGACAGAGAAGCAAAGACGAAGTGTAGGGTGGATAGAGGGAAGACTCTGAGAGGAAGGAAGGAAAGGAGGATGAACTGTTCCTCACTCGGTTAACTCTTTTCAGCTAAAATCATTAATAAATTCTACAAAACTCCTGCTTAACGTACTGAAAAATAGTAATAGAGGTATCTCAAACACTGATCTGTTACATATACAGCTCATTGCATGGGCACTCGGAAATGAGTGGGGTAGAGCACAGGTACTTCAACTCCAAAAGCATCAATGGGAGAGCGAAGGGAGATTATCTGCCGTCATTGCCAGGATTGGGCCTGCGCCGCCTGACCGGGCGGCTCCGGTCCCCTCCCGCGGCTGATGGGACGTGTAACGGGCATCAGCATCAACCCCGCAGATGGGAAAAAGGTCGTTTATATGACTCCCTTCAAGAAAACTCGGTGGGACACTGAAGAAATTAAATTCCAAACTTAAAATYTATTGCATCTGTGGGTCATGCTTTAATCTGCCGAGGGGCTGCGATTTCCAGTGGAAGCCGTAAGGAAGGAACGAATGTGGCACGCTTTTCCTCCTTCAGTTTTTAACAGCAAATCCATCCCCCCTCTACAAGCTAGCCCCTCGGACCTTGCACTTGACCACCAATACCGACACGATGCCACCGGTTCGGGCGCAGAATACGGGGAGCTCCCGCGGGAACCGTGAGCCACCTTCCACGGAGAAAACCCCGAGAGCCCCCTGCACGTCGCCAGCCTGGCAAAGGTTTGGCGGTGGGACCATAGAGCGGGTGGGCTTTAGCTCCCTCATCCTAAATCCTGGGGGCAGGAGGAGAGCTGGGAAAAATAAAACCCACTTCAGCACCGCAGGCAGAACAGCAGCCTGAGGAACGCGGCGCTGCCCGCCCGGCCTGCCCGCACCCCCGGCCGCAGGCTGGAGACGGGCGGCGGGGGGCGTGGGGGGACCGAGGTCTTCTCAAACGACGGAAAATGCCTTCATTTCTCCTTTGCTCTTCTGTAAAGGGTGGCTGTTTGTATACGCGGCTGGCAGAATTGCAGTGGCAAGCGTACATCCCTAGAAGCGGTTCCTTCCAGCATCTCTGTATTACAACCTGCCGTAGAAAACCGACGGTGTTACAGGTTAGACCGGTAAATCATTTCCCTACCAACTGGCAGAGTCAAAAACTACGTTCGCGACCACCGCATCAACCCGGCACAGCCACACCGACAGCATCGTTCACATCTCCGGCTTCCTCAGTCTGACACAAACAAGTTGTTTGGTTTTTTTTTTTTCTTTTTGGTTTTTTTTTTTGTTTGTTTGTTTTTTTGTTGT
>JAYKAV010003254.1:1324237-1528264 GCA_035582835.1 Phoebastria nigripes
TTTTTTTTTTTTTTTGAGTAACTTCAAATGTTAATCTGGTAACATCTGCTGTATGTTGCTGTATCATCTGTAGTTCTCGGGAGATCTTTATATTCTAATTTCTGTGACTTCATGGCAGTGCCCCAGGGTCCTGGAGCAATCAGGATTACGTTTATCCTATTGATAGAGAACAGGATTCCAAATCCGTGAAAAGCAATAGATATTTTTTTCTTGGTAAGATGTATGTACAGAAAATACGTATGTAAGAAAAGCCTAAATGGAGCAGCAGTGTTAAAATCCTGCAGTATTAAATACCGCTTGTGTTCTAAGGCAGATGTCGGTGATGTTTCGATGGCATGAAATACCAGGCTCGCTTCGAAGAGGCTTTTAGGTGTAGCACGGGGATGTGGGAGTGTCATTGCCCTCTGCCGGGGGAAATCCGCAGTGCAGCGCTGTGTGGTGGGCCCGAGCTGCCGAGGCTACCAGAAACTGCGGTGTGGGCTCTTGGATGGAGTTCCCTTCCTCACTTGTCGCTCCAGCTCCCTTGTCAGCTCGAGTTCAAAGATACCATCTTTCTTCTAGAGCTGTAGCAGTGGCCCCTGTTCAAGCCAGATCGTCTGATTCCTCCTCTTTCCTTCGTAGCTGTGTCCATGGGCATCTGTTCAGGGAAGCCTGTAGTTGTTCGTATAAACAGAAAGCCAAACGGTGGATCCAGCACTACAGGACCTGCTGCTTCTCCAAAGATTAATGTGCTGGAGCCACAACTAACTCTGGTAGCTTCAATGGAGAATTGCACGCCCTTCCCATAAAAAAGGAAATAAAATAGCTTTAATCTTTGGATTGTTAGCCCTGTCAGTTTTTGGTAATCTAAAGATACCTGTAAAACAATATTGACCTAGAAATCAGCATTTTGAATGTAAAAGGCACTTAAATTTGAATAGTGTTCACACAATATGGAACAGGAATGAGGTTGGACCAGCTTAATATATGTGGTTTCACTAACACTGAATGCATCTGCTGTTTTGATAAGCCTGTAGCATAGCACAACTATTTGGGTGTTCTGGGTTTTTTTTTTTGTTGTTTTGGGCTTTTTGTTTTCTTTTTGTGGCTTAGGAAAATGTTGCCTTTTTGGTTTTCAAGGAACTGCAGTTTTCATATATATGAAAACAGTTTTCATATATAACCTCAACTGGTGTTGAGGTTAAAGGGAGTTAACAAGAGCAGAGTTCAGCTATACTACTGCAGTGGGAGTTCAGTGGGAACCTCTGTTCTCTCAGTCCTTCTTGTTAATGGAATTGCTGACATTCATGAGGAAATCCTTGATGAATATCGGAGAGAAGAAAGTCAGAGATGGTGACTGGGGAGAAGTAACCATGAATTGTGAATTGAAATGTTATTTACTGAGTAAAGCTGAATTACTCAAAAGCAGTTACTACGTCGGTAATGAATGAGTGACACCTATAAGCAGCAATTATTTGTACTGGAGACGAAAATTTCATAATGTAGCAGGGAAAAAATGCTGGTAGACGTGTTTGATAGGTGAACCCAGGCCCCTAGCATTGTGATGGGAGAGGCGTGTCTTTTAGAGCACTCTTTCAATCACAGAAGCTTGGAAAATAGATTCTCACAGGGCAGCCTGGATGGCAGGATCTAGTCCTCCACTGCTGCAAGCAAATGTGCAGTATGATTCCTGCAACAGTTTTCAGGCCCCACATTGAAACCCTCATTGCTTCTCTCAAAAGGCTGTTCTACTGTCTGATTTCACTGAATTTTTTTAGAAATCTGGTTTTCATTTCTAGCGCAAATGTAGTTCACAGCTAGCTTACATTCATTTGTTGTACAAATAGTGTCCTTTAATGTAAATGCCTCTCTTCTCTCCCTTGTGTTTTGCACGTGTTGCATCTGCAATAGCAGTTATGTTCATTTATAGCCCTTACTTTGTTCTAAATCAGCAGTTTTTAACTTTTTCATGCCCTTCCCCCTCTTCAGGATGTATTGCGTGCCCCTGTAGTTTAAAAGACCACTGGTTTAAAAAACAAGCCCTTCTAGTCTTCCTGTAAAGCAAACTTTGTGTTCCTGTGGGTGAAGTTACTTTTGAGAAGGTTTATGTAAGATTATTCTCCTAGTTGCTGGATCAGGTAAATATTATAAATACAATTTATCATGTCTAATGTTATCCTGGTCATAGTCTCTGGAGGATATATCTGGTTGTATTTATCCCTTTCGTTGATGTTTTCCTTTGAAATTGCAAAGTGCTCTTATTATCATGAACAGGTTTAATTCTGTTCCAGATGCTATGGGCTGATAAAGTAGTAATGCGTCTTCTGGCAGTTTCTTACAAGGTCAGTTACCATGAAAAAATTGTGTTTACCCAAAGTATATGAGGTCTACTTTGAAGAACAGGTTTGTGATATGAATACAATTCCCAATAGGCAAGGACTGTAATTTTATTTTTTTTCTTATTCTGCTACTTTAGAAAAATCATCCTGGCTAGATTAAAACTGGAAGTCAGCTCAGACTTTCAGATGCAGTCTCTATGGTAGCTATGTCAACATTAATTATTGTATACCTCTAATGTTACCATATAAACTGGCATCTCTTCTGGCCTGCAAAGTTTATCCTGGGTAAACTATGCTTGGCTTATTTAATTTTCATACTTGATCCATAAATCTTTGCAAAGACCTTAACCGATGTTGTTAACTGTTCATTGTTCTTTTTAGTAACGTGGATGGAAATGCATAAAGCTTTTGAAAAAGGTTGCAGTGATTCTTCCTCACTTCAGGATTTTTCCATTCTTCCCATTTTTGAAATGGTCCTTTACGGTTGTGCCTGCTATCAGTATCTGTACTAGGTCTTGTCTTCAGTCTGCTGCTGCCTTGCAGGAAACAAAAATAGGGGTGAATAAGTCCATCCTCTTCCTGCAGGTGGCATTCACGATTCCTCTGTTTTCTTCAGTTGTTTTTCTGCCTTTCCTGCAGCAAAAGGAGACTTTGCCTATTTGCTGGATTCTAGGTTATCCTTGTGGTTTGGTGGTTCTGGAAATTTAAAGAAAGAACCTACAAGAGAGTAGGAACTCAAGCAAGGAAGGGCAGCAGTATGTAGGTCCTCTTCATCCACTCTGTCCTTGCTGAGAGTGGTGGGCCTTACGTGGTATCCCGTTCTGTTAGTATTACAAAGTTTAGCTGCGGTTAGACTCGAAGATTAGCTTTYAGTCGTAACGCGTGTTTTCTACCCTTTCTGCCCCTCGCTGCCACCAGGTATTTAAAGCATGAAGATGAACACAAAATCCGTCTCATGCTCTTAGTAGTGTTTAAGGAAATCTTCCTGTGGATTGCAGCTGTATGGTTCATAACGTAAAGATCTCTCAAGTGAGGAATGGGATAGTCATATCTGTTTTTTCTGTAGACCAGGGCCGGTAAGTAAATGATTTCACATCCGGTGGTTGTAAGGTGTATGTTTCCCTGGCATCTCCACTGTGTTCACTAGATGGATGGAGCTTCTCAGGATGCTTGCTTTTAAGACTGACTTTGTAGCAGCATCTCTTGCAGAATTGACTTTGGAACCTAATTTTCCCTGCTAGCATTATCTTAGTTTAAAATGGATGAAAAACATAAAGATGTGGGTTTTTTCAGCTAATTGGTATTCAGCTGACCCCTCTACTTCTACATTCTGTGCCTCTCAAGGGTTCTGTTAAATAATATTTATATTAATAGTACTATCTACTGCTGAATCCCTCCTGTGGTTTATAAGAGCGTATTTAAGTATTACATTATGTTAACCAGCTTCACTGATAGCTCAGGGTTCGAGTTGTTTGTATTTGCAATTCTGCTGCTAAGTTCTTCATCTCCTGTGAGTGTTGTAAATCACAGAGGTTGGGACTGCAGAGTCTAACAGCCTGGGCAGCAGGGGCTGGGATTCCTCAGCACTGCAGGGGAAAGGGCCGGCTCGAACTGTCTTGAGATACATCCATAGTCAACTTGCCTTACTAGGGTGTTTGATATATGTGGATCAGTGTCACCAGCAAAGAGGGCACAGCAGAGGAGGCAGCAAGTGAGTAGAGTGCTGTCTGTGGCAGTTCCTGAAAGAGGACTGAAAGCATAGAAACCCGGACTAGATAAGATTAAAAATCAGAGTCTATGAAGAAGAGGCAGATGCCCAACATAGGGATACCAGAATAGGGAAGGTTCTCTTTTTAGCAAAGCTTAATATAAGAAGTTAAACAAAAATGTTTCCTCTGTACACAAAAAACAAATTTGAACAATTCATAGAACTTTTCTGTATTTCTTCTGGTTATTAGTAATTCATGTTCCTAGCACATATTATTACTATGCACTTTTGCTAACTTAAGAGGCCTATCAATTGAATTTTATGAGCTGTTTATTGTATTACCTGCTGCTTGGGTGGGGAAGATAGCAGTGTATCCACACAGGAAGGTGTGCCGTCCCATACTGAGCTACATGGCAAGATAGCAGTATCTGAAGCTCTCACCTCTGCTAGCCCATCTTACTACGTGTTGAATTTCTGCTTGGATCTTCCTTAATCCTAACAATTGGCCATGTTTCCTGTTCATTTGCTTACTGCCCTTTCTTACAAGTGCTGGTGTTTGACCTGATTGTGTAAATACAGAAGGGTTGGTGCCTTTTCGTGAAAGAACCATTGAATTGATGGAGGAATTAACTTCAGAGATGTCAGTGCCTCAAGCTCTGGTGCAGAAGTTAGTTCAGGAATAAAGCAGGAATTTAAATTCAGATTTCATGGTAAGATATGTCATTGTGCTACCACTAGATTAATGTGTTGGCGCAGGATAATGCTGGCTTTTGAAGAGCTTATCTTCAAATGTTTAAAAATCTGTTCTTGTGTTTTACCATAAACTGATGTGGTCCAGCAGTCGTCTGGCTCACATACTGGAAATATTTTGTTTTTCTTTTTACATCACTCGTTACCATGCATTTGTAACGATGGTTATTTTCTCTTAAAGGATTTGTTCTGCCCTTTAGTTATCATGATTTGGGGCATTCAGGTTTGACTTAYTACCAATGTAGAAATTCCTCCAGGACTGCTAGCTTCTAAATAGGTCTTTTAGGCTATGCGCCCATAAAATTACCAGTCCTCTTACTACTTCTGCATTAGTCTAAATTAGGACTTCAGTGAGGTTACGTTGCCCTGCTGCATGTGTGAATCTTGAAACTTATTTTAGGTGTCAAAGTGTTGCTTGTAACGTGTTTGGGGTTTAGCTGCTAGAGGTCCTGTGATTTGCTCAGTGTCAGTGGTGTGTACTTAGACTGATGAAATGATGAGTGAACTACTGTAGTAGATGTTATTAGTGATAATTCGGACTCCAYATAGCTTGAAAAAATCATTGCCCATGCATGCTTGTTCTCACTAAGGTATTTCATTAATAGGTAGTGATTGTTACCCTTTCTTCTTGCATTATTAWGTATGTTGTTCTGTTTTTTGTAAGACACTTCTTTTTACAATCAGATAATTAGAATATCTGTTTTTGTTTAGGAGAAGATGTAACTGATGCTTTCTGAAGGATCGCGTTGCAGTTTTTGTCCATTGTTCTGTTGCTGAAGGGGTCATTTTAGAGAGCAGAACTTTCACGTGGGTCAGTTTTGTTCATTATTTTTTCAATATTTGATAATTATTTTTTCTTACCTTGAGTTCCTGGTCTAAGATACTTACTGCTGATGGTGTTTGTGATACTACTGCAGAATGACTGGTAACTGCTAGTAAGAATATTAAACTGGAAATGGCTTCCTAGGTTTCTCAGTCTTGTCACTTGGTGTAGGAAGCCTGGTGTTGTATAATTGCTATATAATTTGTACTTTAAAATCAAACTCTATCTTAAGGACAGGTTTTTTTACTTCCATTATTAGAGTTAGAAGAAAGATTCTAACCGTCAGAGCATCCAGGGTCTTGAAAGTCTTTGAACAGCCTAACATTTTGAAGGGCTATTTCCTACCCACTTTTTTTGAATGATAATTTCAGGTTTTGCCTTATACAGCATTCTTTGCTCATGTTTATTCCTTGAATGCTTTTATGACCAGGAATTATATTACTTACTACCTCTTCAGTCAGGTAAGCAAACAAAACTTCTAGTCTATGTTCACAGTATTGATTTTTTTCCATTCTTCTGATCATCCTAAACTGTGCCTGCTCTGCATACTTGGCTCAGATCTGAGCTGGATTTGCACCTTAGATTGCCTGCTGCCCACACTGTTAAAACAGCATGGGACACGGTGTCCCTTAGAATCTCTTAATATCCTCCAGAACGTCTGAAGTCTGTGGTGAGTTAGCTTGCTGTGCTGGGCTTTGATGTGTGGTGCAGTTGGAATCGCTYATCAAAGCAGAAACATGGTTTAAGAAACTATTCTTAATCATCTTGCCGTTGTTAGCTGCTGCTCCGCAGCTGAGACTGCATGAAATGACTGCTTGAATCGTCCTCCATTTCCTGCCTCAGAAACTTCATGGTCCTGCCTTTCATTTTGGAACTGGTGCTGTTGTGTCATTTCCCAGCTGAGACCAGTGTGGAGACTGCAGGTGCTTCTTCTCTGCGCTTCATTCAGCTGATTCCTGCAGCTGAACAGTTTGACAGAAACCACTGATGGAGCAGAGAATAACAAAGCAGGAGCTCGTGCAGGCAGGCATCCATCGTTGCTGGGAGGCAGCAGGAACAAGCAACCACTTTCTCTCCATTTATACCAGTGTTCCTCTTTTGCTCTTTTCCTACTCATGGTCTAGAGTGAATCCTTTGGCTGCTGTCACTGGTCTTGGCTGAGAAATCGTAATTCTTAGACTAAGACCATTGCTAGCAGTCAGACGACGTCCTTTTTTCTTTCTTCTTTTTTAACTTAGGGTGAAGTGGACTCGGTCCGTGCATTCTGGCAAGCACTGGACTCTCAGTTGAAAGGTAGAGGTTACCATCTGTTGTCATTTCTGCTACCTAAAAGCACCTCTTTTCATGCTCAAGTCTGAATTCATCTTTATTAAACAGGGCACACAGAATAAATAGATAAAGTTTCCAGGCAGCCATAAATTGGTGTCACAGTTGCTTTATTTCACAGATATGTCACTCTGATGACCCACGGTCACTTTGTAGTGGGCTAGGCTTTTCCCTCCTTCGTAGCTTCCAAATTAAGGAACTGTTTATCTGGTGGGAATATATATTATACCCAGGTATATGACTGTGCATCTTCTGCTGTTGAAATTCATCCCACTGCTATTATTCAAGTCTATGCGGTTATATAGTTCTTTTTGTACAATATCCTGGTTCTCCTTTCCTGACTCAGTTTTATCAACAAATGTCAACACAAGCCAGGATTACTAATGAAAAAAACCCACTGAAACTACTCCCCAAACCTAACTGATAAATTCATAATTCTAAGCATCTACACCTGTCCATCAACAAAGACCATGAATAGTTGCATGTGGAGGTGTTTAGAAAAGAGTAGTGCAGTCTGTGTGTTGAAAAAAGTTGCATTTTTGTGTGTTCTCTTTTATCAAGATTTAAAACATGTCCCAGAATATATTGGTGGATTAAGAAAAAGCAGATGGTGAGGTCCAGTTCTTTCTGAAGGCTCGTTCTGAGCTAGTGAACTCAGTGAAGTAAACCAGACAGAGAACCTGCAGATTTGAGCATAGAGAAAGGCGGGAATTTCTTTCAATCAGTGGTATAAGAGCTGATACGAGAGTGGTTAAATTTTTGTATTAGTTGGGTAGAAACAGTGAGGGTTTCGGATCCAAATATGTGGATAAGTACATTAAAGAAGAAAAAATACAAAGAATGGAGAAAGGACTGAGCTGCAAAGAAAAGCCCGCTTTGAAAGGTGAGAAGATAAACAGAACAGGCAAGCCACATTAAGACGTGCCAAACAATGATAAGTATACCAGAAGATTCTTCAGTCATTCAAATAAAAAAATAGAATGGGGAGGCAGAGCTGTCATTGCAGGTGATAGCATTTTAACATTGGTTCAGTCCTTGGTAAGGATGTGGGGGAAAGGCAGGGTGGTTAATGGACCTGGCAGTTTAGAAACTGAGGCAGATGTAAAAGTGAATGATGCAAAAGCACTAAAGTCCAGGTGAACTGATAAGCTCCAAAAGACTTGGACAGATATATACTCCTCCTATGGCTTCAGTAGACTTCTGAAATCTTAGAAGGGAGTGARACATTGAGTACATGATAAAGAAAATGAAATACAGTTAGCTTATCAAAAGTAAATTATGCTAGAGACATCTGACACCTTCTCTGGTAAGACCTGCTTTTTCGAAAGTCAGTATTTCCCCTGTCTTTGGTAAGGTGCTTGATAGGAATCTACATAGAATAATCTCGTTTAAGCTGTACCACAAAAATATGTTTTATAAGAAGAGTTGTAACGGTGGTGACCAGATAGGCAAGAAGTAGTGACAAGTAGTTTTGGAAATGGAAGGAAGGGGGTGGGGACAGTTGTTACGGAGTACAAGGTTTTTTGATGATTGGCTTAGATGTGAAGGGTGACTAATCATCTGCCTGTTAGGGCTTTGCACAATAGACTTTCGATTCAAAATAAAATAAAAAAGAAAAAGAAAAAATTGAAGGGTTATGATACTACAGAGGTTTAATGGTGTTTCACTGCTTGGAATGGCATAAGTGTTGCATCGATGTTTATCTTAAACATGTAGAAACCTATTCTTTTGTGTAGAGTTTAGTTTTCATAATTGGGAAGCACTGAGTTAATAGTTAACATGTGAACGTTAAAGTGGCAGCAAGAAATATTGCTCGCTCTCATTTTGTAGTTGTGTGGTATTTATAAGAAGCTGTGAGGTCACTGGCTTCCGGTATGAGCCACTTCCTGAAAACCTTGTTTTACATGGTAAATCTAAAAATGTATTTCTTAGAAAAACTCAGCTGTGTTTTGTTTTCTCTCCTCTTGCTTCTGACTGTCCACCTTACTTTTGTTTCTACTCCAGAGCTTATATACCACTGCAGAATAGTGATACCTTTTGATGGAGGGTAACGCTGCAGAGGGCACAAGCTGTATTGGAGAAGGCACCGCAGAGAAATGTAGTTCACAAAACCCGGTGCAGTCGGTGGTAGCATGGAAACAACTTAAACACACAGTCTGACACGCAGAAAGTATTGACAGTCTCAAGCTTTAGTAAACTGTGAGTCATACATTGACAAATGATCCGATTATGTTTAAAATAATGAGGTAAAACCAGCATCAGCAAAACTATTTTGTGTTCTTACTTTCCTGCTGAGTTCCGAATACATAAAAGGCAATTAGTTTCTTGCAAAGCTTGTTAAAATTAGTTTTTTGGTTTTTGAGTGCAAAGTTCGCATGCTGTCAGTGGCTTCTCAACTTCTAGGTTTTAGAAGTAGCCATCAAATTTTGTAAGACATCAAGGATCTGGCAGTAAAAAGAAACAAGCATATATGTGTGTATGAAAAAGGAAACAAGCAGCCATACTTTATTACTCATTTGATTAACATAGAACATATTTTTGGATTGTGTAACATTATTATTGATAATGTAAAAGAGATTATTTCAACCAAAATGTGTTCTTTAAAATGCGGAAATATAGTCATAATAGAGCGATATAAATTAATGAAACTGTGGCAGGTTGGTGTCTGTGGGAACCAGGAAAGATGAAGAGCACGTCTGAAGGAAAAATTAGAATTCTAAAAAAAGAGTTATGTCTGTCCTTTTTTTTTTTTTAACCAAGTTGGATGAACTGAAATAACGAAAAAATGTATGTATATTTTAAATAACAGTGTAATCCTAAAATGTGTGGATAATGTTTCTGTTTTTTTTTCTGTTGTTTTTCTTCATATTAATTGGCTAAAATACTAGTTAATGCTAATATCTAGGCTAGCAGAGTAAAGACTAATTAGAACAGCTTTGTAAAGGAGTGCTTTGATTTATAAATTATCTAAGTTTTGCAATATATGAAGATACAGAGCTTCTGCTGTGAAAATGAGTGTTCGAACTTCATGTGTCAATTTGAAGGTCCAAGATAAACATGAATATTTGGGGATAATAATATACTCATTTGTTTCAAATCAGGTTATTTTGTTTGATGACCATGGAAGATGTATTGAAACTTGCTAGACTTCACAGAAATAATAACAATGGGAAATTCTTAAAAATACAAGTAGTTCTTAAATTTACAAACAGTTTTATAATAATGTGGTTTTAGCTAGTGAGTGTGCTGTTTTATAATAGCTATAAACTCATTCTGTCTATCTCCAGAAAGACGTGCTGCCTGTCAACCTATAGTTGGCAACATTCCTATAAATTTCCATGGTAATTTTATTGGTAATTAGCATTTGTCAACAGCTTGTCTATCATAACCCTTAGGTGTCTCAAACCTCTTCTGGCAGTACAGGAATCAGTTTGCAGATTTCTAAAACTACAGTTCAGACCTCAGTTTTGTGGCTTTTATCACCTCTGTATGAAGAATACAGTTTTTAAACTTACTTGAGATGCCTGTGTTCACTGTTCTGTTGATAGTATTTTTTTTTTAAACTCATTTTTATTGTCCTTGTTTCCAACTTGTGGCTGTGAAACAAACGTCCTCATCAGTGTGTTCATACTTCTGCTGTTTATTATTTAAAAATTTGTCTCCTCCTGTGAATCTGAAAATAAAGACTACGTTACTGAAGTTACTCGGAACTGTGGGAGTGTGCTTTTGTTTGGGATCAGGGTCTAACTTCACAGTAACAGGTTCAGCTCATGTGTCTTAATATGAGGCATTAATGTACTTGTCCCAGTATCCCATGCGTTGCCATGACTATCACCGTGTGATTTTGTTTTAACTATGTGTGCTTTGATCTGTTAGTTCTGAAACACTAATAACTGATATAAGTTACCGCTTTAAAGCACTGGCAGCTTTGGGACTTTAGGGGAAAAAAACCCCTAAACTTGGTAGCACTTCTTGCTATAATGCTTCAGTTGCTGATGTTCATAGTGCATGTCTGAGGATCTTGAGATACTGGGTTGGATTGAACACTGTGCTTCTGGTATCTGAGCCTCTTGTTTAGAGGGAGCTGGGTAGCTTGTCATGGCACTACGTCATACATATAATCACAGCTCTCTGTGATTTCCTTTTATCACAGGTCTTGGTGAGAATACAGTAGCTTGCATTGCCTTTAGCATGGTGGTGAGAATTATAGGTATTAAGACAGTACTTAAGGGAAGTACTTACGCTGAAAAGTCGTACTGATTGTCAGATTTGAGGTCCAGGTGGACTTTCCTTTCAGTTCAGTTTGGTAGAGCTCTTGATTTTTTGTATTCCCCTGTAGCTTGATGTTGCTGCTCACCTGAGATAATCTGGGAATATCTCACTGAATCAGTTTTCACCAGTTCTCTAGTGCAYGGTCTAGTCATCTGACAGGTGAAAAAAAAAAAAAAAATCAGGTAAAGTTCTTCTGAAGGAGCACGAAGATGAAATGCCATAACCTGTGAAAGAAAAGGATTTATATTAAGTGACCTAAAGCCTTTGGACTACAGAGTCATAGCACAGCTGCTTTGTAGAAATGGACTTGGGGTTGAAGTTCACAAATCTTAGGTAATTACCGCGTTGAAAGAACACTGCGTGTTTATTCATATTTAAAATATCTCGTCTTTGGGTGAAACTTTGGCACATTGACTTAGCTGAAAATTGTGTTGGAATCTGTTTGTTAGTTTTCTGTGTTGCTTAAAAACCTAAACCTTGAAGTACTTTACAAAAGGCTATTTAGCCTTTCTATGCTCTTCTGAAATGTTAAATTGCTTTATTGGCTTTACATTTGGTGTGCAGTAGTTATAGCTATCTTTACATCTTTCTTATATTCCCAACTGCATACCTGGTGTTGAGCTTGTGGAGATTTTATTTACRTGAGTAAAGGTGAGCAGTATATGGCTTGACAGCTGCAATTTCCCTAAACGAAAGTAAAATGAAGTAAATAAAGAGTTAAACGAAGAAGAGGAGYTCTTAACAGCATATCACTGCAGTTTCAGATAGTTATCACTAGGAGGACACATAGACCATGATATTAAGGAACTAATTGTTTACCTTTTCATATTAACTGGTTTGATACTAGAAAATTATGTGTTGAAAGGCTGCCATATAATAATGTGTTAATTAAGATATTTTATTTTACTTGAAATTAAAAMAAGAGAGTTGTGTAATGGACTAAAAATGAGTATGATAACATTTGGAAATCTCACGGTGATTACTTTGTCAGTGAATCAGAAGAATGCTTATTCTCAAGGGCGTAAGCCAGCCAGTAGTAGATGACACTTAGGTAGAAGTAATCCCTTCTTTTGTCGTTTATTTTAAAATTTTGCATTGCAGGAATTCCTTACACCTTTTTCTGAAATGKTTATGGTGGCTTCTGCTGGGCAGGACAGTGTGTAAGATGGGTCACTGGCTGGGATTTGATACGGCATTTGCTGTCATCTTGATTCATGTTTAATCTGTGTGTGATCTCTTACAGTGTTTGCAAATAGCTTTTCTTTTAGTTGCCTATATGTGATTACTTAGATTGTGATATACAGTGCCTGTATCGGGTTGAGTAACATGGAAATTAGTCTAATCGATTTAAATGGTTTGTAGACTGCCCATGTTGCTGAGGCAAGCTGTTACCTAATAAAGATTTCAGAATCTGACTCTTTCTGTATAGAATCATTATTGATATCACACATGCAGACAAAGATGATAACTGAAGCATATGCTTTAAAGAAAATGACATGAGAAAATGAAAACTGGTTTCAAATTTAAAGTTAGTGAAGGATGCATGAAAATAACACCAGATGGAGAGAAAGAGAAACTAAGACACAGATTATTAATGTGTGATGTGTTACTGGTGTATAGAATATAATCTCACAGGCTTCCAGTGTGTAAAATTCATTGCGACTTCTGTAAGAGTTGTTGTGTTGCATAAAAGTGAAAATGCATCATCTGACTCGTCCAGAGTAATGATCCCTGAGACTACAAAAAAGAGCACAACCCAGTTTTAAGTGATTTTTTTTTGAAACTCAGTAATTGTTTTGCCCTGGTAGATCTGGGGAAGGTTGAATGATACCTTAATTAAAAACATTATTTGTGAAATTAATACAGTTTTGCATCTCTAGGTTCATAAACTTAATTCACTGGGAGACATTTTCCTCAATATTGAAGCTTGTTTCTATAGTTTCATTTTGTTAGACTGAAAAACAAACCACTGAATCTCCCTTTGATAAAACTTGCGGTGTGGAATTGTTGCATAGATGCTTTATTGAAATTCCTGTGTTCGAACACACTTGTTCACCTTCCCCTCATTATCTGTGTCTAGCACAGTTTAATTTTTCACACATTTGCTGGTACTCACTGTATTGCTTTTGTCCTTATAGTAAAACCTGTTTTTTAATTTTCTTGCAGATTATAGGTCCTGTCCATCCACTTGTATTCTCTCAGTTCAGTTGACTTTATTATTATCTTCCATGGGAATCAGTCTCTGCTTTATAACAAAAATTTGGTGTTCTGCATGAGGCCCTTAGTGTTGAAAAACAAGGACTCAGCCGGGTTCCAGGCTCTGTCAGTTGAGTATCTGTGCTGACTGTGGACAAGACTGGGCATTCTGCAGATCTCAGGTTGTAGCCCCCTGGATCATTTAATTCTTCACAATTTGAGTTGAATTACAAGTTTGTCAAGGCAACCTTTTTTTTTTTCTGAAGCGTTGCTGCTAGGGACTTTGCAGAGATTTTTCTGCGTTTTGCAGAACTTTCTAGAAGTCTGGAGTAGGACCTGATTTAGCAAAGTACTTAAAGTTCTAATGACTGAGGCTTCTCAGTCTTACGATTTTTTAAAAGACCTACTAATCACTCATCCTAAAAATAGCCTGGAATACTCTAAACAATGATTGAAGGATGAGCAGAAACACTGTATAATACTACTTGTTATGTCATTAGAGGTCTGTACTGTTTTTGTAAATGATCTAGTTAAAATTTTGAAAAGTTTTGAGCATATAGGGTAAAGATGAGACCCCCTATTATTACCCAGAGAAAAGACTACACTCCTTTTTGCTTTAATGGGGAGAATGAGACTGCAACACTTAATGTTAATTGTGGAATGTTCAAAATGAGGGTTGTTTTTTGTTGGGTTTTTTTTCCCAAAAGTTGAATTAAATGCTGTGTACTGAAGAGCTGCACTGGGCTACTGGAATGAGACAAGCTGCTTTCAGAATGAATAAATGCTTAAGTATCGTTCTTCTTCATACTAGAGAATGGCTGGTGGTACTACCAGAGTAATAACACAGAGAGTAATTACAGTATCACAGAGTATTTGCAGTGTTCTCAAAAGGTAGTACTGCCTTGGTAGTGAAGTAAGTTTTTGATTATTCAGACCCTTTAAATTAGAAGATCACTTGCTACATTATACTGAATTATACAAATTTATTTGATTAGGTTTTTGTTCACAACATAGAAATTTTTAACCTTTGACTAAAAGTGAGTCTTTTGGAAGTCATTCAAGGTGTCACATTAAGATAACGATTCAGATTTTGAGAGAGTTACCGAAACAGATCAATGCTGAGATCTTGTTTTGTGAGTAAAATCAAATTAAATAATGTCTCATAAATTCAGCTGTGAGACTCACAGATGGACAGGTGGTACAGACTTGGAAGAAGGATCGGGGCAGGGGAAGATGGAGGAAGGCAGGAGGTTAAAGCAGGCAACCATCTGATGGGCAGACACTTTAAAAGGAAGCAGTACAGCTGGCAGTATTACTGTGAGTATTAGTATTTGTAGCGTAGCACATTAGGATACTGTATGCATTTACCACTAGGAGTGTAGTCATACGTGAAATCCTAATTTTTGCAGCGTTTAGACTCCATTACAACAGATTTGCTAGACTTGCATTTTGCAGCCTATGAGGTGTTACAAAGAGCAAATCCAAGCATGAAGCTGCCTTCTTCCTTCAGCTTTGGAGCCGTATAATATGAACTGGAGAAAAGGTTTCTTGGTTGAAATGAGGCACGGGCTGAGGACGTTCAGACATGCTGAAATAGAGGGTTGTTATATATCGGCTTTTCTCAGCTGGTTGCCAAAACTGAAATGCTTCTCTGAAGTAGTTGCAGGTTTATTTCCAGAATATACCAAGGATGAAACATTTGGTCTTCTCTAATCAGAAGACCCCCCAAAAAAAAAAAAAGGCAGGCTTTCTTTGTCTCCACAAACATAAGGATTTTTATGCTATCATTTCAGTGAGTAATCAGTTAGATTTGGTACTCGTTTGCCTTGGTGTAGAACTACAGAACTCTGTCAGCACTGATGGAAAACACTGTCTTTGCAGCAGTGTGTTGCCAGAGTTAGCATCACTTATGTCGTAAAGGCAAGCAGAATGGTATTGTAGAGTGGTGTGGGATTTGATGTAGCTTCTGTTATTGCCAATTTCTGCTAGTATAAGCCTAAAAGTAAGAAACCAGTTCTGTGTAATTCTAACAGAATTTCTAAGATACAGTCTTTGTTTATCTTTTTCAAAGATTCTAAGGATAAAGCAGAAATCCTACAATTTATTTTACAATCGTAACAAACACATAATTAAAGGGTTATTTCAGCTCTCTTCCAGAAGTAAATCTATCTTCATATTGCTGTACTCACTAGTTGATAATTTTTTTTCCTCGTACTTTACATTAAAGCCTTTTTTGTCCCGTCCCCCCCGCCCTTCTTTAAAAAAGGTTTTCTTTGCTAAATGGGTTTTCTGGTTTTAAGTGCCACAAGTGGTAGCAGTATTGGGGTAATGGATGAGTTTGGGAATGACAGTTAACTGTATGTTGTGTCGTTGTCAATGTTAGAACATAATCTTTTGCTTTGACCAAAAAGGTTTATTGTAACAGGAAAGCAATTTCAATACCAAACAGTGTCTGTCATGTCTACATAGTCATGTAAATAGTTCTGAGAGCTGGAGCAAAGAAATGAATGTTCTGCTCTAGGACGCAAGCTTTACCTGAATCGATCCGCTGTTCARTTTTCGTAGAGATCCAGGATGCAGGAGTATAGGGTGCCTTGGGTTGCAGAAGAGTGTTTTTATACTTAGATTTTAAATGTCTTACAGGAAATTGTTAGATGCTGTAGTCCAGTGTAGCTGGTTTATTGAAGATGAAACGTAATTGGACCAACGTGGGATTAAAGAAGGCTTTCCTATCTGTTCACGTGACCCATCTTAACAGCTTTTAACCAAACAGTGGAAAAGTACACGAGTGTGTCTATAGACATTTGGCAGTCATTATCTCCAGAAGCCATTTCCAGGGCCTTCATTTGTTTCTCTTAATTTGCATTAACTGGTGTCAGTTTCTTGAATTTGATAACAATCTTGACATATTCCTCAATTTTAAATTGAAACAGAGCGTGGCAGAAAAGAGAGGGAGAATGAAAGAAAGACCAGAGTATTCATCCCTCTATTTTGTGAATAGAATAGAATRCTTGTGTAAAAATAAATAGAATAAATGCATGTGTAGAAATGGGGCCTGGAATCTGTTCAGCACATGAAGGTTGGTCAGGTGTTTTTTCCAACAGAAACAATGCAAACTGATATACAGAGAGAGTTTTCAAACTCCATTTATTATCAATTATCTCAGAGCTGTTGGCCACTAAGGGTGAAGCTTGCACAACTTGCTCCTAACCACAGTACTGATAAGTTTAAATGGAATTATGTCTTCATATTTCAAAAGATGTCTTGAAATTTCTTGGAAGAGGAAGGTGACTGACATAAATGTACCTGAACAGGAAAGGAAGGATGTTATTCCTGGTATTGTTCAGGGCATTTTTCTCTGCTGCGGAATACTTGAGAAGCAGTTGAATCACTAACAGGAATGACAAGCTAGGAAGCTTTGAAGGGAGTGCGGTGACCAGACTTGATAGTACATACTTCAGAAGTCAAACCTCTTGCTGACACCAGATCAAAGTCAGTGAAATGCATGTTAAAACAGCACAGGATATTTTCTGTATCTTCATGTTTCAAATATTCAGTAATACATAATTTTCATATTTGTTTGGTTAAGAAACCTTTGGAGTTGACTTACACTTGGTTTTTCTGAGTAGAAAGCACTGCTTTGGTTGGTTTTTGTGGTGGGTTTTTTGGGGGGTTTTTTTGGGTTTTGTTTTTTGTTGTTGGGGTTTTTTTGTTTGTTTTCTTCATTTGGTGTGTTTTTTTTTTTTTTTTTTTTTTCTTCTTCCCCCCAAAGGCTGAATAAAATCTTTGGAAACTGATCATGAGTAGTAAAATATTTACAAGAGTAGTATTAGGTGTTTTCATCTTGCACATTGTGTTATGTGGGTAACAATATAGCCTAATTATGAGAAGAAAATATAAAAAGGTCAAAAAACAATCTGAGGAGGTAAAATTTTGGACTAGATTGATCTAGAATTTAATTCCCTATTTGTAAAGACAGGCCTTACAATTTCAGAATACTTTAGGCTGACCTCTCCCCGCTCTACACTGTAATGTGAGAGGTCACAGATAGCTTTGTTTTGAACCCCTGACATCCCGTTATGCTGTCTGTACAATTTCGCTGGTCGTAGGTCACTGAGCTGTCAGGGGTGTAAAGATTAAATGAGGCACACTGCTGTATATTGTGCATAAGAGAAATTGTACTTTCCTACCTGCATTTCATTACTTCTTTCTTCTGTCTAAGGTTCTTGCCTATCTATTATTTCCTGGTTAGGTATAAAAGACTTGGCAGTTTCAGGAAATAAAATCAGATGTGATGGTTCATTTCTCTCACGGAATGATGAAAGACCATCTCTTCAACAGAGGGAGGTTGTGGTCAGACTAGGAGGGCAGAACGTCTTTATTCTCGGCGTCATTTCCTTGGCTGATGACCATGGGGTCAGCATGTCTTCAATATTCTGGGCTTGTGTATATCATTTTTGATACCAGAAGTAAAATCAAATCTTCCTTTTGCCAAGGTTTTCATGTTTTGCACAAGAGCATGCCTTGAGCTTGCCTAGGAGAAGCCTACAGTTGCCAACGAGATTGATCCCTCCAGGAACAGCAGTGTAGGTGAATGACTGTATCTGAGCAGGTCACTCTAGACTCTTTACTGTCAGTGGAGGGCTACCTTAAGATGTTTAGGATGTCATTCTTCATTTTCTCATGGAGAGGCTGGATTTAGTGAAATGAACTATACTAAAGGCTGCACTATTTTAACTAGATCTCCTTTACCTGCAGTGGGTACCTAGACAGCTGGTTTAGATGCAGACACCTACATAGTAGAAGTAAGCAAGGTAAATTCCAATCCCAATATTGTGTGATTTGATTACTGTGSTTTAAGAAATCTGGATTTATACAGGTGTGCTGTGGTGTTTTTCTGCGGAAATCTGTAGAATCCAGGGTCTTTAGTCTTCCAAAATGAAACCAACATATGCCAAAATAGGCTTTTGCAGGCAGAATGGAGAATTATTAATATTGCACTTTTCCTTTTTTTTTTTTTTTTTAACATGCATGTTGATCTAGAATCTTTCTTGATTTGTATGAATTGAGCAGTTACAGGGGAATTAACTGGGCTAGAATAAAATTAGCCTGTACTGTTAAACTAAATACGTAACAGCACAGTGCTACCTTGGTCACTCTGCCATTAAAATCCCAAAGATAATCTTGATGAGTTTTATTCTGTTCTTGTAATCACACTCTGCAATGCAGTTGACTGCTAGTCTTAAAATACTCGTATGGATTGATTAAAGAGATGGTGAATTACAAGGCTGTGTTCTGATGTTCCCAAATGACTTTGCCATCTCTGAAAATGCTGCCTGCTGTTGAAATAATGGGGAAAAAAATTGGAATTGAGTCATACTGGTAAAATTCGTGCACATCTAAACCTTCCTATAAAATCTGTAAGTGCCCTGCTGAAATGATTAGGTAGGATCTTTCCCACTTAGTGCTTGCACCTAGGTGTAAATGTTAGAATAGAATAGAAAAGAGTATTTCAGTTGGAAGGAACCTACAGTGATCATCTAGTCCCACTGCCTGACCACTTCAGGGCTGACCAAAAGATACACTGTGCTATTAAGGGCATTGTCCAAATGCCTCTTAAACACTGACAGCCATGGGGCATCGACCACCTCTCTAGGAAGCCTGTTCCAGTGTTTGACCACCCTCTCAGTAAAGAAATGCTTCCTAATGTCCAGTCTAAACCTCCCCTGATGCAGCTTTGAACCATTCCCATGTGTTCTATCACTGGATCCCAGGGAGAAGAGACCAGTACCTCCCTCTCCATGTCCCCTCCTCAGGAAGCTGTAGAGAGCAATGAGATTGCCCCTCAGCCTCCTTTTCTCCAAACTAGACAAGCCCAAAGTCCTCAGCCGCTCCTCACAGGACATTCCTTCCAGCCCTTTCGCTAGCTTTGTTGCCCTCCTCTGGATGCATTCAAGGACCCGGACATCCTTCTCAAATTGTGGGACCCAGAACTGCACACAGTGTTCAAGGTGAGGCCGCACCAATGCTGAATATAGTGGGATAATCCCCTCTTCTGACCGGCTGGTTATGCTGTGTTTGATGCACCCCAGGACGTGGTTTGCCCTCTTAGCTGCCAGGACACGCTGCTGGCTCCTGTTGAGCCTGCTGCCGACCCGGACCCCCAGATCCCTTTCTGCAGGGCTGCTCTCCAGCCATTCCTCTCTCAGTTTATACCTGTGCCCAGCGTTACTCCATCCTAGGTGCAGGATCCGGCGTTTGAACTTGTTAAATTTCATCCCATTAATCATAGCCCAGTGCTCCAATCTATCTAGAACGCTCTGCAAGGCCTCTTGTCCCTCAAGAGAGTCAACAGCACCTCCCAGTTTGGTATCGTCAGCAAACTTGCTAATGGTGCATTCAACTCCTGCATCCAGATTGTTGATAAATATATTTAACAGAACTGGCCCTAGGATTGAACCCTGGGGAACACAGCTGGTGACAGGTCGCCAGCCAGATGTAGCCCCATTCATTGCAACCCTTCAGCCAGTTCCTCACCCAGTGTACCATGAACCTGCTCATCCCACAGCTGGGCATCTTGTCCAGAAGGATGTTGTGAGGGACAGTATTGAAAGCCTTACTAAAATCCAGAAGAACTACATCCACCACCTTCCCTTCATCCACTGGGCAGGAGGCCTTATCAGAGAAGGATATCAAATCAGTTAAACAGGACTTTCCCCTTGTGAACCCGTGTTGACTGTGCCTGATGATGACATTGTTCTTTAAATGCCTTTCAGTGGTACCCAGTACCATCTTCTCTGTAATTTTTCCAGGAACTGAGGTTAGACTAACAGGTCTGTAGTTTCCTGGGTCTTCCCTCACGCCCTTCTTGTAAATGGAATAACACTGGCTAGCTTCCACTCAGCAGGGACCTCCCCAGACTCCCAAGACCTTTGGTAGATGGTTGAGAGGTGTTTATGCAGCTATACAGTGCAAGGTATGATTCCTTGTATCTTTTCACAGCAGAATCAGTGTAGTTCTGCTGGTTTGATGGTGGGACTTGGGCGAAGGGTCTGCTTCAGTTGTTCCCAAGAAGCGAGTGCCTCTTCACTGTTCACTGCATGGTGCRTCTCTGACACACGCTGGTATTTCTCCTTGGTTATTGGTGTTGGTTCTTCCAGAATTGTTTTCTGCACAAGTAGATATCTCTTGCTGGTAGTTTAATTACCATGGATTATTTTAGGTATCATATTGATGACATGGGTGAGCAGAAGGAAACAGAATGGGGTTGTCATGACTACTGTGATTTTTAAAATTTTTGTACTTCCTTTTAAAAATATTTTTATCTCTAAATTTTTAGGGATAAAAAAAATGTGCTTTGCTGATTGTAAATTACCGGTCATGCTTCAGACTCTCCCGATTCTAGCAGAGACAATTTTTGAAGACATTTTTTCTGGAAATCACGAAGGGTAAAAAGAGAGAGCATTCTCTTGGCGACTTACATAAAGGAAAAATGGGTTAGTTTAATACTCATGTAATAGTTGAATACAGTTTATTTTGGTGCTTACACAAGGGCGTGATTTGTTTCAAATTGGGTGGTTTTGCATAGAATTTCGCTGGGAATTTTTTAAAATGCTGATAGTCTTTGCTTTAACTAGTAAATTTCTGTGAGCTTGCAGCTACTACTAATAACAATAATTTAATTGTTTTATTTAAATCAATGTAATTCCTTATTTTTCCATGAGTAGATCTTGCAATACTCATGCTTTAGTTGTGGTTAGAAACGAGTTCCTCTTGTGGAGCTGATTCAGGCCTGTAATTATTGTGTAGCAAAGAGAAGACTGAAGTAATTTAAGGTATTTTCAGTCATTCAAGGGGGCAAATTAACTTCTTTATGACTAATTGAGTAAACATATTACTCTAATGCATAAGAGTGGGTGTCTTTTGTTTTCTGGGTACATTCATTCTTGACCTTTGCATTACTTGGACCATAAACACGGTAGTGCAGGGACGGATGCGGTTCAGGATTCCTGTACCATCAGTACGTTGTCAGCATTGATCAAACAGGAATCCTTTTACAGTGAACAACTCGGGTCTGGCTTTTAAAACAGAACAGTAATTTCCTATTTTTTTAGAATATGTCCATTTACAAGAATTTCTCACTTAAATATGTGTTTTTATGGATAAACAATGTCATTAGTACCTACGTAGTTCCCTACTGGATTCAAGTTGATTTATGCTTCTGGCCTCTTTTATATGCTTACTYGGCAGTACCAGCAATATCTGCAGCACTCTGCTTTGATTCCCAAGCTAGTTTTAGCTTGTGTTGATGATACAACCAAATCAGCCCAGGCTGAAAATGGTTTAATTTGTTCTGTTTCTCAGCCTAACAAATTAGCCCTTGCTGAATTGCCCGTTACATGAGTAGACTGCCACTTGTCCCCTAGCTAGCTCAAGCTTGTTCTTAAACTGTCTGGCAATCTGTGTTGGAACTAAACAGCAGAAAAATTATTCCTCTGTCATCCTTTGGTTGCTGGTGTCTCTTAGTATTTTTCTGTACATTTACTGGAGGCTAATAATTTCAGGTGTTCATTTTCTAAGAGAGTGAAATGTCTTTTCTTGTTTTGGGTTATTAGAAACAGCACTGAAAGAATTTTTCTTTGTGAAACCTAGTTGATATTATTGAATGATATAAACAATAGGGTAAGGAGTCTTGCGTAGCATTGGATTTTGGCGCTGTACTGGTTTATCTCCAGTGTAAGCTACATGCAGCTCATTCTGCTGAGGAGCTTGTGTCTGAAGTCCCACAACTGAGCCACTTAAAAGAGCAAACCTACAACGGAGGATGTGAATTTGTAGAAAGTGTAATAGGACTTTAAAGACTCCTGATGGTTAAGATGTTTCTGTGCGGTGTCTTTATGTACAGTACATGCTTACAGTTGGTTTTCAAGGTATATAATGGCAAACAGCAGTTAGGTGTGATAAGTGATGATCTTGCATCTCCCAGCACTTCCTTCACATCCTGTATATTGATGACTGTTCTCCCCACTACCTGACCACACTTCTCCAATCCATATTCTGTCTCTGCATGTTGGATTTAAAAGTGCAGTTTGCCAGTGGTGTTGATTAATTCCACTTTGCTGAAAGGCAYCGGTCACACAGAAAGCAGGAGAGAATTTAAAAGAACCCCGATTCCCTGCTCCGTACCTGCTTGCTCCATTTCTGCTTCTCTGACAGATGTTGCTACGTAAGTTAACTATTTTGTGGTTAAATGAGCGTAATCTTTATTTTTAAAATGAAAATAGAATTTTGCAGAAGTTGGCAGCACTAGAAAAAGTGATTCTACTTGCCCTGAGTGGATTGTTTTTTTCCAGGGGGTGTGTGTATATGACGAGAGGCTGAAAAAGAGAGAATAAGTATGTGTGGGCACTGGCAGCAGGCCACACTCTTCAGACCATGCACTGTATCATCTCTTCCTCTTCTTTCTTTCATTGCCTTGCAAAATGTATAGGCTTAGATACATAAAATAATACATTTATTTCAAAATTGTGTTAAATGAGCTCATCTTAGTCACTCAGCAGTTATGAAATGCTGCCAAGTGCTACACGTCTTGCAAATTTATAGATTATTTTTTTTTTGCAAAGGATGAAATACTATACAGTTACTGAGGCAGAGAGAAAGCATCTTTCTTCACCCATAACATACTGAAGCATGAAGAAAGATGCTGAAAGCCAAGATTTCTAATTTGACCCTCTTACTTAGTGCTTCTGAACGTGAAGATTCCTCCTCACTGAGGCTGTCTGCTTGTGGCAGGCAAAATTATCATTCACTGCATTCACAGCTGAGAGTTTTGACAAGGTCGGTAACCAGTTCTAGCACAGCATGGCTCCTTCTCTCTCACCGCCAGCTTGGTAGCAGGAACAAGTGAGACTTCTGCCGCTTCCCTTCTAACGAGGTACGAATTCCAGATCAAATGTTAGAGCTTCTTGTTTCTACATGAAGAAATCGGATTCAACCCCTGGACGTGTTCCAAGCAGGGATATCATTAAATTTGACTCTGTTGCTTCCAACTGTTAAAGCGTGCTGATCTGACACAACCAGGCAGAGAACTAAAATACATATACGTTTCAAAGATACAAGGCAGAAGGAACTGTTAGATAATTTAGTCTGACATTTAGGGTATTACAGGTCATTATGTGTAACTGTTACTCCCTGTTTTGAGCGCAGTAGCTCATGTTTGACTGAAAAATTAACAGGCATTTGTTGAAAATGTTTTTCAGAAAGGCATGCTGTCTTATTTTGAAGTTACTTAGAAATGAAGATTTCAACATCTCTCTTAGTAATTTGTTCTATTGGTTAAACAGTCTGTGCTTTCTTCTTTTTCGTTGTGTTTTACTGCATTTCTAACTTGAGTGTGTCTAGTTTCTAGTCTTCTGTAGTTTCATGGGAATTTTAAGCTGGCATAAACTGGCAGAGCTGCTGAAAGAAGCAGTCAGCTTCCCCCGTCTCTGGTTCCTGCTTTGATGCCAGCTGGCATGGTCGGAGCGCTGGCCCCTGGTCCTGGCTTGATCTTTCTACAGGTGTACAGTGAACCCAGTGCAGAGCCAGCAACAACAACAGCAAAATCAGATTTGTCCAGGGAGGGTACCAAGATCTAGTTCATAGCACAGCTGCACAAAGGGTGCTGTTATGAATGAGGAGGTGGAACAGGGATGGGAATGAACAGTCAGGGACGAGAAACAGGTGAAGGTGGCTGTTACAGAATCATAGAATCATTAAGGTTGGAAAATACCTTTAAGATCATTGAGTCCAACCGTCAACCCAACACCACCATGCCCACTAAACCATGTCCCTAAGCGCCTCATCTACACGTCTTTTAAATACTCCCAGGGATGGTGACTCCACCACTTCCCTGGGCAGCCTGTTCYAATGCTTAACCACTCTTTCAGTAAAGAAATTTTTCCTAATGTCCAATCTAAACCTCCCCTGGCGCAACTTGAGGCCATTTCCTCTCGTCCTATCGCTAGTTGCTTGGGAGAAGAGACCAACACCCACCTCGCTGCAACCTCCTTTCAGGTAGTTGYAGAGVGCRATAAGGTCTCCCCTSAGCCTCCTCTTCTCCAGRCTAAACAGTCCCAGTTCCCTCAGCCGCTCCTCAGAAGACTTGTTTCTCCAGACCCTTCACCAGCTTCATTGCCCTCCTCTGGACACGCTCCAGCACCTCAATGTCCTTCTTGTAGTGAGGGGCCCAAAACTGAACACAGTATTCGAGGTGGGGCCTCACCAGTGCTGAGTACAGGGGCATGATCACTTCCCTAGTCCTGCTGGCCACACTATTTCTGGTACTGTCCCAACAGTAGATGGTGAAACCGCGGAGTTACTTTCAGCTGTTGGTTCTTGGCCGTTTTCTGCTAGAAATAATCAGGTTCTAATGGTGGCTCGTGTTGCTCTGCAGCCAGCAGTGTGTCTCTGAGTCTGTGGGTTGGTCCTCATGGTGTTAACATCACGACTTCACAACCAGGCGTACATCAGAACACTGGAATAAAAAAAATGCAGTTATCTGATGTAGCAAAAGCTGTTCAGAAGCAAGTATTGTCAAGGTATTTACATTTATTTTGTTGATAAATTTTTAGTATCTGTGTTGTAATTGGCAACTAATACTCAAGGGAAAAAGGCTTTGGACTGTTTTACTAGAGGGCTTATATTAAGCAAATTAGTCTCAGTGTTAGCAGGTTGAACGTGGAAACTCCCAGTATATGAGGACTGTGTTTAGTAAACATTTATTTCAAAAAATAAACTCAGTCTTAAAGGTACAAATTGGTATTTGTTAGGTAATGGGATGTCTTAAGACGTAGCTGTTGAACAATATCTAATACTAAACTAAGCGAACTTCATGGTAAATAAAATGTTGTTTTCTTTCTACTGAATGTTTGTCTCTTAGGAGGTCATTTGGTAGGCAGTCTCTGTGCCAGCTCTCATGTTTTGAATACCCTGTCGTGCTTTTTAGTAAGAGGAGAGTATCATCAACCCCTACAAATCAGAGAGAGAGAGATGTATGTTATGCTAGTTGTCTAGTCTTCCTCTGTGGTCTGAGGAAGGGTGCGGTTTTTTGAGATACAGAAGGAAAGAGATGGATCTCTGAAGAGCGAGATCCCAGAGACAAGTCAAGCCCAGCAATACAAGATTATCCAGTCTGGGCAAGGGAATGGCTCCAGACCTATGCTATCGCCACAAAACACTGAAGTTTGTCCCTGTGCATGCATGTGTAGCTATGAACTAGAAAGTCAGAATATGTACCAGTCTTCTGGGGCATCACATACTGATGTTGTTCTCTATATAAGGAAAAGAATCTCTTCCAGATACTGCTGAAAGCGTTGACTGAGTTTTAGTGCTGTCAAAATACATCTTTTTTTGCTTGCATTTAAGTTTACCAGTGACTCTTACTACTGTGAAAGTTGTTATATAAAACTGTGCTATATTTTCTTCCCAAAAGATTCTGGTATTGTTTAGGCAACAGTGCTGAACGGGTGAAGCATATAGTCACTATTTCTTACTATTCAGCATGCTGATTCCGTGTCTCTTCTGGCAGCACAGTGCAAAACCTACATTTACTTAAGACTAAGAAGTATTCCTTCTTCTTTTGAGATAGGTTTGGTTTTGGATAATCTGGTTGTGTCTTATTTCATCAAGTGTTCATCTTCACAGGTTCTAGCTGGTACAGATCTCATTTTACACATGGGAACTGATAAAACACAGTTGTAGAGGCCTGTTTTGCAAGAGGACTCTGTTATTTATCCTTCCATTTTTGCTTAGGAGCTTCTAACAGCCTAGTTCGTCAGAGCTGTTGCCACCACTTAGGCGGAGAGTGAAGAAACCACTTCACTTGAGATCTGACTGATTGCCAGTGTACATTCAACTCAAACTTCTTTAAAGTGACCACCTGATTTTGGGCTATCTTAAATGAAGCTCCTCAAAGCTGTCCAGCCGCAGTTGTCCTAAGGATGTTCTACTGCTGCACCTCTTCTTCAGTTGTCTTCGTTTCTGCTTGACTGAGCCTCCCAGCTTTGTTACCTGTTTTCTCGTTTCCCTTCATACAGTTGCTGGTTGGCATGTATTCTTGAGCAGTCGTGTCCCAGGCGAAGTGTCTTATGTCCTGATCATTCTTTTTACATCTATTTTATGTACTTTCTTTTGCTGAACCTGTGAAAAACTTTATTGGGTGGAAATTTTCTGGCCACCTGCGATTTTTATAGGGGAAACTCCCATATTTCTCATTTAAAACTCTCACTTTAGGTTTTTATTGAAGACAGAAAAGGGTGTCTCTCCTGTTCTTTTTCATCTTTGTTTCAGTGTTCATTGTGCAAGTATGTATTAGCCTGGTAAAGCTGTAAAATAGCAAAATTGTGATTGGTCTTCGCTGGAGGTGGAATAGTTTAAAGAAGGCTTTGCAGTCTGATTTAGATGTTTGTACTTCAAAATAATTTAAGAGAAAGATGCCTTTTTATTTACCAAACACTTGCAAGTAAACCTTAAAATACCACCACAGTAAGGAGCAAATTATCTTCTTCACAACATAGGGTCTTTGCTTTCTTTAGAAATCTGTGTGAGAAGATGGGATTCTTGCCAGCCATAAAAGTTTCCAGAAGATTGCTGCTATTTTTCTCTTGTTGTATTTCAAATAGTAAAACATAAAAGATTATTGACAAGCTTTCTCAAAAAAGGATTCCAGGTTTGAAACATCTTGCTAAAATATCATTTAACTTGTTTTCAGGTGGAAAATGAAGGATATAAGAAGGGAAGATCAGTAAACAGTGCTGAAATAGACTTTTTTTTTTTTTTAAGAATCTCAAATGATTAATTGTTTCTGGAACTTTACTCAACTGCCTTTGTAGTCAGTGGGAGGCTTTAACTTGATTTTCCCAAGAGGGCAGTGAGGCTCACTTTCACTACAGTGCCTCTCTGCTATTGTATGTATGATCTACAATATATATATATTTTAAAAACATTCAAAACATAAAATTGAAAGTAAGTCTTGTGCTTGGTAAAAGACGCCTGTGTGCCTCCTTCAGATTCTAGAAGTACAATTATCAAGAAAACATCAGCTTTCTAGTTCACTAAGGAATGTGGTTGTGGCTTTGTATCAGTTTTGTGCATAGCAAATTTTGAAGACTTTTTTTTTAAGAGAAAAGAAATTGTAACTGGAGAAACCACAATTTTAAAATCAATGGTCATTAAGTTTTCCAAACCTATTAATTCTGCTGTGGGTGAAACCAAGAACAGGACAAAGAACTTTGCACTAAGAAGCATGGTCGTAGCTTTAACGTACCTTACTGACATAAGCTAAACAGGAATTTCCACAGAGGGAAAAGGGGATTAAGAACTCAGATCTTGTTAATTTAGGTTTTGGCAATCTGACCTTCCTTTGTCCTTTTTGAAAATGACAATGTAGGATGCATCATAAATGGCGTTTGAATTACTTGTATCTTTGCTGACTACAATGGGAGGAGGGTTCCCTGTCCTGGTTGCTGTATTCTCCATCAGGTGCAAGTCTGTGGTAGGAGGGAAACTTTGTGTTCCCTGCGAGCATCTGAGCATGTTTCTGAGGGGCAGCTTTTCAGAGGATGGGGTAGAGACTGGTTAGAATGGAACGTGCCTCAGTAGCGAGAGACAGGAGACTGAGGAGGAGAAAACTAAGTGCTCAAACAGGGAAGCAAAGACTTTCCTTCAGGGATGCATAGGGATTATGCAAAATTAGGTTGTTAATGGATTGCGAACAAGCCTGAAAAAACCTGAAACCACAGTGGACTAGGGGAGTTACTTAAATGTCTTTTACTCATCTTGCTTTTAGTTTTACTGTTCAAGAGTTTGATGTTTTATGTATTTTTTTTCTAATAACACCGAGCTCTGGAGTTTACAGTGCTTTTAGTGTTTTGATAATACTTGCTCAGAAGAAGAGTGCAGGCAGCTCCTCCAAGCACTTGGTGACTCAGGGTCCCATAACAGTGGTGTTAGAGACAGATGTGAATCTGAAAGCAGCCCTGGGCTCGGGGGCTGAAGCTGGAAGTGAGCAAAGACTCATGTCCTCTGAAGACCGAGACAGAAGATTTTATTTTATTTATATTTTGAAGAGACAGTAGCACAGAAACATTCCCTCAAGTCTAGAAAAGAGCTGCAGAGAGTGTGACATCTCTTTCTTCAAAGAGTTGGCCAAAAGCTCAGCTAGTGGAGCTCCTTGTTTGATCCAGGTGTCTTTGTAGCACCTGAGAGGGACGAATGTTACAGAACCTAAAACAAGTCCAAGTCAGGCATTGGATTCATCTCATGGCTCCAATGCATGACCTTGATGTATAGGGAGCAGCAAGACAGTCTGGGAGCCCAAGAACTGTGTCAGATCACTAGATAGGCAGAGACTGAACTGGGATTAGAAAGCTTGAGCAGGAGGAACATGGCAAAGATAAGCCACTACACAGGTAGGGTTGCTCACAGAAACAGAGTATCTGAAAAGTATGTGTTAAAATGACTATTTTTAACATAAGTATATCTTACAAAGGTTTCCAGAATACTTAAAGAAAAAAGGGTATCAAGACCTCTCTTACAGCCTTTGAAATGGTTTAACTTGCTATGGGATGATGAGGATAGGGAAAAGATGCAGTAGCTCTATCAGCTACTACAGGTGAAGACTGTAGAAGTCATCTTACTGAGAGATGTTTTCAGAAGGGAGTAGGGTTTAAATCAAGGTAGAAGCAGCCTTGCAACAACTTTGAAATAATCTCAGGATGACACTGCTCTGAGAATAAGGCAAATGAAAATGGGAGGCATTAGCGCCTGTTGAGAACTGGATGCCCTGTTTTTAGAAACATCTCAGTGGGTTAAAAGGACTAACACTGGGGAACGGGTCACGTACCAGATTTGGTCTGGAACAGTGACAGATTAAGACTCTGAGTTGACATTGTAGATAAAGTTCTTCTGTCTGCCCTATGACAAGCAGCAAAATAAGATGATGAGTACAGTGTGAGATGTGTTTGAGAGTAGTGTCAAGATACCTGAGGCAGGGAAGAAAAATCTACCTTTCCTCAAAAGAAACATAGCCATTTGTGATAAAAGGGTCATTTTGTGGCTTTGGAGACTCAGTCTGTCAGAGACACTTGAGAGAACTGGGAGGGAGAAGGGCTTTCTTCTGCATTAACAGGACATGCAGGAGACTGTATCTGTAACTGTGAAGAGGAGGAACAGAGCAAATGCTCTCAATATTCCACAGTATTTTGGCATGCCACTTCTGCAGGGAGAATCCCTACAAGATGCAGAACAAAGCAAACCTGATGGACTGAAAAGGAGGCAGGTTGCCTCTTCCAGAGGATGGAGGTAGATGGCAAGTGTACCCTGGGCTGGTGGGACTGGGGAGTTGAGAAAACTCGTGTTCATCCTAAGCTGCATCCAGAAATGATTAAACAGGTCTCACCTCTGGAACTGCTGGGGAATGAGGGAAAGAAAATGCCTGTTCTTGTCAGCTTATCTTTCAGAAACCTTGCTCATAAAGGGGCAAGTGACATGACTGAAAAGGATGCGCAGGAGGATGCAAGGAGAAATGACAGAACCCACCAGGAAAGGGGCAACCTTTGTAGGACTACTTAAACATACTTTGTCCTTGCGATTGGATGAGGGAGGGAAGAAGGGAGAGAAGGAAAACGTTTCCTATTCTAATTTTCAATGAAGGAAGTGATTCAAGAAAGCAAGAAAGAGGGAAGGTGGCAGTACAATTTGGTGGTTATTCAGTAAGTTAAAAGATGAGTTTTAAGTAGTTCTGAGGTTTGCTGTCACTTTGGAAGTGCCTATCAGGAGCAGAGTGCTAGAAGAGAGGACTGGGAGTGGTAGGGGAGGGAGGACTGTGAAATAGGTAGGGGTAGACACGTAAGTGGTTCTTTTCCCTTGGGACCAAAGCAGGCTATGTGGTGTTTTCTACGAGTCAGAAATGTACCGAGTTGCCAGGCTGAGAGCAAGCCTGAAGGAGAGGACCTACCCTGGAAGGACAAAGTGGGCCCTGGGGAGATTGTTGATAAACCCTTTCATTTCTGTCACCTCACTTTAGGTTTTTTTCTGTGAATTAAATATATAATTAGTTCTAGTAAAACTTAGCTCTAGAATTAACAAAGATATTCTTAAGGCTTTTAGGTGTCTTGTTATGGAAAGGTGCAGGCAAATCCCCCTCCACGGTGCTGTCTTACTCGGGGTCCTGCCAGGAAACTTGTTAATACTGCAAGTCAAAATACATGTATATTTGAGTGAGGTCTTGAGAAATCATTGGTAGCTTGGACATATTAATAGATCCTCCCTATCTTTCATGAGACAGCCTCTGGGTGCAGGAGTGACCATTTGCATGATTGATTGTTTTAGTGCAAATTATTTTTCTAAGGCTTACTGTTAACCTATTTTTTGTTAACGAAGTGAACATGTGAAAACAAAAAACATTTTTGAAAAATTGAAACTCATAACTTTGACCAGTGATACAAAATGTAACTAGGTTTTGCTTTGGTTTTGTGATTTTTTTTTTTTTTTTTTTTTGTGCAAAAAAAAAATCTCTTTATAACTTCTATATTGACTGAAATGTGATTCAGAAGTTCAGAAGCTCATCAGTTTACCAGTTTTTTTTTTTTTTTTTTTTTTTAAGTGCAAATGGTCAGCTTTTGAAATAGTGAGAAATTGGAGAGGGAAAGGAAAATTTTTCTGTACTTTTAGACAAGCTGTATGAATGCAGAATTAGATGCTTTGCTAGCCTTTTAATTGTGTTTTAAGAACAGAAAACTTTCCTAGTTTTAAAGGCTAAATGAAGTTTGAAGCAATTTGCTGTATGGTACAAAATACAGTGATTCAGCATTTGTGATGAGAGCTATTTATAGTTACTCTATTTTTATTCAAAGAAAAACAATAGCACTAAATTTCAGGCAGTTGGACCAGATACTTAGGAAGGTCTCTATTGAAGCTGAGGAAAACCTCATATTGCTTGATCTTGAAAGCTGAACTCGTGAGCTCCTTCGGCATCAACATTTTAGTGCTGTCCTCCTGAAGGTGAAATTCAGTGCTGTGCTGGAAAGCTGCATAAGCAGTGTTTCTCTGAAGCCTAGATTGTATCCACTGTTAAGGGGCTATCAACATTAATCGTATTTTATTTTTGAAGAATTGAGCAATATAATTAATCTCCGTTAATTTTAACCATTTCTTTCAGGTTTTCACGACCGTTCTGTAACCCTGTTGCTGCAGCCAACGCAGATCCGAATGCCGTGGCTACAAAGGCTTGTTACTTTCTCATGCTGGATCCCTCAAATCCAAGAGCTACTTGGCAGTTTCCAAGGCAACCACCTGTGGAATAATTAAAAAGGATGAAGTGTTAGTGTGCCAGATATAAGGAATTCTTGCCTGGAGAGAGCACTTCATTTTCATCTGTCTTGAAGAATCTTGTTTCTGCCAGCAAAGTTAAGGTAGTACAATTAAAAAGTACTGATTTATTTCCTGGAGGTACTGAAAGTTTGAGTAGGAGCAACAATCCTGATATGACTGTATACTATTCACTTAAGAAAATGACCACGGATCCTTCTTTGTTAATTTTTTGGGTATATTTAAACAGAAGATCCAGGAGAGAGGTGATGATGGAAAGGCAATGTGGGTGAACAGTATTTCGTATCAGTTAAGCAGTTGCATGAACTGCTTTGCGCTTTATGCTGTCTTTCCTCACAGATGATTTTAAGCTGGTAAGGACTAAAATGGAGCATACATTAGTGGGAGCATAAATATAGGAAGTGCAGCCTTCATGCCAAGTACACTGAGATTTCTTTGGCATTCAGTGAAGTGATAGCTATAAAAGGAATGTAGGAGTGGGCTCACTGCAAAATGACAGTCAGAATCAAGGATCGATCTTTATCCCATAGCTTAAAGGGTATGCAGTGATTAAGTTGATGTTGAAACTGAATTGATAATCAGGTTTAGCTTCTTTAGTGAAGCAGCAGCTAAAACCATTTTGAAGACCACATTCCCAGATTCAGAGCTGAAATTGCATAGTGGAGAAACCAAAAGGTAATCAAAAGGACTCTGGTAGAATAACAAAGAATAACAAAACCAGCAAATTTGGTTCTGAAAGTTTGAAACGTTGCTACAGAAGTTTATGGTAAAGCTGTTAGGCTCTAGGTAACTGGAAAAGTTCTTCTCAAAGTATAAAATGTTACTGGATGTATCTGCTTATTATATCTTCCTTCTCTGCCAGTCATTCAAATATATTTGAATAGAAAAATACTACTCATTTCTGACAATGAAGTTAAATGGAGAAAGCCACATTCACGTTCTTCTCATAGTCCAAATAACTGTTGAGTTAAGTCTGGTTACCTAGCTTGATGCTTTTGTATAGTTAATTTTAGGCGTGATGCTTTTCTGTAGTTTATTTTAAGCAAAAAAAATGATTTCTAAATTTTGAAGTAGAAATATTTGGGATGCCATCTGGGCTTTACATAATAAATTTTTACTGCCAAAATGTTTGTGGGATTCTGTTGGGATGTGGATGGGATTTCACATTCCATCCCTTCCACAGCACAAGAGGATCATTGTTTTTTAGATACGGTGGTCCAAGAAGAAAGAGGAATTGCGTGATGGCAGCTTTGTGATTTGAGGGAATACAGACAGAACCTATCCAGTAACGACTTACCTTTTACAGCTGTTACAGAATTTCAGAAGCTAATACTTGCAGGTACCAACTGAGTACAACTGCAATTTTCAACCGTAATACTTGATTTCCAGTTCATTGGTTCATTGTAATCACGGCTTAACTGCCAAATTGATTTTCTTTTTGAAGTAATTCTTCAGGCTGTTCAGTTCCTTTCAGTATAGAGCTGAGGAAAAGGTTTTTGGAGACAAATAACTGTTTTCACATGTGGAAGGAGTATGCTGGCAAAGTATCTGCACCAAGCACAGTGAAGATGATGCAAAATTGAGACCAAGTGCAAGCAGAGTTAAGGGTAGTCAGTGTGTGTGGATCCAAATCTTTCGCTTTCCGAGAAGCATCAGTAACTCTGAAAGATGGAAGTGGATAGTTGTGAAAGAGTGTGTGTGTGTGTGTATTTGTGTAAGGCTAATGTAATAGCTAGGTAGCAATCACGTGAAGTAGTGCAGGATTCCCAAGAGTGTACACAGAGGAGAAGTTTCGTCTTGGACACCCCTAGAAAACATGCAGTTACCTCAGTTTTTCTGTTTTACCTCAAATACTGTGGGTGAGATTCTTCTCATGAAACTTAGATTTCCAGGCACTGCTGAAGCAGGTGGTGAAAATCAGGTAGGCTGAACAGCTCCCTGAAGGTAGCTGTTCCAGATCCCATTGAACGGGATGACTTGTCTTTAAAAAGGTACCTCTAAAAAGGAACCTCTCTCTTTCTGTCAATGGTTCAGCCTGTACCACTAATTTAGCCTAGATGTCTAATATTTCAGAAACTTTAATTGTGTAATTAGATGTATTTATACGTGAAACTCGTGTATGCTTTTTTCTCCACATTTCTTTCCCAATTCAGAGCTTCCTGTGCTAAGTGGAGTTGCACTTGATTACTGGTACAACCCACTTAATCATCCTCCTTTTCCAAACTCGGACATTTGACCCTGGCAATTTTTCCAGGCTTCATATACAAGCCTGTGGTTCAGTATCAAGGATACTGGAGAGCCACATGGAGTTAGTTAACATAGTTTCTAATAGAAATAAAAATATGCATGCTAAATTTAGGCAGCTGGACTGTGTGAAAGAAAATACAGTGGCTAGGCAGAATTGATTTCTAATGTTCTGTCTATAGCTTATGTTTTAATAATCTTTATCCCTGAGATGTTTCATAGGACTGAAGGGGAGTAGAAACTTGGGAGCAGAGATTTGTTCAAAAGCTTTAATTTCTTAAAGTGATTCAGTATGTGGCAACTTAGAAATTGTTTTTGCAGCCTTGGCTATTAAGAATTAGTGCTGTATGCATCCATAAAAAGTAAAATTTTCTTTGCATTCCTCTTCCTGTAACAGAAGATTTATGTTATGCTCCATGTTGGAGTAATTTGATGTCCTTTTGAAAGGAAAAAAATGGGAAATAGTGATACGGTAATTCTCTTAAAGATTATTTTGATACAGTGATTCTGTTTTTCCCCTATTTCTGTACCATCAGAACGACTGTATCAAAAGAGTCAATTACAGTGTGGTAGTCTAAAAGTGTCATTAAAATATACATCAATTTTGTTAAGTAAATAGGACTGTTTCATAGAACAGATAACACTTTCCTCTTGTTGCTTGGAAATCCAGGTAGTTTTTCAGGTTGGGACTTTTCGAAGGGAGTTTTTCCTTCTAGCGGGAGGAGCCTAGAGTAAAAATGTAGAGGAAATGTAGGGGAAAAAGCGATAAGCAGCAAGTCACCTTCCAGTTCTTGGAAGAGGGAACTGAAATAACAAAGGAACCCTTTTGCCTAGGCTTTATTTTGGAGACCTGATCCCTACATCTCTGGAGGTTTCAGGGTGTATCAGGCTGGGCAGATACATCAAACCTCCCATTAAGATGTTGTAGAAAAGATTTTCACCTTCCCAGAGAACGAGAATAATCTCTGGGAATATCAGTCACTGGGACACTACGTGAAGTTGTGTGTCTTAAGGTTTTTAGGACTGTCTCTTTGCTTTCTGGCTCCTTGGAGATCAGAAGAGAGTTAAAATCACCTGCCCAAAAGTCATAATGAACTTCTTCCGGATGCATCCGTACAGGACACTCTTTTTGCCTATGGGTACCACTATAAAAATGTGAAACTCCAATAAAATGCATTGTATTCTGCTGTATTGTCCATAGCTGCCTGAGTGACTAGCCACTGCTCTAAGAGCACTTTACAGTGACAGCAATCACAACACCCTTTCAGAATGAGAGAACTATTTTGCTGTACTTCGGTAGATGAATGGTTTATGGGGATCAAATCAGCATTGCCATTTTAATGGTTTTGCAAATAGAATTATCTACTAGATATCTACACTTAGTCACAAGATCCCTTTGTCCCTGCCAGCTATTACTGCTATGTGTTTTGGATATGCTTTTTCAGTGTAGTTTAGAGGACTTTCCCTGACAAATTATGCAAAAAGTCCAGAATAGAATAGAAAGGTAAGTCCACTTTGTCATCATTCTAGGACCAGTTTAGCTCTCTTTGGAATCAGTGAAATAACTAATAAAATACTTTTATAGCAGTAGCGTTGTTTGCATTAATATATATTTCCAACTCCCCCTTTGTGATTTGAATTCCTCACATCAGGTTGTATATCTTTTCTTCTTCCTGCTATTAAAAAATAAAAGACTTCAGAATTACAGAATCATATTTGGTAGAGAGGTGGAATGTGGCTTTAAATTGCTATCCACAGTGAACGTTTGGTATTTGTAACAGGCACAGAAGAGGTGCTAACACTCGACAGTTCTTCAGGACATTATACCTGTGCTAGACAAAATTACTTGGAAGAGGTAATGAATGTAAGACTAGAAGAGCAGCAGTTCTCGTGCACCCATCTAGAGCAGTATTTTGTCTCCAGCAGTGGCCAAAGGCGGGTAACTGAGGAGCACAGGAACACAACGAGAATATAGGATCCTCCTTCTGCACGCTCTTCAGTCTCTGGACATCTATAGTACAGGGATTTGCTGAGCTGGATGTCTTTTTTTACAGTGTTACTGGACTTGTCTTTGGAATTTAAGTCTCCCTTTCAAGCCACGAGAAGTATTAGGAAGTGTAATACTCTCTGGTTCCACAGCTTAACTAACATGGCAGCCTGTTGAGTGAGGAACCACAATCTTTTAAGTTTTGAACCTGACCTCCATTTAAAATCGACTTCTTATACTGGAAGAGACGTAAGTAATTCATCCCTATCTGCTATCTCCATGACAATAATAATTTTCTAGACCTCAGCCTGCTCAGAGTATTAAGAGCAGTTCAGAGCCTGTTGACCTATACATGAAGGTAGGACCACTTTCCCCACCCCCAGTTATCCTACTTCACATGTAATTTCATTGAGATACTTCATGAATTTCACTACTGAATTTCATTGATATATCTTATTGTCCAGTCAGTAATCTGCACGCAGTCTTCTTTCAGTTTTTCCTACTCATTTACTGTCTTTGCTACTGTGAATAACTTAGTATCATCAACAGATGTTGTCATCTCACTGTTGAGCCCTTTTCATGTCATTTATGAATTCATTGAAGAGTGCTGGGAACAGATCCCAGCACAGATCCCCGTGGAAAGAAGAGCTGAAATTGCACCAAGTCCTGCCAAAAGCAAAAGTGGGTATGCGCGCTTTTGTACGTGGCACAGTTGAATTTGTAGTAATTCCACTGTGTTGTTATGGTACACTTGTAAATGTGGAATCATTGTAAAAATCTTTGTAGGAATGGATAATTTAATCTGTAAGATATAGTGTCACTTTTCATCAGCTGCATATTTGTAATTTCACCTTTGAAAAAGATACGGCAGGGAAGGGATTCACCTTTTTGGATGACTGAGGATGATTGCCTTAATGTTTAAAAGGGCCAGACCTCCTTTGTTCACAGCACAGCATTTTTCATTTTCTGAGTTCTTATTCTCGAAAGCAACTTGCTTGGAACTTACGGGTTTATCACTCTCTGCATTACCAGTATATAGATAGTAGTGTTGAATAAGGGAAATTAAGCAATTGAATAAATCTCCACAATCATAAATATACACTGGTTTTAGATGATTGTGTAAGAAATCACCTTAGCAATAGAACTGTTACTTGTTCTTGTTTTCTAATGTTAACATAGCAAATGTCTAATGCAGTAATAAAACTGGGTCAGATCAAAAGGACCTGTAGCATAAAATCGTTTTTCTGATGGTACCCTGTAGCTGCAGCTTAGGGAAGTGTGCAAGAAGAGGCAACCTAGTTCTGCTTCCCACGGCATAATCACGCATCCTTCCAGCAACCTGCAGTTAGGGAGTCCTGAGCCGTAGGCTGTATCGCAGCTCCATGTTTGCTTCCATGAATTTCTCTACTGTGAACCCATTTTGTTGTCCCTGATGTCTGAGAGCTGTGAATTACATAGGTTATGTATTCACCTTGTGAAAAAGGCTTCTTTTTGTTTCAAAGTGTTTGTGTGATACCCCTGTCTCTTGATTGTGTAGAGCTTTTGTATACCCCTATCCGATCTCTCTTCAGTCCTTCCTTTCGCGGGCTGAGGAACCTTGCTCAATTTTTGTCTCTCCTGGTGTGCCAGCTGCTCCCTGACTCTCATCTTCACTATTCTGTACACTGGTGTGTTACTTGCTTTCTAAAATGGGGGGACCAAAACAGTGTGCTGAGTTCAGGATACAAACGTGCTGCAGATGAATGCAGTGTCGCAGTGTCACGCTGCTGCTTCCTCTTACGGTCTCTGTTCCCTTCCTAATTACTCCTGAAATTCTGTTTGCTTTTGCACTGCTCCTGTTATGAAGCCCTGTGAAAATTGTATTTTCATAAAGCTATCTATAGTGACTTCAAGGTCTTTCCTAATCAGGAAAAACTAATTTAGAACCTGTCATTTTCTATGTGTAGCTAGCTGTTTTTTTCCAAATGCAGGGCCTTGCATTAATCTGCTTGAATTTCATCTTTGGTTTTCTCTCCCAGTCACGCGCTATAATAACTAGTTGGAAGAAAGSACTGAGGATAACCGCTTTGATTCACTTAATGTTTTATCTTTAATAGTCCTGTAATCTCCCATTGTACCCTTTTCAGCATACTTTATTGTTAAGTTAAATGAGAGAGGTCTAACTACAGATCTGTATAGGAGTCCACTTTTTTGTGTGTGTGTATAAACGGTTATGTTCTTAGCATGTTAATTAACTGTTAATTAATAAGACCTTTCTCCTTACTACACTAGAGCTGGGTTTTCTTTAAGAGCTTATAGAGAAGTTGGKAATTTTGGGGGTCTCCCAGGATCCAATTAATCAGAGCTCCTTCAGAGCCCTCATGTGTTTGACCTGCATATTGCAGTCCATCCGTTGGCATTTTTAGTRTTTTGGTTTCCTTAGAAATCTGGCTTGAGTACACATGCTCCTGGCTATTTTATTACTGGTAGGCTCTGTCAGTTAACAGTTCTCAACTGACCGGAGAGGATCCTCCTTCCTTGTCTGCTCTGCAAGCAAACTCCAGTGCTGAAAGTTCCCTAAACTGTTACGTACTCAATGGTGAATTCATTTGGGTTTTCATGTGGCAAAGAAGTAATTTTGAGGTTTTTCCCCCTCCCCATGGCTTTGTCCTGTTGAGCACGCCTTTTACCTTTCTACCACCTATTGGCCCAGCAGCCTTTCTCATAAGTTTCATCCTGCTGGTGTATCTGATAAAATTTTCTCCTAGCACATCAGTTCTTAATACTATTATTTTTTCAGCTTGAAATACAACAAATTTGCATTTAGTTTGCTAAAGTTCTTATTTTTTCCTGGCATACTAGTATGACTTCACTTTTTGAAGGGCATACTTTTGCATGCTTTCTTAATGGTGTGGTTTTTTTTTTTTTAGTTACACTTACCCTGTTCTTCCATATGCAATATGGGGTCTTTAGCAAGCTGTCAGCCCCTAAAAACATTCACCTTTTTGCCTGTTCTTTTTAGTTTTCTTTAAAGAAGCTTCCTTTTTTCTTAATGACAGAATGCTTGCAGTTAGAAGGGACCTATCGAAGGTCATCTGGTCCAACTCTCCTGCTCAAGCAGAGTTTTGTGTTTTGCTTTGTTTGGGTTTTTTTTATTAGTTGCATAACTAAAAACAGAGAAAACTGATGCTTCAAATACTGAACTTGAGTGCATTGTAATCAGTAATGCAGTCACTCTTCAGCAGTGAAGGTCCTGCACAGAGTTAAGGACTGGGTCAAGTCTTGCTTCTGTTGTGGGTTTTCAGAGTTGTTGAAGTGGTAATTAATGGTGTCTTAAAAGTGTAGTGGTTAGATCACATTGACAACACTGAGAATTTGTCTGTCTCCTCCAGTTCGGCCACCTTAATCTCAAGAGGTGATGTTTGTCGCTGATAACTGTCAGCTGCCTTCATGGGGCCATGGTTATGTCATCTTCCCCTTCAGGCTGGAACTGGGAAGCCTCTCTGTGCTCCTGAACTTGTTTTTGTATCTTTTCTTTCTTACTGTGCTTTTGTTGGAAGGAAGAGGGTTTGAGCTTCATGAATTTTCATGCGCTTTGAGATACTCARAGTCAGTCAGGCGATGTGACAGCCGTTCCTACTGGAAAACTTCTCTGTATGGGGTTGTGGCTCTCATCCTGCTGGAGTATTCCACACTATCCAAAATGGCACCAGACTTAACATTTAACGGTGAATGCTGCCCCCAGCCAGTGAAGTTGAAAGAGCAGTTCGGTTTAGCCTACTGTAAGCATCTCCATGTAGTCATAAGAGTTGTCAGTGTCTCTTTGGGTAAAATGAAGGTGCAGTTTAGTGGGTGACCTAAAAGGATAAAATGAGTGGAATTTAAAACTAAACATAATGTAAAGGTGATGTTGATTGTGACGAACAGCTTGGTGTGACTTGGGTGGTTGGTAGTTTTGCCTATTTTTCCTCTCTCTCTTGAAAGTGAATAAGTGAAAAGTCTGCAACCTAGAGATGTAATCAGATATTGCTTGCATTTCTAGCRATATATATTCCATTTCAGTATTGACACTGCAAGGTGTCTGGGAGGTCTGGAGAAAGTAGTAATAATTATACTTTTTCTGTGTTTGAATTGTGTGGCTGAGGTGTGAGATGGCAGCATTGCCCGCAGCTGTCAGATCTGTTGATGAACAGCCAGTGCCCTGTGTAAACTGTGATTAACCGTAGTCCTCTACAAGCCAGACCTTTTCTTTAAAGGTGTGGAGAGACAAGTATTGCCAGAGAGCAGTTTTTCCACTAGTGTAAGACAGCCATGACAGGATGGGATCAACGGGCTCAGTTGTTCTTTGGAAGTGCCCATCTCCACAGTGGTTGTAGAAAGAGCTTAAATGAATGAGGAAAACCCCAACATTTTCAACAAAAGAAATTGGGTGAGATGAATCTATCCTTAAAGGTCAGATTTAATTTGTGTGTTACCACTTTCTGATTGTTCCGTATGGTCAGTGGCAATGTATCAGTTGAGCTGGTTTTGAGTTTTAAGATGAGTTTGTGTCAGTCTGGAGTTATTCATATGCTACCAAAAAAAAAACCAAACCCAACCTCCCCCCAAAAAAACAAAACACACCAACAAAAAAAAAAAAAAACCACCAAACCCCCCAAAACACCACATAAACCCCTTTTGAGTGTCTCTTCTAGCATATTAGTTGTTAGTGATTGTTCATCCAAATGACTGATCTGACTCGCTGGAAATTTTGTGGTGCTTTACCTTCAACATTATGACAATGCATGCTCAAGCTCAGGTTTGTGTGGGTGAATGGACAATACTGCGTAAGTGTGCAAATACAGACTCGTAAGCAGCCTTTGGGCTGAGATTAATGAACTTTTTCTGTTCCCTTTTGTTCTGTCTGTAGCTTCCTCAGTTTTGGGCTCTGTGAGAATGCAGACTGGTCTAAAAACTATGTAGATTACATAATGTAGTGCTGGGTTTTATTTCAGCTGAATGGTAGCTGATCTCGGTTTCTAGCAGGTTTGAAATGCTCTTCTGCCCACCAAACGATGCCAAGGCTAGGGCTGAAAGCAGGTGTTTGCTTCAACAGTGACGTTCACTGATCTCTTGTTGTTATGTTAATTTGGGGAAAGATAATATTTTCTGGAGGACTGAAGGATGCTGAGAGCACGCTGTTAATTGGTTCCCATCAAATAAGCATAGATAGAATACAAATGCTCAGGAATGGTGTCAGGACAGAGAAGACGAGGGGTGTTTTCAGTTAATGCCTGCCAAGAATTAAGAAAAAGTAACACAAAATTTTTGTGGTTTGGGAGAATACTCGCTCGAGGAGTTGTCCATTCCACAGATGAGGGCTGTACGGAGTGCTTGGGTTAACCGTTTTGAAACGAGGGTTCACATAAAATTTGCAGGGGGATGTTTCAAATTTTTTGGGACATAGTAACTTGTAGTTCAGTTGTTGAGCACTTCTCATGATTCTCAAGGAGGTGACCCCATAGTCCTTGCTCAGGCAGAAATCTCACTGAAGTCAATGGTAAGGATTTTTTGTTCTTAGAGGCCTGGAAAAAAAACCCGTGAGGTTTACTCTGCACTGCCTTAAGTATGAGGCAGGACTACTCAGCAATCAATGAATAATCAGGTCTGTGTTTATTCAGAGAGTTTGTTTCCTTCAAATTGTCTATTTTCACCTTCTGTAGGGTCCTAAGGTTTTTTCAGGAATGATGTTTCTAGTATTTTCTATTTTAGACACTTGACGCAGGATTTCAAATTCTGCTGAGGTGTTGACAGTGATACAATATGTGTCTTGTTTACAGTAATTCCTTGTAATGCAAATACCATCTCTGCAGATCTGCAGAGCTCTGGTTCCTCTGGAGTTGAGGGTTTCATCTCACCTAAGTTGCATCATGAAAGGTGGTATCCATCTAATCCAACTGGATTAGGATTAATCTCATTTGGATATCTGATTTTCAGAGAGCTAAAGTGAGATGAAATTTATCCAGAGTCTCTTAATTACTGGAATAATTTCAAACAGCAAGAAGTAAGATCTGCTCTTCTTTTTATCATCGTCATTCTAAACAGAGAACTTAGGCTTCCTTCATAGTTGTTATTTCTTGGTGTTCTGCCATAAAAAGCAGTCTAAAGATAATTGTGCAAAGGGAACTTTGTGCTTGTTGTGGAGGGGTATTTGTGTTGGTAGAAGAGGATTAGCATCCTAAAGACTTAGGTGTAACTCACTTGAAAAAAGCTTGCTTTGGTATATAAGTAATTTCTTAAAATGATACTGCTGCTCTCCCTTGAAGCTCTTCCAACTTAAAAAAAAAAAATACACACTGCCATATGCTACTGTAATACCAGCTCACGAACTGTATTAAAATATAAATGAACAGAACTGCAATTTGAGGTTTTAATTCTGCAGAGGGATCCATTTTGGAGCCCTTTTTAACTCTACAAAAGACCTAAGTTTAGTTGTACCACATGCCTGTGCAAAACATTTTGGAGGCTTTGGGTCTGAAATCAGGATGAAGAGGCTGAGGAGGAGAGAAAAGAAACTTCTGCAATTCCAGTGCCTGTGAAAGCATTTGGTAAATAGACAATGAAACTGCTATTGCAGAAGAGACTTCACTGAGGTTTAAAGGCTGTGTCTGTGCTGTCCAGTCCACTGTGGGTATCATCTTGGACTTCATGGTAGAATCGGGCTTTCTTCTGTCATTTACCCTTTTTGTTAGGTCGTAGATCGCTGCTAGGTTGTTGGTGCTCAATGTGGAAACAAGCTGTGCCTGTACTAGTAAACTAAGCAGGGTTTAGTGGGTTTGAAGTGTCCTGTGGTCATCCACACTATTAGTCTTTAGCACGCTCGTTGACACTGCTTGGCCAACAATGTTTTCCAAAGCAACATACAGTTACATTCTCCAATTTTTTTGTCCTAATATAGGGATAGGCACAGGTGACTTGGTGCTCAGTGTTTCACCTATAGCAAATGGAGTCATAAGGCAAACTTGTAAGCAGCTCAAGAAGTTTTCGTACTGAATTAGACATCCAGCTTACCTGGTAGCTTTCAGAATCGTAGCTGTAGGTTCACAGTCATCTTTACTTCTACTGTTTACTTAAAATAACTTTAAGACACAAATATTTAAGTGTTATATAGGATTTAGACTTTTTAATGTGTGTGTTAATCTTTTAAAATCGACTTGYGTATTTGAACAAAATTTGTGGACCATATAAAGATGCTCTTTAATTGTGAACAGATAGTTAAGATGCCTTATTTTTATGTTTTACGTAAACGTTTGCTAAGGAAAAATGTTAAGTCTCCCAGCTACTTCTCTCGTGAAAGTCATTTTGGGCCAGAGTTATAAGGAACTTGAAGCAATAAATTGACAGAGCTCTATGTTGCTATCATTCATGGGGAAATGCTCCTGCTGATTTTATTCTGTGTGCTGATCTGTTAGTGGTTGATGCAGTGATCTCAGAAGGAAACGTCTTAGTTTAATTCATGTGTTTCATTAAAGGCATAGATACTTATTGTAGTAATAACGTCAGGTACTTGTATTCTTGAAAAGGTTGGAAAACTGTGGTGCAAAACAGTACGGTTTTCCTTTTTTTTTTTTTTTTTCTTTCTCACGGTAAAGACGACCTGACAGGAATGCATGGAAACTGTCGACAACATTCCTGACCCAAGTATTCAGGCACAATAAGGCCATTAGTATTTCAATAATTGATAATTAATGAGACTGTATAAATAACACTGACTTCTTTTTACGTGCCTTTTGGGTTTTTTTGGAGGGGGGAGGAATGTCAGACAAATTCCAGGCATTTCTGTGCTACCTTGGAGACTAGAAAAYGTTTCATTATTGGCATCTGAGATTCTTACGTAACCTGGTAATTCTGGGAACAAGAATTTTAAGAAAAATGCTGAGCAGTTCGAGTCGTCTTGTAAAAATTACAAGATTCAGAAACACTGTGCTAAATACTTCTGTGATAATTTCCCCAGAAATACTAGTATTCCAGGCTCCTGGCATGCATTTATTTTGCTAGGATTGAACCCTTCGAGGAGTTAAACTCCAATCCCATGAAGTAAATGACATACTGGCAATTATTACGTAAAACTAATGTATTTGGTTTTGCAGAATATTAAAACGGAATAAAATGGAAGTGTAAGGTGAAGAGTTTACCTCCTGGCATCAGGAGCAGAACTAGTACATATTTAGGATGTGGTTTGTATGTTGTTGTATGCGCAGCCCCCAGCACAGGCCTGTGTGAAGGAGTTTGCCCTAATCTCTTGCTGCTGTCAAGAGGATTTTTGTTTTCTCCAAGTTCAAGGTCTGTAGTTCTAATGGGACAAGCCAGGAAGGGACTTTCCCTGCTTTTATCTCCTGTGAAAGAGTGTGGCTTATCTTACCCACTCTGTTTGTTCAAAACTCTTATTATATTCAATAGAGAGGGCTTGATTAATTTTTTTCAGTATAAAATGAAAATGGTGACTGGTTACTGTTGCCTGCTTTGTGAATTTCGTGATTCTTAAGTTGGTTAGAAATTGCCATATTCTGATACCTTCTTCAGAGTACAGATAGTCTGACACAGGAATCCACAGATTCAGGATGACTCAGAATTAAAAATGAGTCAGTTATGCCTTATTCTGTTTAATTTAATTTTATTTTTTAAAATACAGAATTAGAAGTAAGTAAAACGGGTCGCTTATGGTACCTTGTCCAGTACTGTGTAAATTCACTTGCTGTATGTGGTAGGGAAGAATGACAGTTTCAGAGGGATATGATTTAATACCATTTAATAGCAAGTGCAGTAGAGTGACAGAGTGAGTAAACCAGAGGAATGACCTTGCGCCCCTGAGCTGTCTTGAGTACCACAGAAGACAGAATCTGTTTTTGTAGAAGAGATTTTGAAGATTTAGGACTTAGCATGAAATAAAACAACAAAAAAATATTAAGATCGAATACCTACAAGACATGACTTTCTCTTTAGTTCCTGAAGAACAACTTGTGAGTTTTCAATAAATAGTATTAGACATCCTGTTTACGGTGCAGTTTCTAGAATAATATTTTTCAGCATAGATCAAGGGTCGAACATAAACCAGTGCTTGCTTTTCATGTTGATTTTATTGTTTCTCAGCTTCACAGTTCAGAATCTATACCCTTTATTTTCTTTTCTGTGTCAAGAAACAATCTTCCTTTCCTACAGTATTTCTTCTAGTGTTATTCATTTATCAGGACACATTTGTGATGTTGATCAGTTCGTTCTTTTTGTTCCCCTTTCCTCTCAGTATGCTCCATGCAAGGTGTTACTCATGGCTCTGTGCACGCTGGCACAACCAGCGTATGTGCTTCTAAAGGTCTTAGCTTTTACTGAGTTACTGAACTATGTGTACTGTCCACTTTCATTCCTCCAAGTACTATCTCAAGTTTAGTCAAAAATTCAGGTTCTGGAGTGACAGAAGGGATGGCAATAAAAAGTGTTTGGATGATATGAGGGTGGAAAGAGGGAGCTGTGTCATGAAAGCAGCAAGCATGTCTTTATTCACTTCTGTTAATTGCTTTTTTGGCTAAACTAATCTCTGCTTTTTACATAAATTCTCATCACGTTCTAATAATACACAATTTAAGTTACCATCTACTTCTCCCCTAAATTAAGGTCTTGTATTTTCTTTCTTTTCTGTTTTTAGCTTCCATGTTACTTTTTGAAGTAATGAGGTGAAAGAAAAATAGTAGATCAGGTATTTTCCATGCTTGTATTTTTGCAGATAAGTTTACCGAGGGGAAAACCATCTTTTAAAAAGCTTCTTTCGAGTCAAAAGAGCACAGTTCATCTTTAGGCAGCATACAGCAGTAAGCATTACATAGCAGTAACAATAAAACTAAATATGAAAATTAACTTCAGTACTAGTTTCAGGATTTCATAGCTAGCTCTTAATAAATTTTTAGATTCATGTCTCTATACCAAGCCTGTAATCTAGTCTGGCTTTGTATGTAAGAAGATGAGAATTTTTCCACAGAAGTGYGTCTTAAGAGTGGTGTTGGAAAGCTCTCTAGTCCCTAACACACCAAGTAGTGGTAAATATTTAACAATCCTATTGCTAAAAAGTGATAAGTTATTTCAAATTTGAGCTTGTTTGGCTTCCAGCTGTAGTATCTTGCTGTGCCTCTCCCTCCAAGGATTGCAGGGTTGTTTGTTATTTGTCATATTCACAAGGTACCTATAAAAACAAGGTCACATACTCATCTTCTCCTTAAAAAAGGAGACCTTTGACCTAACGTCATGAAGTCCTGTATCCCAGCCAGACCAACTGTTTTCTGAGGTCTTCCTTTGAACGCTTGCCAGTACTTCGGCATCTTCGCAGTGTGGATATCAGAACTGGACATGAAGTTCTAGCTTAGAGTTTAGCTTGATTTATTTCATAAACACTGAAAGATGATGTCATCAGCCAAGCCCTTAATACGGCTTTGCCCTGCACTGGCAGTCCATACCGGAGTGATTCAGCTGCTTCAGAGCCCTTTTCTGGGTAGAAAGTGTCCAAGTCACGGAGGAGTAGCCTGTGTTCCTTCTTCAAATATGGGTGACTGATTTGTTAGGATTAAAATCAGTTGTTGTCTTCAACCACCAGGCCGCTATGGAGTGTTACTGTTTCTTCTGCCAATACTTTGGTTATCTAGGAACTTACTCTCAAGTATTTTTATTATTATCTAGATTGTTTATAAAATTACCAGGGCCCAGTCCCATATCTGTTGTTCCTTCATGTCACCCGTGCCGTAATAGGAAAGCCTGCCATCCCCTTGCTTTGTGTAAGAAAGCAGTTACCAGCTCTGGAAAAGATGAGGGGACTTTGGTATCCCAGGTGATTATTCTTACGGACGGAATGAGTCATTTTTGTGTGGACTTTTAACATGTGGGTGAGTGAATCATCAGGTGTTGAACAGATAAATCTTTTCAATAGGACATGCACAAGATAATGTTTTCTCACTGAGGCAACTTGTACCTGTCTAAAGAAAATGTTATGGAGGCTGAAATACGGTGACATCGTGTGCCTTTGAACATGTTACCTTGGGAGATGATCCATGAAACAGCCCAGTGTTCGTTTTCATAGTTCTTGGTATGTGTGTGTGGGGGTAGTGATCTTTAAAGTATTGAAAGTAGTAGAAGATTGGGGGTGGTGGAATATAAAAAAAGTTGACCAATAGTTGCATAAGAAATTGAACATGAGTTTGACTTTCTCGTGTACTTGTATTATAAAACAGTTGTAGGTAGGTTATGTTGGTCTCTTTTCACAACTAGTAAGTGACAGGACGAGAGAAAATGGCCTCAGGTTGCGCCAGGGGAGGTTTAGGTTGGATAGTAAGAAAAAATTTCTTCACCAAAAGGGTTGTCAAGCACTGGAACAGGCTGCCCAGGGAAGCAGTGGAGTCACCATCCCTGGAGGTATTTAAAAGACGTGTAGATGTGGTGCATAGAGACACGGTTTAGTGGTAGACTTGGCAGTGTTAGGTTAACGGTTGGACTCAATGATCTTAAAGGTCCTTTCCAACCTAAATGATTCTATGATTCTATGTAAATTTGCACACCACGTGGTGACAATGCAACATGTATCAAGAGCACATGAACCAATAAAACATGACTGCACGCGTTTGTCTTTGTCTGATGAAGGGCTGTGCCTGATGCCCATTTAGGTAGTAAAAGCAGACTACATTTCGTAGATTGTCTCAATGTTTTTTTTCTTCTTGCAGTCCACAGCCAAGTTCCACCATCCAGAATTATGCTTAGTGTTGGGTTTGACTGAGACCTGAAAATTACTGAGCAAAACCATCTTGCTGTTATGACTGATTCGGGATAGGAAATAAAGTATGAAATTTAGGCATGGGTAGGTAGGGTTGAGGGCTTCAGTCAAAACTTGCCACAGGTTTAAGTGAAAAACTGGTGATCCTTTCCTAGAACTTCAGTTAAGGTTTGATTTTGTAATAGTACTGTGAGCTCAGGTAACTTTCTTTATAGGTTTTGTTATAAAGCATTTCTCAGTAGGTGCCTTTAAAGGGTTTTGGAGAGATAAAAATTACTATAAAGAGCCTTACATGGATAAAACGATTTTCTGAGCAGCACAACTTTTTATCTCGCTTAGGAATACAGGCTGGAAATATATATATTTTGGTCACCAAAGTAAATTTGAAGGGAGATGAATTCATTCATTGCAAATGAAGGTGCAGATGCTTTTAGAATCTGACCAAATATCTGTAAGTAAAAGCATCTTCTTCATCCTTGCAGACTTCTGAATATGGATTTCATAGAGTGGAAGGGTTGAACACCAGAAGTGCAATAATAATAAAAAAACCCAACACCACCCCCACTCTTCACACCCACCCCTTCCCAGCTGTCTAGCTCAGTAAATTTCACACCATGGTTGCAAGGCCAGAATGATTACGAATTAGGGTTAGCACAAAATCTAGCTATTTGAAAATTTTATAGCATTTTACTGTGATGTAGAGGCTAGAATTTCTCAAAAAGCAAATCTGAAAAATGCAGAAGTGCAGGGAGGTCGTGCTTTCAAAACCCAATTCATTGCAACAGAAAATGGGATTTCTTAACCTTGTCTTTCAAACAAATCGAATCGTGCATTGCCCCCTTGCACTTTGCCATTTCGATTGTCATCTATTATGCACTCCCTTCATGCTAAGATCCGCATCCCTTTCTGTCTGGTATTCCATAGGTTGCCGTACATTAAAACTGTTCCATATAATCAACATTTTTGACTACTGGATAATTTTTGACCTTTATTCTGAGCGTCCTTGGGCAAGGCCCCAGGTGGTCATGACCAAATTCACAGGAGATGCAGAGTATGGGAAGATTTTTTTTCTTTTTAATTCTTACGCTGTGCAGGGGCTCTCTGAAGGAATACCTTTATTGTGGTGAAAGTAATATGCCTAGTTTTCACTCTGATTTTAGCTTCAACATAGATCACACTAATTTAGTTACCCCAAGGCTATAACATACTGCTTTTTCAGATTGTAGAGTAGCCATTAATGGAAATTTGTTAGGAGTGGGTGTATATGCATGAAGGAAAGTGTGCATTAAAGAAAACTAAGATGAGCCTCTTGCTCATGAGGTACTTAGTATGTACTGTTGTCCTTGATCTAACTTAACTAGGTGTACAGGTGAGAGCTGCGCAGCAGTTCTCTAAACAACGCTCACTTCAGCCTTGAAGTCTGTATTTGGTAAGCTTTTGTTGGCCTCAGTAGTGGGCAGCTGGTTCTTACAAATGAGTTTTCATCTGGATACTTAGTGATTTACAACTCTGCGTACGGATCAGTGTCTTTGCTTTAAGGATGGCAGAAGATAGGTGACTTTCAAATATCCTTACAGACAGGCAGTATTTGATTACAGGTTTTACAGTAATGTGTGATAAAGATAACAGTACAATTCCAGGTCCCCAGTGCGCTGGCCGGCATCACCTTTGCTTATATTTGTAACTTTCTTTTCATATGGAATATTTAATAATACATTTTTTTAAAGGCTCTTGTTCTTTATGGCAATATTAAGAGGTACTGTATCAAAGAACAAATTCTTCAATTGCTGCAAAGGAGTATTTATAGAAATAAGCTACATACCAGTCGTAGCCTCCCTGCTTGCTGTCCTGTTTTAAAGGAGGTGTGAGAGCTGTGAATGCATCCTTCAGGATTTCAGTAAAGCATTGATTCTTCAGTTCTCTGTGCCAGAACACCTCAGTGTATATTAAGATTTCGTAACATCCCCTAGAGACGAGTTATATTTACCCAAGAAATGCCGAATTGGAAATCAAACCCAGTGTACAGGCAGAAGAAATCATGATGATTGCCATCGTAGAGCTAACAATCTACCTTAATTGTCCCAAGGAAAGTGTAATGAGGTGGCTTAATGGCTTTTCTCCTTCCCACTCCTTTTGGCGCAACATGGGTGTGCAGGACTGTGGGACAGGAAAACTGCTGTGTCCCGCACAGCACTTCCACTCAGGGCTCTTTTATCCTGCTCTAATTGTGCTCAGTGTGGCAGCTACTACTGTTAAGAACATACTGCAATCATGGTRACAACAACAAAACAAAACCTAAAATTCAACTTCTAATTTATTTGTCCTCTCATTTGGAGAGAACAGATAATGTGATTTCATATAATAAAACCAACCACGTGAGAATCCACAGAGGTGATTGTCTAAATTTAAGATTTCCTTTGAATTTGTTTTTATCACAAAAAGATTGGATTACTATAGGCTGTGTCAGGGTGAGTCACTTATAAGTGCCTGTTAATCCAATAAACCTGAGTGGTTTCTTACGGAAATACTATTTTCTGATTTCTATTTATATGATGGTCCTGGCCTTGTTGAATCCCCACTGACTTCACTGGAAATATCTCTTTGGAAAAAACTGGTATAATTTCATGTGGTAATGGACATTACAGCGAACTGGTAAAATAAAAAATAGCCTCAAGTAATTAGTAAATGTTTTAGAAGTTATTTGTGTCAACTTTATTACGTGCTTTGTAGCGTTACCAGCTGAGAATAAAAGTAATTGTCAGAGGGTTTTGTTTTATTGTGGGGGTTTGGGTGGGGGGGTTTTTTGTTGTGTTTTTTAGTTTGTATGGAGGATAGAACAGCGTTACTACATTTTCACACTGTCCTACAAGTTTTAGAGGTTTTTTTCTTCTGTTGTTGCCACTGCCTTACTTTGTGGTGGTGGTTGCATCACTCCGTCTCTTAATTTCCCACCCATAGCATACTCAGCTCTACTGAAAACTAAAAATCATAGATTAAAAAAAGTAGCTGTTTTAAAATCATGACTTCAGCCTTTTTCTGTTTTACTTGTGCAGCAACTGGTATTCAGTGGCACCAGAAGGCAAAAACTTTGCTATGGTTTGGAATTTTTGCCTGAAATGAGAAGAAAAAAAGGGGAGAACAAATGTTTTTCCAGCCTAAGATACAGTGTACTTCTGTACCAGAGCAGAGGGAGGGTCTAAACACTCGTAAAAGATGGCTGGTAAATCTGGTGCTGTTTTGAACTAGAAAGTGCAGAATATAAAGATTTATATTACACAAAGGGAATTTCTAGTGCTGAGAGCGGGGAAAAAAAATACATTTACTGGAAATAGTTTGACAAAATTCAGTGTTTTTAACACATGCAACACTGCTGCTACTGTAAGGCACCACAATTTTCATAATCTTAAATTTACATGCATGTACCAAGTTTTCAAATATCTTCCTCCTCTGTCTCCACTGTTGAATTTTATTGTGCGTGGTATGAGGGATAGGATGCTCAAAAACCCTGAATTTTTGATGCGTTAAGACAGACTTTTGTCGATGTTGACTGCCTACTTGATGACACATACTTGTAATGATTGAGCCTGTGCAGTAAATGCTGCCTAGGGAATTGAATCCTTAGTGGAGGAGATGAGAAATTATAATCCTTATTGTGTGATAGGTTCTGCTGGTAAGTGCTCCATGGCGTTCTGCAGAGGCAGTTCAGGACTGTGTGAGGTTGAGATTTTAGATCTGTTAGCGGTGGTAGTTTATTGGTAGCAAGTCCAGATCCTAATTAATTGGGATTTCGGATGATTTTACCCACTAAGCATATGATGTCTCGAGTAGACACTCAAAGGAGTAAGAGGATACATGGAGACCTGAGGGTGAACAAAGCATCTAGAATAAAAGCACAAGAAAAGGAAAAAGAAAGCAGAGAACTGTGCGTCGTGTTCATGTGTTAAGTCAGTCATTTGAAAAGTAGAAACAAGGACACACAACTCAAAATTAATTTAAAAGCATATCAGATAGGGTTAATATAAAACCTGAGGTACAAAAAGATGGATAACTAGCATTAATAGGTAACATGAAAAGACCTTGTAAACACATTGGAAGTTAGAGGAAGTCAAGGGAAAATGCAGGCCTCCTTCTTACCAGAGTGGTGATAATAAATAAGATATACCACACTGAATAAGCTGCTGAGCATAATTGAATTTAATCATGGGTCTTTTGAAGGAACCAAAACCCCTTTGGACTCGCTGGGAGAATAATTTTGGTAATTAACAGCTCTCATTTGCAAATGGACTGTATTGTGATTTTTCCCATCTGAGAGCAGTACGGACTCTGGCATTTTACTTGAAAACAGGATGCATGGGCAGGCTAACTGAGAGGGTCAGAGGCAAAATTTACTCAAAACATTGATAGTTTAAAAAGTAAGAATTTACAAGTGTTTAAATAAGTATGTTTATTGCAGTGGATTGAACCAATTTAGGTAAGGCCGAATTGCTGCATCTGACACAAATGGGCTGTGTAACAAAGATCAACGTACAGGCAAATGTAGAATGAAAAGTCGTGGTCTGAAACAAACCTGCTGTTTCCTAGCTAAATCTTGATTTCTAAAACCAGCTTTTCTTTCATATAAAAGTTAAAATTAAGTGTTCTTTTCTAGTAGAAGCACAGAGAGAACTGTTTCAAAAAGTACGATTCTAAACTAAGAAGGGAAGGGCATGGGTGGCTCTGGGTGCTGGGACATTGTAATTCATCTTGTTAAACTGGTAGAACGTTCCCTGGCACAGTTTTAGCCTGTGCTGACCAGCACTCTTCCAGACAGCGCTTGGGCATCGTCCAGAGATGAGCATGGTGCAGGGACTGCTTCTGACGGACAGCTGGGATACGGCTACCCTGTTCTGGCGCTAGGAAAGCTTGCTGAACCGTATGGGTGCCAGCCGAGCTGCTGTGGCCAACCCGTAGGCCAGAGGACAGTCCCTAACCTGGTTTGTGCATTAGGTAGCTGTTACTCTAAAGTCAGGAGTTGGTAAGATTTCTGATCCCAAATGGATTACTCCAGCTCGGTGTACAGGGCTTCCTTTTGGGAATGAGAGACAATCAAAATTCTGCTCTTAAGACTGGTGTGGTTTGTTTTCTTGTTTGTTGTTGTTTGGGTTTTTTTGTTTTGTTTTGTTTGTTTGTTTGGTGTTTTTTTGTGTGTGTATGGTTCATGACTTTTTTGCACTCCTGCAGAGGTATTCAGCTGCAAGAAAGGACTCTCACCCCAAATGCTTAGGCACCTGAATGGGGCAGGCTGGATTCACTCTGTAGGTTTGCTGGCTTATATTCATTCTTCAGCAGAAGCAGCAGAAGTATTTGTCCTGTTTGTTGCCTACTGATATTCAACAGTAAGAGGCATACATGTTGATTGGGGTGGCTGTCAGTCACACTCAGTGTTTCTGTCCTGCATAGGTGGATAAGCGTTCCTATGGGCAGGTGAGTGCCTGCAGGCAGGGATGGCATTAACCTTTTCAGCTTCTAGCAAAATGAGGTGAGCAGAACGCTCAAGCTGACTTCTGTGAGAGCTGAACAGACCGTGTTTGGGGAAGCAGTAAAAGTTTCATTGATGGAGTATTTGGAAATGTTGATTATATTGAGGGKAGAGCTAGATCCTCAATTTCATAAGCAAGAAGCTCGTGGTAGGTCAGGGAATAGCCCACGTGTCAAGAGAGGAAGCCACACAGCAAATCTTTTTATGTACGAGGCTCCAGTCTGTATGTGTTTGGGGCTGTTTACCACCTACGAGTTGAGGGCTGACCTGTTCTGACAGAGCATGCTGTGCATTTTTGTGTATATGGACTGTAGTCTGAGATTTCTCACTCTGCTYCCTTGGTAAAATGCAGTGCTGTCAAATCGGCAGTTACCTTTTACCCGCACTATGTATTCCTAAAATGAAAGGTTCAGTTAGTAGGTCATTTTAACAACAATAACAAAATTATAATCCTTTTCAAAGGCTTCATGCAAACCTGATGTTCCTGTAAGTGCTACATATGCAAATAGAACGATGTTATTTTCTTCTGAGAGCAAGAGATCCAATTTCTATGCCATTTTATGGGAAAGATTTGTTACTGGCTGTGTATCAAACAGTGAGAGCACTGCAGAGAAGGGGGGGAAGGAAAAAAAAAAGCAGTAGCAGAAGATGTTTTAGTAGTTAATACTACTTCTCTTGTAGAAGAATTGTTTCCAGGACAACGAGGTTGATGATGGAGTTATAAAGTGAGTGTGTGTTTCCTTTCCTTTTCCTTTATTTGTCATTAATCAGGAAAGTAGGAAGACCTCTCTTTGTACTTGAGTCGTTTGCAGAGAGATGTGTCGTTCGCAGAGAGTTGTGTTACATCAGTTATTTTTGGTCCACACTAGGTTGTCCACGTGGCTCTTTTTAGCTATTTAGAAGAGAATCTGGTACGCAAGAAATCATATTTGTGTTGTTTTTTGTTAAGATCACATGGTATCTAAACAAATTACTGTCTCTGGACTACTAACAGCTATGGTTGGTTGGTTTGTTTTAAAAAGAAACAAAACAACAGGTTTGTGCTTTAAATTTCAAGCTCATCACACTGGTGGGGTGTGAGTTTCTTTAACTGTTTGCACAGAATTTTTCCTCTGTTGGTATAATAGATATTTTTTGTGTATACTAATGATACACTGTCATGCAAATGAATTTGGAATAATTAAAGGAAATCATTTTCCCCTAGAGTATATTCAGCTGTAGGACTCCATTGTGAGATCTATTTTCAACTGGAGTTTGGAATTTGGAATAAGAAGCCACTGAATTAAATGTAGTTGCCAATTTTAAAGGGGCATAGCTAGCATAAAATCACACCCATCTCCAAAATATGTTGATCTATTTAAAATGTGAAGGAATATGATGAAATCTGTACTTGTGTGGTTTTCCGTTGTATATTTGATTGTACTCTGAGTTTAATTTTTTTCTGGATTGTTTTTTTCCTTCAGAACAACATTTTGAGAAAAGAAACGTCATTTTTTTTAAAACCACAAATATTGGCTGTGCATTTTAGAGACAAGCATAACAAAAATAGTGGCCAGGTCATTAGTGAAAAACACGCTTCCTAAAGCTCTATTGTTGTTTTGCTGAATTAAATAGCTTGAAGTTTAACGGTGTCCGTTTTAAAGGAGTTAGATGATTTCATACCCCCTAATGATATATGTATTTATTTCACGTTGAGATTTTAGAACTTAAGTTGATGAGGATTCAGAAAACATTTCTTCTCATGCATAGTTGTCTGATCCATTAATGAGATACTCTGTTTCCTTCTGAATGCATTGGTGTTTTTCTGATGCTAAAGGTTGAATGCCATGAACCACATGCCAAAATCAATGTGTGGTCACTGTTGTGAGCCATTGTTAGTTTTATTCTTCGGATGTGTTTTTTCCATCCAATTCTACAGCATGTTTGAAGACYGTACCTCCTTTATTGATTTAGAAGAAAACAGTATGACATGGCATGAAAACTGACGTGCTCAGGTGACTGTGATTGCTGTACCTTCTCCTTATCCCATGGCTCTTTAACTTGTTGGAAAGGGAGGTTAAGCAGGATGACAAATCCATGTTGGCATTTACTTGTTGCTTTGTTTTCCCCTCCTGGCTGCAAACTGTAGCCAGAGTCAGGATTCTTTCTGACTGGTGTCCTCCTCTTTCCATCTCTTTCTTTTTTTTTTTTTTTTTTTTCTTGCAAATTACTGTTTTCAGCAGAACAAGAACAGTGGTAACGTTGAGTGATATCTCTGTACTTCATTTTCCAGTACGTCTCCTGTTATTTAGTTATTCCATTATCTGGAGCATAACAGTTCTTTATGGAGGATTGAGAAGTTCTTCCAGGTCGCTACTTGGCATAGTAAGGGATGAGGAATTTTTTGCTGCTTCTGCTAAAGGTTTACTAATTATGTGGCTAAATAGAGAATGTAGCATTAGAGCATTCTTTTTAAGGACAATACTCTCATAACTCTACTTAGCTTTTTTTTTTTTTGTTCGGTTTTTTTGGTTGCTTGCTTCTTTTGTCTTAATCTTCCAAAATGCTTTAAAAACTTTAATGAATTCCCAGTAAGGTATGGATATACTTTCTCTGTTTTTACAGATTTGAATCCAAAGCACAGAGCAGGACATAATGGCCAACCTGTTCATAATTCAACGTTGAAGTGTCTTAGGGTGCCTGAAACATAAGGGCTAGTAGATACAACCCGAGACCAAGGGAGAGTTACCACCTTTCTGAAGTAGATGCTGGAGGCCAACAAGGACCAGTCATGGAGTCTAACAAGACACTACATAGCTATCTTAGAGCAATTAAATCCTTCTTTACATTTCTTCACTTCCTCTATGGCTAAGAGGAATTTCTTTGGTAAACTTTGCAATAGGATTTGGAACTTATTTCTAGTTCTTCAATGTTAGCTCAAATCACGAGGCAGTCTCCACAATTCATCTTGTTAGAGCAGTTTCATGTAACAGAAATATTCTGGCAATCAGAGAAACAGAAATGAACGATGGAAATATTTTCCAGTGCTGACTAAAAGCAAACAGTAAGTTTCAAGCATTAATTAACAATATAATGAGAAACTTCAGTTCAAGCAAATACTTTTTTAAACAGAATTTCTTTTCTTTGTTGTATTGCAGAAGAAGAAATGGTGACTGAGTTGTACAAGCAAACCAGGACAATCCAAAAAGTAAGTCAAAGAACAATGCTCATTTTCCTCTTCTGTAAGACTATAGGACGATTTTTCTATAAGACATCCATTTAATTAAGAAGGCAATTGGTTTTCCCTCATTTCTTTGACTGTGAGTGTAGCACATGCAGTTTGTAGAGCTGTTCAGAGTTACCTGATTTCAAGCCATGTGGTTCAGGGTGAGTTGCATTAGGTAGATCATTTCTCTCCCTTTCTCATCACTGTGTCAAGGCACAAAGTAGTTCAAGATTGTGTCATGTAATTGCATTATTACTGTTGTTGTAGCAGTGGTGGTCCAAGGATGTGGAGACGAGAGGTTTGTAGGGAAAGGCTTTATCTCTTCTTAGACTGTTTCTGATAAAACTTGAAGAATCAGACCAACCTGCAGGAATGCAAGAAGGGCTAGAAAGGGTTTTTGGGCTCCAAAACTTGTTAGTATTCTCCATAGTATTAGTTGGTGTAAGAAAAGTTTTAACCTTACTTTAAGGCTGCTGTATTTTTGGCTGAGTTTTTTCAAATATATTAAAAACATTTACTTGAGAGTACTGTATGTGTTTATGACTTAGCGCGGGAGTTTTTTCCATCTTGGTCAAGAAAGCAGGATGGTTTTCAGTGGTATTTTAGATAGCAAGCCTTACAGCTTATCTTTCTGATTCACTTGTAGTAGACAATGGCTGATTTTAAAGATAGATGCTTTTAACTGTCTTGAACAGAACATGTACTATGTGTTAACAACATCTACATTGCAATTGTAATAACAAAACCTGAGATTATTCTGAATTTCGTTTCACACCAGCTAACAAGTGGATTCATTAAAAGATTGTGTGAGGTTTTCTATGTATTGTTGACTCAACTTTAAAATATCTATAAGTCTGCAAAATGTGCCTCGGCTTACTGAGGGATGAGTATGTTTTTAACATASAGGTTTTGAAATTATTGCTAACTCCAGTTTGTCAAACAGCCTTTGTGTGGTGCTTTATTTGTAATTTTTCTATTACTTATATGAATGTCATTTTAATTTATACCTGTGTCTCTTTTTTGTCTGAAAAGTTTAAGTAATTCTACAGACTTGCTTTTTATAGACACTTTCTATTAAAAAAAAAAAAAAAAAGTGGTAGAACATGTGTCAGGCATATGCAATTCCTTCAGCATCATGTTTTCCACACTGATTTAATAGCTATTGAGTCTCCTCAAGTATTCTTGTTTCCAAGACCTGTTTTATGGTAATAAATCTTCTTGGCTGTAAAATTCTTGAAATGATTCAGTAGGACGATTGTTTCCTTAGCACATTCCCTGAGAGATCATAGTTAGAAATGGAAAAGTCCTTAACCAGGTCAACTTTTTCCTGCAATACATGTAGTCAGTGCTGGAAGTGATAATCAATGAAATAGCCAACGTTTGTTCTGGCAGACTGCTATTGTCCAGTGCTCCCTACTATGCTGAGTCCTCTCTTGGTAATTTACAGTAAGTTTTCTATTAGAGTGTCATACTAAACTACATTGAGAAATGCGTAGCCAGGTAAAGAACAAAAGCTGTGGCGTGGTGTGATGCAACTCTTCATTTAACAAGTCTGTCTCAAAATTCACATTGAACACATGAATGAAATGACCAAAGACTTCCTTAATTTCCCTATCCATTTGCATGAGGCTAGGGGATGGTGTAGTGTGCACAGTAGGCTTTTTGGCATAAATGATGGTACAATAAGAAAAGATTCATCCCGGATAGTTGTTAACACCTTCCTTCTATACATTGAGTGCCACTAGGTAGTTGTTGGGTTCTCACGATGTATGTAAACTGTAGCAACAGTGAGCTACGTCAGTATGTGGTCTGTTGTGTTGCCAGCGTGTACTCCTTTGGGTTTGTCATCAGAGTACCTTTCAGAAACTGCAGGACCACATGTGGGAAAAATCCAAAATGAGTGGTGCAGTCCTTGAGGTAGACTGTAATTTAATAAATTATCAGGCATGCAAGGATGATTAAGTTATGATACCTGGTCTGTTGATCTCTGGAGGGTGGCCACACATTATATAACCCCTGTGGCTTTCTGACAGCTGGAAAAGGCTGTTAAAATTGGGCATTACTTACTRGGAGCAGGTAAGAAAGGAATTCTGCCAAGAGCCCGTAAGGAGTTCTGTGTATTAGGTTTCCAAGGCAATCCATTAGGTAGTTCGTCTGGAACATCATGTGTGCAAAGAAAAGGTAGATGTGTTTTTGCCAAAACTCTCTGCGCAGCTGGAGCTCCAGGTAAAAACAAGGTTATACCGGGAGAGATGGAATCCCTTGATCTTAAAATTTGTAACTTTCTGAAATACTGTTGTTGTTTTCTTTCTTTGTTTTCCTAGTTGGACATCAGATATTGGAATCGTCCTTTAGGTTGTTCGACACTGAGGGAAGCAGTAAGTTCTGGGGTTAGTTCCTCCATGGTCATTTCCTTAAAATACTCAGGCTTTGGGATCTGAGATCCTTGATCCTCTTTTAAATACCTCAGGATAGTGAATAAGGCTTTGCAGTTCCCCCAAGATTTATAGCAGATTTTTGTATTAAATCTGCTCTTAGCCTTTGTTTTGGAAAAGGGAACCTTGTATTCTTACTGGCCTCACCTGCCAAACAGGTATTTCCATTTAAACTGTTCATTTTAATCAGGTGCTTTTACTGCAAGGCATAAACCTTAGGGTTTTCAACATTGTTTTTCAGAATGATTCAAAAATAGCTTTTGCTATATTCATAGATACTGCTAGTCATGATAGAGGATAGCCTCTGCACTTAAAAGGTGGGCCCAAATTACTCCTGCTCTGTAGGATCTCAACAGGATTATGTTGTGTCATGCCAGCATATTCATTCCAGTAATGTCTTACAGAAGAAATGGTAATATTAGGGACCATTTTTTATATGTGTGTGTGTGTGTGTGTGCGTATGCACACAGACGTCTTTAGGGTTGGTAGAAGTCTTTGCTACCATAGTCTGTTTGAATTGTTGGTTGGTTGTGTGAAGATGGAGGGTGGTCTAATGGACCAGATGATGAGAAGCTTTTTATTGGCAGTTGAAGTTCTGCTAACCCATGTACCTTCCACAAAGTCACCTTGTCAGTTGTGTTTGTCACTCATACCTGTGAAGTGAGGGCACCATATCTACTTCAGATTTCAGACACAATGATATATATTAATACTTTGACTCTCCAGCAGTAAAAGCCTAATATCTGACCTCATGAGACAGCTCACTCCTTGCATGTGTGTGAGCAAACAGGTGTCAGGGAGCATATTGCCATGGAGTCTGATAGCTTAGGGAGGTGAATGATGAGGAAGGCTTGACGAGAAAAGTACAGCCAGCAATTGTAAAGAAAGCCATTTTCCCTTTCAGGTGTCTCTCTTCTTCTGAGAAGGTCCGCTAGCATGTATGGCATAAAAGGAGACAAACAACAAAGAGGTCAGTGTTATTGGATGTGTGTGAAGTAGCCATTAACGCAGGCAGTGAGTATTCAAAAAGAAACTCTCCATTTGACAGTGCTGTCTTCTAGATGACTTAGAAACATAAAAAGACAACGTATTTTTGAAAGAGCACTTTTAATTTTTGTCAGATATGAAAGTACCTGTAAGTGTAATGTGTGCTTTGCAAAGAGAGGTGTGTGCTAAGACTAGTTACCAGATTTCCATTTTATGAATTGTATCTGTGGTATGATGGCTTCATATACAAAATTCTGGCACCACCATTAACGCTGAGAAATTTTTATGTGCACTTTGTAGGAGCAGTCCTCTTGTGCCACATGAATAGGAGCTGTATGCTGTAGTGATCTGTGTTGCTCACTGCACTTCATTGGGCTAAAGGGTGGGCTATCAATCAGTTTCGGATTTGCTGTCTGCAGCTATATTCTAGGGTACAGGAAGCCCCAGGGAGTGGGACTCTTGTATCTTCTTTTCCCCCCTTTCCCCTAGTAATACAGCTGCTAAAACAACTTTTCTGCAACTGTAAAAAAAGAGGTGATGTATCAACCTGGAATGTATGCATCTGTATTCACAAGAGCTGGCTTAAACATTCCCAAGCTAAGTGGTACATGACATATGTTCTTGCCTTCCTCACCTGTTCCCTCTCTGTTAATCAGAGTCTGTCTGATACTCCAAAACTGCAGTTTTCTGAAGACTTCTAATGTTTGAAATTGGAAGACACCTGGCAGCAAAACCTTCTCCTCATTTTTTTTTTTTTCTTAATTTCTTGCTCAAAAAGCAAGATAAAAGCAGTTGCTTTCAGATCTTTTTAGATAGCTAAGATCCAGAGTTTACCTAGAAATTCACCTTTCACCAATTTGCAATCTGAAAATGTAAATTGAGAGATCAGTTAGGTGTCCCAACTTGCAGTGGTGCTCACTCTGTCTTCCTCAATTCTCTCAGGCAAATACATCTGCACACAGACACACACGGAGTAATGGAGGAATGTAGGATCTTAAATAAACCGTTTCTACCTCTGTAAGCTGCAGCCATGTTTGTCTCTTGGTGCTGGAAAGAGTGAGCATCAGGCAGAGGATGGGGTACTGGTCTTTTTAAACCTTTTCTGTGGAAATGCTGGGTGAAAAAACATCATCTTGATTATATAAATATTTGTGCGTTGATAATACTACTTCATAGCATGAAGCTCTGAGACTAACAAATTGTTATTAGACTTTATTTAGATTTTATTTTCCCCTAACCGAGGCTAGTTTCTATAGCTCAGGGGTGGGAGCCTATATCCTAAAGGCTATATATGACTCACAACTGTTTCATATAGCCTACTATCACATTATTTTTTCACATTGTTTATTCACATTAATATAGAACAGTACTGACATGTTTATTAACACATGGACATGGCTTGCTAAATATGTTTAAAAGCCTTGGCCCTTAGCTAGACAAAAAATTCTCTGATGTTGCTGTGAACTGTTAATATCACAACCCATTTTCACTTGCAAAGACACCAAGCGTTTGTGAGTAGCCTTAGTCATCGAGTCCCACCTGCATATAAGCCAGCATGGTATGGACAGAGATAAATCATTGCTCCTAACATTTACTCTCTGAGGGATGGAGGCAGTACAACCTGTTTACTTCCAGCTCAGAAATCACTGATTCAGCCTTCTTGAGCTTGCAGTTTTATGTATCACATTTATATCACACAGTTTCATTTGCTTTGGGCTTTGAGTCTTGCATGAGGGTAGTGAGGAAAAATGTAACTTCATATTAAATGAAAAAAAAAAAAAAAAGGATTTTTTCTTTAAAACACTGAATCGTTACAGATACGTCAAGTGATGAACATGCCTGAAATGCACTCCTTTCTAGTATTTCAGCACCTCTTCTGTGAGACTGAAGTCTGTCTCGTCCTCTGTAGAAGAAATGCTTCTTCCCTTTTTCCCCTTCATCCTGGCTGCTGTGTTATCATGAGACATGCCCTTTCTTTGATAAACATCCTTCTTAGCTCACCGGCTTGGAGGACTAGACTAACTGCTCAGGCTGGAAAATGATAACCAGCTCTGTCAGCCTTCCAGGAGGAGAGCTGTTGCCCTTTTTAGTAGGGTGATTGCTATGTGGATGGTCAATGTGGATGGTCCTCTGGGTTTCTTCCACTGATATTCCACTGTATGCAGTGTCTTACAATCCTTCTGGATGGGGCAAGCTCTGGATGAGACTGAGCTTGTCTGAGGCAGATGGTTTTCTCCATATGGAACCAGACTCCCGGTGACAGGACAAGGTGGAACAGAGGATGCAGAGAGGAAGTTCACGTCCTCGTAGATACATCTGTCACAAATAATCACAGAGATTTCCAATCTGTGTTACGAGTTTAGATGTATATTAGTACCTTCAGTGTAACGTAAGAGTTTAAATACCCCAAATGGCTTTGAAATTAAAGTACTTAATGTTGCCTTGCGTACAAACAACTATCCAATTTAAAGCTTGCTTTAAGAAATTCTGGAGATTGGTACTCTAGCTTTGGTGATGGGGGAGATGACCTTTAGGGAGAGCACTTAATGGTGTAAAGGTACTGTGGCAGGTATATAGCAGAGCAGGGACCAGAACCCAAGGACGTTTTCAAAAGCTGTGTGGCCAGCGAAGGCACCACAAGCCATATCATACGCTATTCAGTGTGATAGGCTCTGCCCCATCTATTTAGTGTCATTGGAAAGCCAGATGTATTAGTCTGAGCAAAGCACAGTGCAGATGGAGCATGTACTGCTTCTGATACTCAATCCAGCTCATTTGCAGCTAGCTGATGTCTCTGGATGCTACTGTATTAAGCTATGTAAATTCTCAATAGGACTGCCACCCACTGCTCTGCTTGTAAGTGCAAAGCTGTCTGCATATAAGCTACAGAATGCATGTGTAAGAAAAGTAAATTTGTTGTTAAAGGGATGCTCTTAAAAACTGTCTTCATCCTTATAGTTCCCTCCGAAGGTGTAACATGTGGTGGGTTTGTCAGCATTTTGGATATTTGTTTGTTTCATCTCTGCCTGCAGTGAAGTGTATGTACAGCTGAACAGATAATACATAAAATACACTATACATCATATTAATGCAGGAAATCGGAACATTTTAAATATATACATTTAGTAGCATCTTAGCACTTTCAGTTTTCCTACACTTTTCAAGCACTGTTTTCTCTCCTCATAAGATCAAGAATGAGTGCTAGTTCAAACCTGTATTCAGTATGTCCATATGAAAAAGAATTTGCCTTTAGACTGAGATTTAGGACTTCTTTTTCTCGTTTCTTGCTTCTGAAAGACTAAATCTCTTTTATGTTGTATGTGTATAGAGGAGGAGATAATGGGTGAGATGATACCGCATCAGAAAAAAAATCTATGGAGATGGAGCTTAGAATTAACTTAAATGGAGATGGAGCTCAGAATCCACTTAAAACTTTGTGGAAAACCTTGCTGTAGTGCAAAAAAAGATTTAGTTTTTTTAAAATAAAAGGGTAGTAGGACACAGACATGGAGCCTGGAGATCTGTATTCTGTTTGTACTTTTCATCTGTTGCGTAAGCTTGGACAAGTTGCTTTGCATTTTCGTGCTTCATTTCTCCTGTCAGAGATATGTATGTTTTACTTGCTATTGGTAAAGCACTTTAAAATCTTGAATTAGTAGTATTATGGACTTCTATAAGCTTACTTAAAATCCTTTTCCTCCTCACTCATGCCTTCCCAAAGACAAGAATAAATAGAATAGGTTTTTTTCCCCAAATGGTATTGATTGACTGATACTCTGCAGCTGCTTAAGGTGGGATTTAACTGATCCTTTCTGTTTTCCAAACATCCACTGAACAGCTTCAAATCGAGAGTACTGTTGTGGGTACATTGCGTCTCTAATTCTATAGGGGCATGGTCTGGCAAGAGGTATTTCCTTGTTCATTTTACTTAGCAGGCTGGAGTTTCAAAACCTCCTGGYGTAACAGACCTTTGTAGACTGCTTTACATTAGTATTGGTTAATCTTACGCATCAATCAACTAGAGCTTGGAGCATTATGGATGGGTGGCTGACCTGTAGCCTGATGATGGTGGAAACACAGTTTGTATCACCAGAAAGCACCCTGTCAGGCTATTAATATACTCTGCATCATTATCAGGTCCTGCGGCACAGCACTTCAGCAGCGTTCCTGAACACCTAATGACCTCCTGGCCCTCAGATGTGAAGGGCTGATGTACCAGTACCAAACCGCCGTTACGCAGCAGCAATGGACAGTTTGCCCGGTGTCATGCGGCACAGCAAGTACGAATCTCTGTATAGAGAGTTCTTCTCCTGAGATGCTGGTACTGTTGTGAATGCAAGAAGTGAATTCAAGCAGGCATGAAACTATGTGGATGCAGTGGTTAACTAGGAAATCGATCTTGCACAGCCAAGCGTTGCAGAAGTAGTTTAGTTCAATGGAGTTAAATCACCGCCCTTAGAAGAAACAACTATCCAATGAAACACCCTTGCTTAGAAGCAGCCTGACACACTGATGTGCAGCTTTGCATTCTCCGTTAACGTTACCAGAGTCCTGGCAAGAATCCCACATACAGAGCTGAGGAAGTAGATGGTATAAAAGCAGAACTCTTTGGGCTTTTTGTTCTGCGTTGATCCGTCAGCCTTGCTGCAACTGTACTGTGACAGAGCATCTATATTCCTTGTCTAGAAACACAGAGGGAGTGTACTCCTGAAGGATGGCTACTGAGCGTCACTGTGTTTCGGTTCAGGGGTGTTAAAAGCCCTGCAGTATGTATACAAGCTAGCTGTAATTTATTTTAATTAAATACAGTAGCTGCATACATACTGCAGAAGGGATAAGACAGGGATTCCCTAACTCTAATTTGTCATCTTGCTGTTTAGATTTCTTTGCTATTGTCTTCCCTCTCACAGATTTGTGCAGAGATGTCTCATCTTCTCCCTCCTGTGCTGTTAGCAATGGCATCTGTCTTTTGAAAGACAACAAATTTTCTTAAACTTTTTCTGTTGTTGAGAAGCCATTCTTGCTGTATGATAGTGGAGGCATCCCTGTCCTTCCTGACACACACACCTATACAGGTTTTATTTTAATTAGAGAGCTACAGGAAGCAGAATCCCCATCCCGTGGGAGCCTTCTCATATCCGATTTTTATTTTTTGAATTAGGGAGCTTGGAGTACCCACCCTAGGGCTGGCAGGCGGCCTGGCAGGAAGCTGGACAGACTGGCCTGCCGGCCAATCTTGTTGCCTTTTATAGAGCATTTTGATGAAATCAGCACATTTCCATGCAATCAGTGTTTTGCAGTGTAAAAATTGTAATGTTTGGGAGTTCTTTGAGCAGCTCTAGTTTTAGACTGCAACCTGTGGCTTCTGGGAAATTGTTGACTAATATTAGTAATTACTATAGATGATTTTGTGAGAAGAGAGGTGGTGTTTCTGTGGAAGAAAATCCTCTTGGAAGGATGTTCTTCAGCCGGTATGAAGGATTACCTGATGCATGTCATTGTTCAGGTAGGTCAGTTAGCTGGCAGGGACCTTACGTTCGCCACCCACAAGTCTCGCATAACAGCAACTGTTTCTGATCAAATTGCTGCCGAATGTTTTCTGTGTTCTTAGAATGGCTTACCTGGGGGAAATCCAAATCATGTAGGACCTGGATCTCCCACCTTTTTTGGTAGGGCAAAGTGCCGAGGTGATAGCAGTCAGTGGGGAAGTACAACCTGGGAGAAGCAACAGAAGTCTTTAGGTCTGGAGGACAGTGTGTAACTGCACTCCATCTACACAGCTGTGCCTGGTGCTYAGTCGGGACATAGCTGTGCTGCTGTTTCACAGGTGTCTTGTAGGTAGAGCATGGCACCGTAGCGTGTGTTTTTGAAGCAGGCTGCATTGTCTCATTAAATCACGCTAGTGCTAAAACTGGGCTTGACTCTTCAGGCAGTCCAGTTTGACCTCCTGCTCAAAGTAAGAMTGACTTGGAAGTTAGGTCGAGCTGTTAAGGACCTTTACTAATTGAAAAATCTGAAAGAACAGAGAGTTGATAACCTCTCTGTTCCCGTTGTCCAGTGTTTTCATATTGAAGATTTTTTTTTTCCTTAGATCTAATTAGAATTTGCCTCATTGCAGCTGGTGACTGTTGCTGCTTGCCGTTTGTCTGTGTGCTCATGAGAGGAGTCTGGCTGTATTTTCTCAGTAGCCCCTGTAGGTCACCAGAGGGCTGATGAAGGGGTTTGGCTAATAACTAGCGTTCTGTGCAAGTTTGCACCCTGGATCCCAGAGTCATCTTTGGATCACTCTTCCTCTCTTGGGCCATGGAAGTGCTAGAAGGAAGCTGAACTTGCATTCTCAAAATACAGTACTGCTATTGAACAATATTGTCCATTTTCTGGACTACTTTAGCACCTGATGTAAAACCCCTCAAATACACTGGCACAACGGAACCAGGTGTCTAGCACTTCAGACAGATCAGACTGATCTTGAACATTTTGTCTCTCTTAGTCCTCTTCAATAAATGAATCTGCCTCCTTGGAAGATTCTTTGCATTATGAAGCATTTTGAGATTGTGAGYTTACAATGAATCACCAATTAGCAGTTGAGTGAAAATAATTTCAAGTAAAATCATACTTTGTTTACTTAAGTAGTTGCTGCTTTCAGAGGAAACATGAATGCAGCTTTGATTCTCAGAAGCAGCTCATGTTGTAGTGGCCTGTGAGTATGTCCTTAGAACGGATCCGATGTTTACACAGACATTACAAGTCATCTGTATCATTTCGAATGAGCCAGTCTTAAATGGAATTCCATCCACTAGGGAAGTATATATTTGAAAATGCAGAAGACTGTATATGGGTTTTTTGTTGGCTGTTGGAGCTCCAATATTTGCAGTCGCTGTGTGAAAGCTGCGTGTGTAAATGCCATCRGAGGGGAACCTAGATGATAACCAAGAGCACCAGTGTAAAGAATAAAGAGGGGAACTTTCCTTTCATGTAATTAGTTTGAACAGGTTTGGTGGTTCTTGTGTACACATAGTGTAAATTCACAGGAGCCCATCCAGATTCACAACAGGTAGGTAGTTCCTCAGAAATCAAAGGAGGTATAATCTTATAAAACTTGCATAATAGGGAAGTTTGGCCTTTGTATCCAGAAGCTAAACTGGCTAAGCAAACATCTAATATTGACTTCATTTCTTAGTCCGACTGCCTGCCTTAGACTTTGAGTGTGTAACTTTCTCTAGTAAAATGAAACATACCTTTCTTTAAAACATATTTAGCTTCTTCCTCAAAAAAACCATGTACGCCATGTGCTCCTGTCTTAGCAAAAGGTAACTATTGTAACTCACTTTGTGCTGTTTTCTCCCTGTTTGCTGCTCCAGTGCTCCAGATGCATAGGGAACTAGAGGTCTGGTAACATGGCTGTTGCTTAAATAAAACTACAGTGAGATTCACGAGTTCACAGCCTACAGGAGTCAACTTTGCAAACTGTTTTTTCCATACCCAAGAAGCATGAGTCAGATTTTGCAAAGTGAGTCAAATCTATCCTCAGATTCATTTGAAGACATGGTAATTGATATATAATTTGAAACAGTATTATGCATAGAAATGGCTTATTAAACTTAATTTAGTTTGCAGTATTCCCTCTGAGCGGGAAGGGGGACAGGGTGGACAGAAGTGATGCGGAAGCGTGGAAGGAACAGCAGTTCAGGTGTACCTCGGTCCCCAGAAATGGCAGGTAGTCCTCCCGCAGCRTGGAGGGTATAGAAAGGTTATCTTCAATTCGGCGCTCTTGTGGGGGTTTGCCAGGGCCTGAGAGATAGTTAACGTAAGTATGCTTATCTTTGGTGATAGTGCTAAACTGCAGTCTTCAGCCTGACAGCCACTTAAATGAGGATGAGGGTTGTCCCTGGACTTCCAAAATACTGTGACAAAGGCCTACTGAGCTCATCCTTTGAGATGCATGTTGGGGATGCAGACATAAGCCCTGTCCCACCAGAAGGGCAGTATCCTCCTAATACCTTCCTGGAAATAAATCCCTTTCCCTTTGTTTTGCATTCCTTCCCTTTATCTTCACCTGGCCAGTGTTCCTATGCGTAAAAGYTGTCCTCCGAGGTCAAATGTGCTGGAGCTGCAACCCTTTACCAGGATGTGACTCCTGCATGTTTTGCTGTCTGTGTCATGCAGAAACACTCCCTTTCCTTTGGAGGAATTACATGGCAATTAAACTTCGAGGCACGGTCACCTACCAAGTCTCAGTTTCTTCTCCTCTGTTCCTATGTTTAACCCTCCCTCTGAGAAATCTCTCTTGATTGTGAATTTTGACCAGGAAATGAATTTGATGGCTCCATTCTCAAGCGTCAGTCTCTGACTGGCTGCAGTCAACATCCTAATATTGTGCTCAGAAGGCTGACTAATACCTCCTGTCTGGCGTATGTCTTGAATGAACTAGTAGACAGGCATGCGTTCTTTTTTCCTATTCCTGTGTGTAATCAACCTAGAAAGAATTTTTTAGATTTGCTTTTCTTCCGCAATTTTTGGTGGGGACCCTGAGGAAATGAATGATGGAATTCAAATGCAGCAGTTCAAAGAACATCTTTGCCATTACTTATTTGTGGTACTGAGATGGGTTGGCAGCATCAGATATATGGTTCCCTGACTGATACCCTGTGTAGGTCTCTGGCTGCTTTTAATTGTTCCCATAACTGAAAACAGCTCTGAGTTGTCTTCACTCTGAATGAAGAACGTCATGTTTTTAGAAATTTATTGGGTTTAGATCATTCAGATCTTTATTATCTTTTCTAAAGGGTTTTGATTTATATTTGATTTATAAGATGGTGATTGTAGAAGACTGGGATTCAGGAGTCCAGCAGCAATCATGTCACTTGTGGTTTGTTTTTTTTTTTTCTCTCTAGTTTAATTTCTGCCAAAGTTTTGTGAAACATCCAGTGCTTGAAAGGTGCGGAACAAAAACAAAAAAAAAAACCCAAACCCCAAACAAAACGCCAAACATTTTCAGTAAGCCACAAGTATTTGTGCAAAATGAGATGGTTGGTTATCTTGTGTGTCAGCACTGCTGTTTGTCACATGTTCTACCAGGATCCTCAGGGATGACCTGAAGCACAGCTCAGTGCATCTCCAGTGAGCTTTCCTGGCTGCTGCTGGTAACACACCACGTTGCACAGAGGTCGGTCGTGCTCCTTATCTGCAGCCATGTTGTTCAGGGACACAGCATCTTTGCATACAACTTCTGTTCTTCAGAACTGCTTCTCTGATGTTGCTCCTTAAGTTTTTACTCTGTACTCTTTTTACTCCTTTTCTGTCTAGTTCCTCACTTGAATTCCATGGATGTGGGTATGTGACTCCATTGCCCTTCATCTCCAATCTGCCAGTAACTTCTGAGTTAATTAGCAAGAAACTGAGAGCAACAGGTTTGAGATTTTTTCATGTTAAGATCTCTTTTTGGGAAACTCTGCATTCCAGTTGGAGGAAGTAGCTTTTGCCTAAGGGAATTCAGAAGTCTGCTTCGCTGTCATGCTGACCTGCAAAGCTGTTTCTTTCTCTGATGTTCATGTAAATTTTTGTTCCTAAGGAATTTAACAAGATTCACCATCGGCAGTTGCTTCTTTTTGACAGCTGCTCAAGAACATAGTTTAAAGTAAGCCTGTACTGTTTTGGCACCTGTAGCTGAGTAAGATAAACCTAATCCTGATAGCAGCTAACTCACCAGTAATCTAGTCGTCGTCGTATGGATGCAAAGTCTTCCAGAAGGTGTTTCGTATACATGAATGCTATATCCTATTCACTGGATGTGGTTAAGGATGCTTGAGTTACTCCAGTGAAGACAGGTTTATAAATCAGCACTCGCTTTTATTCAGGATTTCTCAAACAGAACCACTTCCTGGACAGTATGATAAACAGTTACTTTTTTGTTTTTGAAGTTACTTTTATCTTGTTTTGAATCTTTCTTGGGGTTGCTGCCACAGATGCTGGAGACGGATCTGACAGTTTAGAAGTACAGGAAAATACCTGAGGATCTGCTGTTTAAAGACTATCAAAAACCACTTCATGGACCACCAGCTGTATTTTCAACTACATACATTATTGCTCAGCTATTTACATGAAGCATGCCCCGTGCTATGCCTTACTGTTCAGACACACAGAGCATTCTGGGATAATTGGCTTTTTAACATTTTATTACTTGTTTATTAGATGCCAGTGTAATAATTGCATCTGCGTGTCATTTTTAAACATACCAATAAAGTTACATTCTATTGAAACACTTGATAGTATCACAAAAAGCCATGTATAAAATTCACCCAGTTGATTCATGGTTTGCTGCTACAGTATGTGAAATACAGATGAGGTTTCTGACTCTGGCCTAATAAAATGAATTGCCATTATGGTTCTACTGTCTGCACACATAATGTATGTGTTTTACCAAGCGTTTGTCAAAAGGGAGTCGAGTCCTTCAGTATTTAAAAGAGGGCATCATATTAAAAGTGAGCTTGTACCACAAAGTCTTTTTTTTTTTTCTCCTCTTTTCCATTTTTAGGTCAGATGATTCAGGTTTTCCTCAGCGCTTTTAACCTTTTGCCATCTGAGCAAGCTGCTCAAGGGACAGCAGTGCTTTGAAGCCATCACTGAAAAAAATGCTGCCTCTGCTAGGATAGTTCTGTTTCACTGTCTTCCATAAATTTCCTCTTACTTTCTTAGCCCTTTGTTACTTTCCATTTTTCCTTAGCACTCAGGTAGCATCCTAATAAACGTTCCTCTTTAGTTTTTCTTCCACCTCTCACACTTTTYCCTCTGGGTATAAAAGTCTATGCATGATAGAGGGGGAAAAAAATACAAATGGCCTGTAGCTCATCTAATCTACCAGCTTTTCATGGAAGTGTAGACTTAATTGCTGGCAGCAGAGCAAAAAACAGAGCATTACCATTTCTCATTCTCATTTGAAAAAAAATTTCCGTAGCTTGCTTGATGTTACATCCTTGTATTTTGTTCCCCAAATAATAAAAGAGAGTGTACGCTTTCATTAACTTCCTTTATGAAATGCAAGAGAGAGTTTCCAATGTACTTGCGGACTGTCCTGCTTTTTGAGTATTGACAGTAGATTTTAAAACAGTCATAGGAGTGTGTAAGTGCACAAGAGTGTAGATCAGCAATGGGTAGCTGCATTGTTTGGAGACAGAGTGATTAGAGGAGAGGTGGCAGAAATGTATTTAAAAAAAGACTGTGGTTCTTGTCCAGTACAGACTTTCTGCATTGAACAGACCTGAAGTGATTGCTGTGTTTGAAAAGCAGAGGCTAAGTTCTGATTTTTAAAATGGCTTTATGTCTTTATGGAGACCAAATATTTTATTCTGTTTTGAACAGAATAAATCTGTCAAAGGCAACAGAGTTAAGAGATCTACATCGATGTAAATGAAAGCTGAATTTGGCCCTTCTTGTTCTGTGCTTTTTAGTCATGTGATAATCTTTCCATAAATCATGCACTCGAAAGGTTTTCTTGCTTCCTGCTTTTACCAATCAGATCATCTAAAATGCAGATGAACTGAGCTTCTGGTTTATTAAGCATAAGCAGAACACCCCCTCTAAATCCCCTTTTGTCACATCAGCCCTGTTTCCCCCATTTGAAAACAAGACAGCAAGAATGACAAACTTTGACTAATATAGTGGAGTTTTTTTGGTCTCCTCCCTTTCTTATTCTGACCTGTACTTTGCTTTCGTTATAAAGTGAACATAGAAATTACCCTGTGGGAGTGGTGAAACTGCAGCAGAGAAACAAAAACTATTTGGATTCATCTGAAAGCTATTCATTCGCTTGCTCTTCTTTTTATTAACGGCTCGAAGCATGCAGTTTGTCTTGTTCTGACTACGTATCTTTCAGCAAGAACAGAGGTAATTCTTTGTGTTTCTCTTTCCTTTTAATAGCGCTTTAATTTTATCAGAAAAGGTGTGTATATTTTAATCATAATTTATTATTTTAACTACTTTAAATGTGTATACAGCTGCCTGATGGGCGTGTTTCTATCGATTTCGGCGAGCTCCTTTTCCAGTAAAATTTTTTTTTTTTTTTGGAGTAGAGGAATGGAGCTTTAGATTTGGATCCCGGTTACACAGGTGAAAATCACAACTCTCTCCACAGGAGGTTGCAAAGCTGCTTCCAGCAGACATCAGCATATTTGCAGCCAAAATTTAGTCTATAGTGGGTTTTTGTTTTAATCATCCGCATATACCAAGATGAACATCTCTCTGTACTGGTGGTATTGCCAGCACTTCTTGTGTTGGGGAAAGTACGTTACTGTAAACTGATGAGCAAGTTCTTGTTGCTATTTTCTCTGGTGGGATAAGATATTTTTAGTAAGTCATTTCAGAAGTGTAGGACTTCCTGATACTTTTATTGTTAATTTGCTGCAAACTGAAAATGCCGGACTGGCAGCATTTGATTCTGAGAGGATCGTTCTCGCAACGCACAAAAAGTGTTACTGGTCCCTGGCTGCAAGTGCAGGTTGTTACAGTTATGAGATGAGTGGTATGTTAACGGCGAAAGAAAAGTTTTGTTTGGCTGGTGGCTGAAGCAGCAGTGTTAAGAATGCCTCTTAAATAGCGCAAAGTAACTTTATKCTCCTTAACGCCTTTGCGAGGTTTTTGCATGGGGGGAGGAAGGAAGGACAAACGGAAATCCTTTAGATTTTGCTAATATTACCTTAGATAGCCACTACTGGAACTCTTCCAGAAATCTCTTATTGGGTATATTTCTGTATTCCTCACGTGAAATATTCCCAGAGCATTAATCCCAGCAGGTCTTTGGTGGTCTTGCTTGCACAGCACCTACAAACACGCTGTGTGTGTCTGCAAGGGGCAAGAGGAAGCGGTGGCTTTATGGGAAAGGGCAAGGTAACGAGTTTTAAAGAGATACCGGGAAAGGAGGACTCTCTGGTTATGTGTCCTGGTTTTGAAAAATACTACTAGATGCTTAATAATACATGTAAGTATGGCTTCTAATGTTTGCATTAGTTTTTATCGTTGAAATATAGGTCAGTTTGCCTCTGAAAATGTAGATTTTTCTGAAGTGCTCAATGAAAGCTGTGTTTGTCAGTCCTGAGTACTTTCAAGAACAGCAGTCAACTGTATTGAGCAGGGAAAATTTACTGAAAAATCTGAACCTTTAAGTTAAAATTACAGTTCTGTGCCTGTGATCTTGGGCATGTCATTGCATTCTGTGCTGCAGTTTCCCATCTGGAAAATCAGGATTAATAATACCTACTTCTTTCTACTTTCTTCACACTATGTGAATGAAATTTAATTCATTCATTACTGCTGTTCTATTAAACATATTCTGTAAGAATTGAGAATTGCTACAGCTAGGAACTCTTCCAAGTGGCCGTAAAGATTTGATAAACAGTATAGGATTAGTTACAGTTAATGGTTAAACTATACTCCTATAGCAGCTTATGCCAGTACTCCAGTTGTTTCTGTTGAGTTGCAAGCTGATTAGAGCCCAAAACTAGGTTGGTTGAAGAACGGGAAGAGTTTACATGCAGGATTGTCATTAATATCAGCTAAATAAGATTTGTTTAATTAAAATTGTGCAGTAATATATTGCTGCATATTCTTGAATTTCTGCTGTTACATTAATTCAGAAAATTCAGTTAAATGAGCAACCAGTTGTCCAACGTCAGCAGGCCTCTGACACCTTCAGTGACCAACCCAAGATGAAAAATCTCACAAATGGATTTGCTGTTGTGGCCCTTGTGTTCAATGATTAACTGTATGGGTTTTTCTTTTTGTTTTTTTTGTTTTTGTTTTTGTTTTTTTTCTTTGTTTGTTTTGTTTTGGGGGTTTTTTTGTGATTATTTCCCTGGACTTAACAAATAACTCGGCTATTTAAAGGTTGCATTTCAGCCTCTCTTCTCAAAAGTTGTTAATGTGCTAACATACATTTACTAGATGTAAGAAGCTGACTAAGTAGAGATTCAGTCTACTGTAGGTGAACAAGGTCATATTGTCTCTTACCCTATTTCAGTTGGTTTTGTAAGTGATAAGTCAGTGAATTGTTTTTCAAATATTTGTATTTTTGCTGTCAATTTCCAAGTGATTAAGGGAGGAAAGACTGGCCTCATGTATGCCGAAAAAGTGGACATGAGAAGAGCAGACAGAGTTTTCTCCTCCAGTCTTTCTCCCTGGCTTGCTAGGTCATGCCTGGTACATACTTTGTGTGCCTGTTGTCAGTAGAACAAGGTTAGTATTTGGAATTGTTCACAGGATCAGAAATTCTTTAGTGATTCTAAACCCCTATGGAAACTTCTCTAAAAATTTGTGCCAGTCTTTTAGACCAGCTTTTATATCTGAACTAAAATTTTGCAATAATGAGTTGCATGTACATGCAACTAAAGAACCTACCTCTTTTTTGTCCTTTCTTTCAACTCTCTTTAACCACAGCACACATCAAAGTATTACTAAAAGACTGAGTGTAGGAATTTATATTTGGAGAGCGTTATCCATAGATGACTTCATGTTTGTTACAGTCTTCCCTATTTTCAGGTTCTGAAATGCTTTTGTAACTTTTTCCATTCACATCCCTGCTTTGAATCGAAGCCATTTTGAAAAAGAAAATTGTTTTTAATTCTTTAATGAAAACTTCCAAAATTTACCTCCAGCTTAACAAAACTCAAGTGCTACAGCCCTTTTTTCCTAAACTGCAGAACACAGCAAATGAAAATAAATAGAAGCTGGCATGTTTCTTCTTGTGCAGTTTTATTGGTGTGCATGTTTGTTCATTTGTCTGTTAACTTGTAGAATTCCATGATCTTACAAAGTGGTTTGCGGTTTGGTTTGAATTGGTGAGACTTTCCTATTTTTCACATTTTAGCCATTACTGACATTTTAATGCAATAGAAACAATGCAGCAGAAGAGCCACAGTTTTTTTGAAAATAGCCATTAGATGTTACGGTGCTCTGTGTCACTGCTTTTAGAAGATTTTTTAAGCATTTCATGATGGATTTTTGAGCATATTTTAATGAAGCATTTCAGAGGCACATTCATTTATATTTGCATGCCCAGTTGTCAAAAGCTTGCTAACAAATGGGGTGACAGACATGTCCCAAAAAGTGTATTTTATTCACCACTCTGGTAGGGGTGGCTACAGCACTTGCTGATTTTTATGTATAATATCTGGGTTGCTGCTTTCAAGGGTTTACCCCTCACCTGCAGTTGTACRGCTACACATTGTGTCTTTGTCTTTTCCATGCTTTGTATTAAAATTGAGGAGAGCTTGGCTGGTATCCTAAGCATGGGATTGAGCAGCAACATGTTGAACTCGGTTTGATCAGATCTGTATGACTGCTGGAACATTGGTTTGAGCATGGTGGCATATCAACAGCTGTATTTTCTTTTAAAAAGCAGCATTGCATGCTGTACATGCTGTAACAACAATACCACTCTGAAGCAAGAGGTCACATTGATCTACACTGGCGTTCACCGGTACTGAGATTTTTTACTGAGGTCAGTAATGAACTGAAACAACCTTTCCAGCATTTGCTTTTCCTATTAACGGTGCCAGCGGAGGAGCTGGGAACGGCCTCCTGGAGTTTTCAGGGAAACTCATTGTTCACGTAAACCCTGAGAAGGAATTTCCCTTCCTTCTTGGCCTGCTAGGTATGCAGTGAACCATACAGTTTGCTTTAGCTACATACCATCTGCATTTTATTTTTGTTTTGTTTACTGACTTTCCGCCGGTGTATGTACTTCTTTAGAGTATCGGTATATTGTTGTATATTCCACCTTTGTCAACAGCTTGGGTTTTGCTGCTCTGAGCAGTCTCACGTTACGCAAGTTGTCGGTGTTTGGAACAGAGCTAGTCATGGAAAAAAATGAAATTGGTGGAAATTTTACCTGTATTGTATCTTCAGGAGAATGGGCATTGACCGCTTTGATTGTTTTAGGGCTGCTGCTGTTTGTCTGGCATACGTGCGGTTATGTACTTTGTACTCGCGTAGCACTGTGTGCTAGGACCTGCAGTCCTTGGAGCGCATTGCTCTCGTGAGGATGAAAGTGGCTTCTTTCTTCTCTATCGGCATCTGATTTTTCTTTTTTTTTTTTTTTTTTTTTTTTTTTTTTTTTTCTTTTTTTTTTTTTTTTTTTTTTTTTTTTCTCTCCACTTTTTTGAACGGCCAATTTCTTGCTTGCGGAAGAATTATTTCTTCCTGAGATGATCTTAGCCTCAAACACCACTGTTCCCGTGAAGATCTGAAGCTGATACAGCAAGAATAACCCCAGTCCCCAGGACGCCAACAGGAGTTTACTGCTGTTTGAGCTAAAGCAGTCTGGTGTGTAGTCAGGTCTGTGACGTCCATAAGCAGACTGTTCGGGTGGTGTCTTTACTGTGGCCAAATACCAGAACAGTGATATTGACTCTGGACTAAACAACCCTGATGTTGGAGGCTTTGTAAAGCACTGTGCAAAGACACGTAAACTGCTCTGCACAGACCCTCGAGGCTGAAGCGCTGTGTTAGAGGAACACGACCACGTTGCTTTGGGACCCAGGCTGGATCTGCGCCTTCCTGCGGTGCCGTGGCCAAGCTAATAAAACCACCCAAAGATGCCAGGAGCTGGCTTTGCAAAGAATAGTATTGTTATTGATGGTTTTTCATTAACTAGGTTACCCCAGCTTCCTGTTATCAGACATATTTGAGAGTTGACTGTGTTGTATTGTATTGGAGTTCCTTACTGCTGCTTCATGGTCCAGAAGTTTGACTGGCTTTTCTTTTGAGATAGCATTAAGCCGTGTATTCAGTATCACTTGCAGTCCAAATGTTGCCAGATTGTTTTGAGACAAGCCTTTAATATAATTGCAGCCAAAATCAAAGTCACCATGTTACTTCTTCAAAGCTAGGTGAGATTGAACAATTGGTTAATGTTCACTGAGCAAAATTTCCTTTTTCTGTACAGAATTTACATCCAACAGCAATGTGATGATAGGCCTGGATGACCACATTTAGTAAAACAGTCTCCTACCAAGAGTTCTTGCTGTTAGGTAAATCAAAACATGTTATTCAGAGGGTGACTCATGGAAAACTAAGTAAAAGTTTTATAATTGGATCCTCTGCAAATGCTAAATAGCACATCACAATAAAATCGTTAAAGTCTCCTTATATAAATTGTTTATACACTGCTAATCCTTTTTACAATGAAAAGAGCATTCAGTGGGTTTTTAGTACAGGAAATTTGTATTATCTTTCAGTTACCTATGTATTTCTGACTTCTGTGGTTTGGGTGAATTTGAATTTACTGCCTGATTTTAAATCTGAAGATCCTACCTGAACCCAGCTGGAAGCTTCTCATGCAGAATACTTCTCAAATCCTCTGTCACAACTGCAGAGTAATCTGGATTACGCTGACTCTGCAAGGGAAAGAGATTACACAAAATGCATTTTGCTGTCACTCCTTCCCAAGTGAAATTCTGTCTGTCCTTGCAGAGTGCAGTACCTTTGTCCCCAAARTTATTGTGTAATGCTAATTGATTTTCTCCTCTTTCATTTGCACACCTTCTAAGTCCTGAATCTTTGTTCTTGAATACTTGCGCGTTGAAACCTGGAAGATACCTTCTGTAACCTTAAGTTTGACTTGATGGAGATGGAGGATGGAGATGGGAGAACAGCTGACACAAACCAAAGGACTGGTGGAGGGTTCTGGATGAGATAGCCAACCTGCTYGCAGTACTGGGGATGAAATCCCTGGGCTCAGTTGGAAAAATGTAACCGAAGAGCTTAAGATCTGTCTCCTTTCATGTAGAGTTAAGGGTGCGAAAGAGGACTAGTTTTCAAAGGATTGACAGCTTTAGGAGACATGAAGGAGATTCATTGAGTTAACTTCTTAAAGTTAACTTTAACTTGTACACTGTACATGGAGGTGTACATTTAAGTGTGTGGGCTGGAGGAGGCTGAAGTAGAGGCTGAATTGAAGTTGGGTGAAAACAGAATTAGGGCTGACCAAAAGTCTGCACTGTAACTCTGGGGAATATAATGACTTATTAAGAGCAGTGCGGTTGGGAGGAAGTACGTAGTCAAATTTTCCCTCATACTTAAAACGCTCAAATGTGGATAGTAAATAAAGAAAGTACTGCCTTTTTTGGGTGACCTTTTTTTAGTAGTACTTGTCTGGTTGCTCCATATCCTTACTCTTTTCAAAGAGGAATTCACAGGGAAATAAATAAGGTATCACTGACTGTGCCAGAGTGAATTTGCTTATATACATGTGAGCATAAATGGTATTATGAAATGGAACAAGTGGGGCGTAGGGAATTTCCAGATCCCAAGATGAAAATAATTTCAGAGAAGTATAGACAAGTTTGAAGCATTACCAGTATAAATGAAAGTTGCTAGGTCCTTTTCTGCTGCCACCCAATTCTGTACCTTTTGGCAGCAGAGATGTAATTTTTTTTTTTTTCTTTTCATGAGACCCAAAAAAAACATGAACAAGCCTGCATGGATTTTATAACATGATACTTGCATCATGGGATCATAGAATAATTTAGGTTGGAAGGGACCTCAGGAGGTCTCTAGTCCAACCTCCTACTCAGAGTAGGATCAGCTGTCTCTGACATTTACCTGGTAACATTGCTGGAAATAAAATTTTAAAAGTAGTTGTGATTATTTAGTCATTGTAGTGGAAAAAATGCCTGGCAGAATAAAGGTCACCGGTCAATGCTATGAAAACTGTTCAGTCACACTTGTCATTAAAAGTAATAAATCCTTTCCAAAAGCAGGTGTGTGTTTTGGGTGATGGAGACAAAGAGGATAAAGGGAAGATCAGACACACCAATAATGAACTACTTTTACCTGATCCATCCCTGTATTGATTTTCATCACTTACAAGTTAGCTTAAAGCATATTTGCTAAGTTATGTCAGTATTGTGACCCCTCGCTGAGACTCTGGTTACAGCTCAAGAGTCAGTTCAGTGAAGTTCAAGGAGCCTGATGGTGTGAGACTGCTGCGATTTGAATGACCATTTTAAGCTTGGTGTGTGTTCTGCCTATTTGTTTTCAACATCAGTAGGTATCACTAATGAACCTTGTTGGAAAAAATTATACTTCCCCGGGTTTTTAATTGCCTTTTTTCTTCTTTTAACCTTTTAATGTGATGGTGATGCAGAGTACTCTGTCTAGGCAAGGTTGCACGTTCCACTGTGGGCTGGTGGTTGTAGGACAAGCTTGCTTTCTGTCACTGCCCTCTTCCGGACAGACTGTAGCTCATCTGGTCACATCTGTATTTCTCTGTTCCCTTCACAACCTTTTTGTTTTCTGGTTGCTTAGGCTTTATCTTCACAGACCCCTTAATTGAGGCCTAAGTCCACACTGCCGCTGAAGGGGATCACCCTATCTTTATCCTTAACCCAGGCTTGGACCCTACGCTGGGGGCAGGATTCATGCAGTTGGATGGAGCATACTGAGTGCTAGAGTTGGCAGAGGAGTGTGAACGGCAGGAGGACACGCGAGTTCCCCCATTTCAGCAGAGATGTGTTTTATGCTGGACTCAGCAGGACGGCACTGGAATTGCTGGAAGCATTAGAGATCTCTTGGTAGGTCCTTATGTAGCAAAGCATTTTAGGYGTGTCAGTAATTCACATGAAATGAAGATGATGTCCATTGGGGCCTTACTTTTTTTGTAACGTTTATTTTTTTAAATTTCCTCTATGAACTGAAAGAAGAAAAATAACTATCCAAATTTTATATACCTTTCAAAAAACTGATTTCCTGACTCCATGTTTAGACATAGTGGACTGACTTCAAAAAGTCCGAGTATTCCCACTGAAGACCGAGGACCATTATTGCTGAATATAAATGATATTTGAAATGAAAATAATGTGACACAAATGACGGACTTGGGAAAGAAGCGGGAGACTGAATTTTTTTGTGTAACTAATGGAGCTAAGGAGGACAGGAGAAAGTAATTCYTGAGTATCAGCTGAGGCCAGTGGAGGGACATGGGTATACTTATTGAAGGAAAGAAATACATGACAAATCTTAGAAATATCCTGCAAATTCAGAAGAAGAGGAATTCAGATAAGCCCCTTGAAAAGCAGGAAGTTGTGCTTGTTAAAATTGGTCCTTGCTGTGAGTTGCAGTTCTCGGCACTACTTGGCACTACAGCTCAGCCGAGTAGTATCTTGGCACAAGCTGGGCTCGACCAGGAAATGGTTTTCTCTGCAGCTTAGTGTCAAGGGGAAGCAGCTTCGCTTCTCTTTGAAGGCACGCCTGGAGAAGGAGATATTAAAAATKATTCTGCTTGAGCAAGTTCATAAAAATTTGTCTGGATGACAATAAATGTTTTTCAGCTTTGCCCTGAGCAGCCTCTTCCTTTGAAGTTATTGTAGCTTCATTATATGTTTGCATTACCGGGAGAAGTATCTCAAATGCATATATTTACAAGGCAACTTCAGTGTTACAGAAAACTCCCAGGAGGTGAGGTACAAAGTTCTATATAAAAACGAGGACCCTGCTCCCACAAACAGATTTACAAGATAGAATCTATTTATCCCGATGGGTTTAGTCCGTGTTTTCCTGTGCAACCTCAGTCATTTTCCAATTTTAATAAAATCTTTGTCCCTTCTAAAGCAGGCTCAACCTGCAGAGGAATCTTGCTTCTCGTTCTGTCATCCCATCACCGGAGTGGAAAGAAAGAGGGTGTCTAAAACTCTGGATTATGACTTAGTTGTGGGGTCACATAGAAGTAAAAGGATGCAGCTGAGAGAATGTAAGGTTTTAATCTTACGCCAATTGTCATGGTAGCTAGTAAAAATGGGCTGCAAATCAAGGCTTCATTAGAATATATTCTCAGGTGTTGGTGTTGGTTTAAGTATGTAATAYGTAGCAAAACTGAGGGATGAACAGTGCACAAGAGACGGAAACTTCTAGTGTCTGAGACTTTCATAGCTGGCAGAAATACACAGCGTTTTGGTAGTGGCTTTTTTCTTGGGTTGGTGTGTCCCGCCCCATGACATTTTGTGTTGTTTCCTGGCGGGAGGATTTTTTCACAGAAATCCACCATACTCTTCCCCCCCCCCCCTTTTTTTTCCTTCTCTCTCTTCCTTTTAATTTTATCTCTGTGCTAGATCTCTAGTTCAGGGAAATGTGTCTTACCATGGAGTTTCATCTGCAGGACAGTGGGGTTTACATTTACTTAAGCTTTCAGCGTACAGTACTTCACATCCTTCATGGACAGTTGATCACAACAGCTGATAGATACCCTTGTTATTTGGCACATAGGTACAGCAAGAATGGGGCTGGCTGAAGGGAGTGTTGTTGAAGTGATGTAGAAACTGGTACCTGCTCCATAGTTAGAGCTGCTTATGTTTCTAACCATGCAGCTGTAACAGGTAGTTGCAGAAATAGTGACAGATAATAGCAATGCAGTGTTGTTAACAAGGTGTTTGCAATTAAAAGGCAAATATCCCTTCAAACTTCCACTTCTGCCCTGTGAAACAGCTGTTGCCATTACGCAGAGGTGTGTTGGGGCACAGACAGTTTATGGGAATCATCTGTGACCCTAAACCAAATGTTCAAACTGGGTGTAGTGGCATTGAGTGGATGAGGTAGAAAGCCAGTGCTCTGGCGATGTGGAGCCTGCTGTTACCTTTGAGAGTGATTGTGTTATTTCAGCACACCACTTAGTTTCTCAGTGCATTAGCCTCCTTTTCTTGCAAAGTAAATCTAAGGGCTTCAGTATAAATGTGTGTGACTGAGGAAAAAACAGCACAGGGACATAGGGATGTGAAAGATGTGTTTGGCTGAGCCCTGTGTTACTTTTAAATACAAGAGTAGCATGAAAGATCCCTCTCAGGTACAACAGGTGCCGAGGAGTCCACCAAGTCCATGCGGCCGTTGGAGATTGGAATAAAACAGAGCTGTCGAGCAGCTCTGACTGTAAAAAAGCAGATTTGCCAGAGATGTCACGGAATTGAATGAAAACTTCACTTTCTCCTGCATTTGTGCAGAGGGAGATTGGGTATGGCCGTAGCTATCAGCCATGGGAAACGCTAAATTAGAATTGCAGGTAGGTAGGTGGATAAACAGGGACAAAAGCTGTAATTACTGACTGCTGTTTGGAAAGCACCCTCATGCTCTCCAGGCCTCCTGGTGCAGCGGTGTGATGCCAACCAACTGCAGAGGAGCCACAGTTGGGTGCCAGCCATTCATATCCATTTTGTGGAGCAGCTTTGAGATCTGCAGATGATACAACTGCTAAGTGTTGTTATGAATGATTCAGAGCTTCTGGCTCCTATTTCCATACATGGATCATCAGACTGTCTTTCTCTGCCATTTTAAAATAATTGTCTGAATGACCTGAGTATCTTCGAAGTAGCTTGAATTTTTGTTCAGGCGCTGGCTTTAGAAATGAAATCTTTCATCTGATACACTTAACGTTAATTTTGCTTCTTTAATGGGATTCTCTTCACCCAAATTTACATGATTCAGCTTGCAGTCTGTTGGATATGCTCTTCTCTTCCAGTGATAAATTTGCCCGAGCATCTCCCAGTATGTGTTGAGAAACACGTAGGTAGTTGTTTGTGTGCCATCCACTTCCACAGGCAGATAAACAATGAGGGGTTTGTTTGATTGTTGCTTGAACAATACTTGAGAAAAGCTCTGTCCCGCCTGGCTGTCAGTTCTGTTGTTGTACTTTGCTCTTGGTGACATCATTGGTGGCAGCTAAGTGAAGTATATTAATTGTTAGATGCTCTTTGACCAAGGATGTTGACTTTTCCTGGCAGCCAATCGTATACCGCCAGTTTTGCAGAAGCTGCTGCTAATTTAGCTTAATACAGTAATTTAGTTACAAGTATTGGTGAGAGTGGAGTGGGTCTGTTTATGTAGACGGGAGATAAATAATTAAAAGAAAACTAAAAGCTGTATGAATTAGTTTTACATTTTCAAGGTCTGATTCTGCATCAGCAGCATAGAGCTCTGAAATAAAAAACCCTCTGCTGTGTTAAAAGTTACTGTGATGCCTCTGAGGTTAGTCTTAGCATGGGGAGCAGTGCCATATTACAGGATCGCCTCTGTTTGCAGGTGGAGGTCCAGCTCAGACAGATTGCAGCTGGGCATAGCCAGGCCCGTACCACGGCCCCAGGACACATGCTCAAGTGTTAAGAGTTCGCGTTACTTCTGCAGAAGTGATCCTTTCTGGTCCCTCCAGTTTCTTCAGAAAGCTGTTTATATACATGCGGTTGTCTGCTGAGGAGGAGATCAGCAAGGGCGGTGAGGTTAAGGACACACTTGCTGCTAACTCTTCTTACGCTGAGAACAAGGCTGACTGGCCAGGGAGTTTCCAGATAAGATATATGAAATGAAGCAGTGCTGCAGAGGCCAGAGCAACATCACGAGTTTCAACTCTACTCATTAATAGCCACATCCTGGTAATTGTCCTTGGGATCCATCCTCTCTGCAGTCAGCTCTTCCGTACAAGGAGAGCTTAGCCCTTGATGCTGTGCTCTAGAGCTTCAGCAGCACCCATTTCGTCTTCCTCCCAAGATCTCCTTCCATGACTGTGTCTTCTCCAGAAACGGAAATCTGAGGCAGTAAACATGATGTATGTGGCATTGAGGTGGAGACTTACTGGTTAACGTAAGTGGGAAATACAATCCAGAGCTGGTAGTGCACTTTGAACATCTTGCCCTTACCCAGAAGATTATTCTTCCTTCCTCATAAACATCCTTTTATTAGAGTAGAAGGATATTGCATGATGAAATCCACTTTCTGCTCTTTCATGTTGCTGGGTTTGCTTTCAAATTATTTAAGAGTGAAAATGGATCAGTTATTTTCCCTTTGCATGTTGGCCCAAATTCTTTGTCCACCTCTCATGTACTAGGCCAGTGCTGCGAAATTTTTTTTGAGAATTTGTTAAAGAGAATTCTTGACCAAAAACTTCAAGAGGCAACACTCTTACTTGTGTTTTTCCACTTAAATAAGTAGATAGAGAAAAGTCTGCACAATAAGTCGTTATCAAAAAGCTCCCATTTTCCGTGTCATTTTTTGCAGTAGCTTAAAGCAGTGTTGGAGAATTGATACCACTGTTACTCATCTGACAGGGCTGTGAAGTTCCCAGCTTCCCTTCTGTGAGGGAAAACATCCCAAGTAACTGTCTGGACTAAGTCAGATGAATCATGTCATGCAAGTGACAGTTTCTTCGCACTGACTATAAAGGGGTTCCCTGTGACTAACTCAGATTCAAACATCAACTCCGCAGGTATGTAAATAGAAGTGAGATGAATCCCACTTGTCAAGTCTCCTTCTCTCTTCCAGTTGGGACACAGTGTATTGGGGGTTTTGTTGGCTTAGGAGAAAAATCTGGAACAGAATTCCAAGGATTTTAATTTATAGATACCTGCCATTTTTTCCCCTGCCAGATTTTGCAGTGGAGTTTGTAATTACGCTGAGAAACAAATCCGTCTGTCAGAGTACTTGTGGTTCTCATTTAAAAGCAGTCAAAATACATGGTAGGTACATATTTGGAAAAGGTTCAGCATCATCCAGAGGAAACCTGCATTTCGGGACAGCCTACAGCCGTTCCTTTCCATAGCTCTGAAAACGGAGCTCAAACTGTAGTAATTGCCATAGTGCCCCCAAACCGCTGGCATCTCTGCATTGGCGTGTCCTCATAGGAGGAGGAGCTGCCTCCAAAGTGCAGGCCCAAGGGGACTGAAAAGATTCAAGTGAGGTTATTGCATCATTATGTTTGAAATTAGTTTCTCTTGAGTTGTTTGAAAATAGAGGCCTTGCTGGAATATTTCTGCAGGATACTATTGCCATGCGTTGATGTCTACAGACTCTTTGTTGGCAGAGTCTGTAGACATCAACACAGAAATGTACTCCAGTGCTTTTGGAGGAATATTTGCCCAGCAGGTTGATACTATGTAAACATGAATATGTAAATACACAAATAGTGCCAGACTGATGGATGAGGAAAGAGCAGAATTCATAAAGAGCAATCTAGGATGGACGGTGCTACTGCAAGCTTTCCTGTACTGCTTCAGGAATGTGTTTTGGTCCTTCAGGGAAGCTGATGATGGTGAGGGCAGTTCAGTGTCTCTCTGCCATTTAGTTTGGGGCATCTTTACAGASCTAAATCCTACATAAGGGAAGGAAAACAAATTTTTTTGCCACAGTGCTGGGGCTGAGCTGTTCTTTCTTGGAAGGGGGAAGATGGTATTTCTTCTTCCATCTGTACAAGAAGCACTCTTTGCCATAGCCCTTGAGGTCTATCAACAAAACTTCTTTCCTCCTCCAGTTTAAATTGACAGTTATTTTTCCATTGACATGAGTGCCAGGTCCAAGGACTGAGTCAGGTGTTGAAGCACTCATAGTAAATTGTTAATCCTYGTCTATTGAAATTGCACACACAGGGAATGTGAGGTGCGATGCCATGACAAGTACCGTCTCTGAGCGCCCGCGATCGTTACATTGGTGTTGAACCGACTTGTTCTTTTTTGAGGGAATGTTAGTTGGGGCGGATACGTGCTTGTGCTGATGCACTGTTAAAGTGGGTTGAGTTAAATTAAGGAACTGGCAGCGAGAACAAGCAAGAAGCCTAAAGGAAGTGGTGCTGCCAAACGCTGGCACCCCTGCCAAGGCCAGTACACCGGGGCACAGCTAGGTACACTCCAAACGTGTCCAGCACAAGAGGTGACTTGCCCGTAAAGGTGACTCAATGGGTCGTGGGCTTAAGCATGTTTGCTTCTCTGCCGTGGAGGGCTTGGGTCTGTGGGATGCAAAGTGTTTGACCCTTTTGGAAAAGCTAGATCTTGCAATGGCAAAACATGATGCTGGGGGTTGRCTAAATCTTCCCCTGTTGTTTGGTTGTGCCCTGAATGCTCTCCCTCCCATCAGTTCATGCCAGTGATGTGCTGGAGAGGTTGTGAATGGTTTTTGTGTCTGGTGAGCTCTAGGGGATTTGCAGAGAGCAGAGCATTGCTCAGCTTGCAGTTAGAGGCGGTGTTGTGCCTCCGAAGGTTCAACTCTCACCCTCCTTTCCCATTTTCCTCTTGTCTCTGCTCCCTCTCCAACAGAAGCTCTCCCAAGATGTGAAGTGATAGTTACCGAGTTCACGCCAGGATCACAGTTAGAAGTGCTGGGGCTCAGGACGCCCTGCAGTCCTGCTCTCAGGTCGCTGACTTACACGGCCTTCCCGCGCGGGCACATTTCTACATGCCGTTGTCCTCGTATCTCGGTTCTTTGGCTCTTGAGATATTATTTTACCTGTACTTTTCCGTCCCAGGCGAGGCTAGCAGGATAAACATGGTGTGATGCAGAGCAAAGACGTTGCTGTGATTTCACAGAGATGCCAAGAGTTTCAAACGTGCCATCTAGTGGTATAAACTAAGAGCACTCAAAATAAAGGACATTCCCCCCCAAAATCCATCCTCCTCCCAATACTCGTTATTTCTGAAATGCTCCCTTGTTTTGGGCAGAAGATGAATATTTACGGCCCCTGCTACCCTATCAGTTTTCTGAGTGCTGGGGAACTGAGCTCTTCAGGGATTTGTTAATCAGAAGGAGGAACAGGGAAATTTTTAGCTTATTATGTACGGTATGTGCTAACTCAAGAGTTCTGTGCCTTCGTACCAAGAAAACAGAGTTCATGCTGGTATTGCCTCTCCTTTGAGGAACTGAATGCACTTTGCAAACAAAATAAATCTAAGGTTAAAACACCTTTGTTTTGGGGAGAGGGAGGTAACAATAACGTGCTTGTCTGTAGCTGTACAACAGTTCATCAACAGAGCCCCATCATGAGATGCCCTGCATTTGTAGATCAGTACTAGGACATATTCCACCTCAGCTAGTAACCTGAAGTACTTCCAGCTTGCTTTCTGCTAAAGAGGGCTGCACCAAAATTGCAAAAGGATCCAAAATCTTTCTAAAAACCTACATCCATCACCAAGATAAGAATTGGCCTTACAACGAGGACTGTTAAAATGCATGGGGTTTATACCACAATTTGGCATATGTATGCAGTGAATTACAGTCTGAATTAAATCTGTCTTGGGTGTTTGTCTTTACTGTTCTCTTCAGTTCAAGCTCTGGCGCAGAATTAAAGTTGCTCAGGTTGATGTTTATGTGTGCTTGCTGTTCCTAGGATTTTTACCTAGAGGTCATTGTGTCCTTTTCTCTTATTACCAAGAAACTTGCTTGCTGTTTGGATTGGATTATGTGATCCATCTGTTGTAGCTACCAGAGTAAGTCAGGAGAGCAATTCTGTACTGCCTCACATGCCCCTCAAGTCATCCTTTTTGTGCCAGGGTCAGAATTCAGCCGTTCTATCAGCTCCTACAGCTCCAGACTTTGTGCACGCTGTTTGTGTGCAAGTCTGTGAAATGAAATCCAAAAAGCCGTGGAATTGCCAACACTGGAATTACAAACTTAAAATAATACGGAAGATGCCTGTAGAAGGAGTAAGAAGAGTTAAACATCTAAGAATTGCCAGCAAGCTAAGTGGGAAGAAAAAAGTGTGCCGGTATTAAATGCTAGAAGTGTAGCTGTCCTAACCTGAGGTCTGCTTTTACAGCTTAGATAAAATGCAGAAAGAGGATTAAGAAATCGAAACCTAGACTTCCAAATGCCCAGAGAAGTCCTTTTCTCTGTAGGGTAAGGGTCAAGCTGCTTTTGCATATTCTCTCATTCTGAATCTTTTATGTCTTTGTGAGCAGTGGCATGATTCAGAAAGAGGGGTGAGAGGTCACCACTCAGCTCATAAATGTGTAGTATCAAAATTACAGCACACTGCTAGGCTACAGGGATGGGAGGAGAAGGCAGAATTTAAGTCTTCTACTTCCCAGGAAGAGACTTAGCAATAGGAAGATGCAGAAGGATGAGTAGCATCTCTGACCATATTTTCCAAAGAAAATTTTAGTGTAGTGCTATGTGCTGAACCTTGGTGCTGTATTATGGACCCCACTGAAAGGTGAGGCTGAGGTACTTAAAAGGTCAGTCCTACAACATTTTAATCTTAAGCAAGAGGAGGTTTAGTTTGTAGCTGGTTTAGTCCTTGAACTGCCTCTGCATGGTAGTACAAAATGGGACGTGGCCGAGGGGAAAAAAACCCTGGCATTATCGATGAAGTGCTGTGGAAAGTGCCCATACTAATCAGGYGGAGACTGACTGACTTATTTGGATGTAGACATCTAAATGACACCGAAGTGGGTATTTTTGTCTAACTGGCTGTGTGTGTGTGTACTAACTGTGCCCACTCAGGGAGCCATGCTGTCCTCCCAGCCCACGTAAGACATGGATGTTTTTAGCCCAAGCAGGCTCCCTGCACCAACACTGCATGGTGCTTAGACCAGATCTCCTCTGYGCCGCATGAAGACGTGGTTCACAACCTTTCATTTTTGTTTAGTGGGGTGGTTTTTTTCATTTTAAAGAGCCTGAAGGAAGATCAGCCTGATGCTATAGTGTACCAATTTGGTGGGTTTATTCCCAGGCTAGCAAGAGCTTAAGTTTTAAGACCTGGTCACATACCCAGCTTTTGGTCCTAAAGCCTGAGTTTGAGTTTGGTGTGGCTTGACGGTATCTGGTGGTCCTGGGAAGGGTAGATCTTGCTGAAGCGGTGTCAGAGGTCTGTGTGAAGCCGTGGGAACCAAAGCTGGTATGGACTTCCCTGTGCTGCATCCTTACTGCATCCCGTGAGCTATCCCTGCAAGCACACCTGGGTGAGCTTCCTCCTAACAGAGGCCACGGGAATAAGCTTGACACGAATGTACTGCAGACCACAGTTCAGAAAGCTGTGCTATTTATTAGACAGTGAACGTATCTGCCAGTGGAGTCATTTGTTCAGAAGAACGAAAATACCAACAACATACTTGTAGAAAAACAGCATTGAGAAAGTTCACATCATGCATTTGAAAATGGTTGTCTTTTGAATGGGTTTTTGGTTTTGGTTTTTTTTTTTTTTTTAACCAAAGTTAAATCAGACATGGGCAAGTGATGAAGATGAGCCATTCCAGCTACTACATGTTTTTTATTTTGAGGAGCCTGATGTTTTTATACCAAAAAAGCAGATGCTTTTTACCTGTTATCCTTCCTTTGGCTGAGTAGGTTTTGATTTTATGGCAGGAAATATTTGACTGTTTATGCTAACGGGATGCAGCATTTGACTTTATGACTACAATGCAGGTCTTTTATTAGTAAAACTTAATGTGTAACAGGATAATTCCGTTGCACCTACTACTATACTGGCTTGATTTCGTACAAAATAAGGTTCTACTTCCTTGAAGGCCTTATATAAGCCTTAACTGGGAACAAATCCAGCATGTTCGATCACAATAAAGGAGCTGCTTCAGAACGAGCTCTTCTTTAGAAATAGTCGTAAACAGGTTTATATATAGGACCTGCTATTATACACAAAACTTGCTGAAGAAATGTTTCCCAAGAACTCGTGGTTTTAATATATGCCATGGGGACCCTGCTTAAGCCAATTCATGAGCAGACCTGTTGTGGTAATTCCACACAAGGTTTAAAACACAAGAACATCTCTCAAATCCTTATCTGCTGAAAGGGCTGGGTATTGAATGGCTCTTTGCTGTAAGAAAAGCATTTGATAAAAAGGCTCGGAAACTTCGGCTGGCATCCTACGTATGCAAATGCAGGTGCCATACACGTTATATTTGGATTTCAGGGTTTTTCAGATCCATTTCAAGTCGATCGGTAGCAGCCTTATGTGGTTTGATCCCTCGCTTTCATCACCCATGCCCAATTATTATACATGAGATCCATCAGCCCTCTCTCACCGATAGTGCCTGCAGCTGAGCATCAGCACGCTTGGGAACAATAAAGGGCTGTCATTTGGGAGTTTCTTTTCCTTCCTAATCGGGCAGGACCCAGAATTATTCCTTCGCAGAGCTCGCCGATCAGGCTTGTGTCTTGAACAGGTACGCTTACATCTGAGCAGTGAGAGGATTGGGTTTAGGGAGCTTTGTTGCTGGTTTGCAGTCAGCATCATTGGTTGTGTGYTCTCGTGGAGTTTCAGATAGGTACAGGACAAAACATGGTAAGACTCCTGCCTTTGTGATTGATTTTTAAGGACAATTTGCCGTTTTGTTCCTCAACTCCTTCCTAATGAGCTGAATTGTTAAGATATGTTAATGTAAGGAGACACACGAGAAAGGGTGAAGCAATATACTGACACGTTGAATAATTAGATCATCTCCTGCGCAGGAAAAGTCAAGTATGAAACAGGAACAAGAAGTGCCTCCCTCCCCCACTGTAGAGGCACCAGGTCTGGCTCTTTCTGCATGCAGAAGCAGGTTAGACAATTAGATCTTTAGTATTAATTAATTTTTGTGAAATTCCTGAAGGTTCAAAGTGTCATGTATACTAACTGTCTTCTATTCGTCTGCTATTTTTTGGGAGAAGTAGGGAGTCTTGTGTCGGAGGGCTGAATTCGTGAGCCGCGTAATTTGTGTTGAAACAAAAAAATGACTGTTGCCGGACTGAATTTGTAAATACTGTAGTGGTTAATCAGGTCTTCTCAGGAAAATCCTTGTGAATTTTGTCCTGAATAGCAGTTAGATAAAGGGAATTTCGTAAAGAGGCACAGGACATTGTGGCTGCCTTTCTGATAGCGTTTGGCATTTTGGCAAAGCAGTGCTTCATATTTCTTAAAAGATTTAATTCTTTGAAATAATWACTGCTTAATAATCAATAAGATCCCAGCCCCATGTGAACCTGCGCCTGCGGGGAGGGCTGTGACAGTACTCMGTCTTTACTTACATGAGTAAGCACTCTCGTGTGTTAAGTTTACTTGTTTGATAAACATAACACTTTGCTTTTGTTCTCTTACTTAATCACTTCCTTCGAAGAGTTAACTTCCTAAGCAGCCACAGATTAGTTCTCTCAGTTGTTTTAATTATTTTTCTTGTCACGCACAGTGAAGGTCTAGTGTTTGTGAAATGTCTTCTTTTTTTTTGTCCCCCCTTCCATGGCAGCTTCAGTGGTGCTGGCATTGAAAACCCAGCCGAAATGCTCTCTGTCTGTGGTCCTGTCGTTGGTTTTTTTTGTTGTGTTGTGTTGTTTTGTTTTTTGGTTTTTGGKTTTTTTTAACCAAGTTCCACCTTTTTGAATGTTAGTGCTACAGAATATAACACTTTTCCTTCGGGGTGATTTGAGTGCTCCAGAATTTTGTATTCCTACAAGGGGTACGCGAGAGACTGTAGCAGTGGGCTTCCACGTGCTCGCTGCTGAGTAATTTCCTTTTGTATTGCTGACAGGTGACTCAAAGCAGGAGCTAGCAGATGGCTGCATCGTTAGCTGGTGGCCACAGCCTTACGAGATGAGTTTTGGAATTTCCATCAAAGTCGGGATTAGGCTCAGGATATGCCGATGGCACAGAGCACCCCGGGGGAGTGTGGAAGAAGAGGAAATCATTCATAGCGAYTCATCTTGTGGTTGGGTGAGTCAGGGGTCTGCTGTTGGTGGTCAGAAAGGCACGTGGCTGACTACACCGTCTTTGTGTGCTCTGCAGGATGCAGAAAATTATTTCTGCCCTTTTGATTGCTGTCCAGTGAGTTATTTCCAGAAAGGAGTTACTGTATTTTCTGGAATGAGTATTGTGAAATTCTTTTTTTTTTACAGTGGGCAAGTTTTCAGCTGGTGATTTATCAACAAAGTATTTTACAGGATCATAGTTAAAAGCTCTTCTTAAAAAAAAAAAAATATATATCCTGTGCGATAGGGAAAGTAAAAGCATCTCAGTTTCCAAATGATGAAGGAATAACCGAAAGAGCTAGTTCTTGGAATAGTAGCTCCATTGGCACTCGTTGGTGATTTCCTGTGCATTTGCTGCAAGAATCACTCTGTGATGTGAGTAGGTGGTACTAAAGGGTTATTACGAAACCAATTTTCAACCAGACGTTTTGAGTCATGGATCGGGAAGAGGGATAGCAGCTTCAGAGCTTTCTCTTTGTTCGAGCAGTGCGCCTGAAATGCACACGCAGGATATTCTGTGCTTGCATGGAACAAGGCAGACTGGGGATAGGTCTGGTATTACGTGAAGTGCCCTTCTTCGTGCCACTCCATCTCAGAGATGGGAAACAAGAACGTGGGCTGAGAGCCGGCAGCAGCGTGCAAGGTGCACAAGGAGCAGTTTCCTGACTGTCTTTCAATTGTAAGTATTCTCTCGTGGTTTTTCCCAGACGTGAGAGACAAAATGGAGTTGCGTCAGGACGGATGTCTGCACCAAAACGAGGTGGTGGTTTGGAGCAGTTTGGTTCTGTTCTGGAAGCAGATGGGCTGCCACTGGCAGGAGTCAGTTGGCTTCTCCATCAGAAAAAAAAAAGAGGGGTGTTTAAGGGAATTGGTCTGGCTCCTAAACCGAAGGAATTGTTGACCTACTGACTCAGTTATGAAGCATGAGGGAAGCAGTCTTACTGTGGTTTCTTTTGTTGGTGGCAGATTCAGAAGACGTCTGTGAGCGTACGGGTATGAGTAGCAAAGGAGAGACAGTTCTAGTGCCTGCTGCCTGTGGGATTTATTTTGTGCCAGGAAGGAGCTGAGGTGCTGACTACTGAATAACACCTAAACTTTATTTCTGATGCTTCTCCCGATAATGCATTGGTAAGTTTATGTACTTCTCATTTTCAGTGCTAAGATGGTATCTTGCTAAATGTGATTGAAAGAAAGCTCTTTAACAGCTTTTTGAACATGGCAAGGTGTATTCGTTTTTTCACTGGAGCAGCTTTTACAGAAAACACTAGCTGGCCTGCCGCAGTTTAGGAGTCTGTAAATAAGGGGAAAACTCTGTCGATGAGGTTGACAAAAATAATTTGGAATTGCTGTTCCCTCCCGCCTTTAACCTACAAACCTCTGCTAACGTTGGTACTAAGAAAAGAGGATGGGCCAGCCCTCCAGCTTTGGGATCGTATCATCCTGGAGTCAGGGCTATGCTGTAATTTTCCTGTTACACTTCACTGAATGAACAAGGCTTCGGTCTTTTGAATTTCACATGAAAATCAGATGTCCATCCCTGGAATTAAATCTAATGATACTTTTCCTAAAATATGCCTAGAATAGAAACGATGTTATTTTTAAGTGGCTTTGTAAATGCCAAGAAAAAAGCTATCAATTAGTGGTTTCTCAAAAAACCCAGATCATTAACATACTATTGGCTAGAAGGAATCACGTTGGCTGACGGAGCTAGTTCTGGAAGTCGTGCTCCCTGAATCTGCTGTCAACTCTGCAACTGGTTTTGGGAGGGATTTTTTGGAAGGGGGCGCTTCTTGGGCAAGTCCTTCTTTATTCTTAGTTGTCAATAAAATGAGATTAGTGTTATTTAACTTTCCTTCAGTTGTTTACCAGCACCTTTTAGAGAGGATGCTGATATGTGATGCTGTAGCTCTTGGATTTCCAGAACATTGTTTTGAACGCGTAGATTATTGGAAGGTGGGGAAGGCAGAATAGTGATTATTGAATTTAGCATGCTCTGTGACAGGTCCCCTCCAGACACCAGCTGTAGGAATTGCTGGTGCTGTGTCCTAACTGTACACCACCACCACGAAGGGAGGAATTCACTGCTGCTGTTCTTCCCTGGGTGGGTGACACTGGGACGCCTTGGTGTTCCCAAACCCACTTGAGTCAGGAGTTATAGTGAGGCGCTCGCGGATATTTTTTTCCCTCTTCTCTGAAACAGCAACTGAGAAGGCAGTCCGTACACCACACATCCCTATGGAACTGCAAATAAACCCAGCAGTTTAAAAAAAAAAAAAAGGAAGGTTTAGCATTGTACTGGATTTCCTTTCCTTAAGTGCTTCCTTTGGATCTTGGGAGAAGAGCTCAAGCGAGGGGTGACTTTCTAGCGAGCAGTTGTACCAAAAGGCGTGGGAGGCAGGGTCAGGGAAGAGTCACTTGGTTGTTATGTGGGTGTGAAAAGCCTATGAAAAGGAAAGGGCGGAGGAAAATACTTTACTTGAATTTAAACAAATAAAGGAGAATGTTATATGAATTAGATATTCAAAGTTAGATTTTTTGCCAAGTATTTTTGTGAATTAATGGCATATCTTCTGAAAAATCATTTATTTAACCGTAAGCTTATCAAAATGTTCTCAGGAGGGACTTTATTTTTTAAAAAAAAAAGGGGGGGGGGGGGGGGGGGCAACAAAAAACAAAAAAACACATTGTTTTCTTATCACTTCAGATAAAAAGAAAGGAAGTTGCGAATTTTTATAGCCCCTAAATTGTTAACTGTTAAACCTGTATTGAAGCAGTGGATCAAATTTCCTCAAGCTTCCACTGGAGCAGTTTCATTTACTAAGAAATTACAAGTAGGCCCTGTTTGAGGAGAAGGAGTCTTAGATCTTCAGTTCATTGTTGTGTATCCACCTGTGGGACAGGGGAATTGCTGCTCTTGAAAATCACCTGTTTTGGGGAGCAGGCCATTACCATTGATGCAGTGCACAGGGATGGTTCACACCCAAAATAATTGAAAAAATCATATTTTGAAACATGGGAGTTTTTTTACATGTATGTTTGTAGTATCTCCATTTCCTTGCAGTTTTTAAAATGTCACCTAATATGATAGAATCTAAAATATCTGGTGTAGAGATTACATTTTTCCATGCTTTTTGTGATTATCTTGACAAAAAAAAAAGGCAGCACGTGGAGGCAGGTTTAACAGCACTTTCTCTCTGAAGCAGCATAGTACTTATTATGTTAGTGAAAGACTTGATTTTTGTAAAAAAACCAAGCAAACAAACAAAAAACCAACAAAAGAAACCCCCTTTGTCATAAATGGTAGCTTTTTAAACACCAGCCATAAATTGCATATAAGGAAAACACCAACATAATCTGAAATTAGATGCACAGGTGTGTAGTACGATGTCTTCTACTAAACCAACACAATGCTTGATGTTCTAGGTCTGTGCAGTGTCTTGATAGCGTTCAGTTGTGCTGATTTCTGAGGGATTCCCATGCGAAAGTTCACAGGCAAGGTACAGAGAATTTGTTGGCTGCTTCTTGTTGTTTGTTTTGTAAATTTTTTGAGTTAAGTTCTTTATGGCCTGTAGCTATCCAAATGCAGAGKTTGCAGCTGAAGTTTGCATGCAAAATGGTGAGCTCAAAATTGGACCTGGAAAAGAGCAGCGCTTCCTCTTCCATTGCTCTACTAGAATGGTAATACCAACATCTAAAAAAAAAAAAAATATTCATTGAGCCAAATAAAAATGCATGTGTACCAGCAACAGAAGGCATGAATAGAAGCCGTGTTTATCTGAGCATTTTCAGGGTAGAGTCGTGTGCAATGATCTCTGGTGTCTAATTGCCTTGCTTGCTTCCCATATGTCTGCTGGCAAACTGGGCCACCTCTAGGCAGTGCTGCCATTCTGTGCTGTGACTTTAGGGGTTCACTGGTGCAGTAAATGGAAGCTAGCAGGCGTTTTTAACTCCTAATCAAAGTTTGGGCACCTGAATTGTAACTTCAAGGACCTAAGCGGCTACTGAAATTCCCCATATGACCTGTTATTACAGGCTCCTGTGAGAGTGTATGTGCAGTTTTATTGCCAAAACATGAGGTTGGCAGAAGTGAGTCATAACTGTGAAGATCTCAGCTTTGCTCTTTGATTTACTTTTATCCACCAAAAATAAAAATATTTCCAAGAATACAGGTAGGTATATGCTGTTCTCCTGTTAGGGCAGAGCTCTCACTGGCTCCTAAGTGTATTTACATAGCTCGTAGGATGTATTTTTCAAGCTTTAGTATAAAAGGAGCTGTGTATACATTTTATCTAATCTTCAGTACAGTAGGCATGAGCAATTCCTGGAGAAGGGACTAGAATATAGGGCTCTACCCCTTCTCCTGGGAGTCTCTTTCTCATGGAGTCATACTTGCCCTCCAGTGCTTTCTCTTTACCGCTTTGTGAATTTTGAATTCCTCTCTGTGCTGGCCTAGCTCCAGCGGAAGGGCAGAAAGCAGCCTCAGCCCAAGCTCTGCTTGAAGTCTGCTGGTTCAAGGACTTTGTAGGAGGTGGGATCTGCCGGGGGAGGAGTGCCCAGCTTCCCAGGTGAGCTCTTGCCATTGGGTTACTATCTAGAGGTGACAATATGATCTTCTGTGGACGTGTTTTTGGATTACCGTGATTGTTACATGTTGCCTTGCAGTTGATGATGTTTTAGTATGACCAGAGTGTACCTAATGAATTGAACTGCTCTGCAGATTTCACGTGCTGTTGCAAGGTTAGCTTCTTCCACGGTCATCACTGATGACCRTGTGGCCTTGGGGTGAGCCAGCTCAATTTGCTGATCTGGTTGAGAACTAGTGGGTTTTTTTCCTCCCTTTCTTTTCTAGTGGGAAGATTAGAACTGATCCCACTCACTGCATAGCTGCATGACTGTTAGTGCTGATGGGGAAGTAGCAGGAACTCACGGCCAGAAGCAAAGGAGAAGGTGGGACTGTCCTGTTCAGTGACACCTGCGTGAAGTTCAGTTCAGCCTGTTCAGGAAACCACACCTCCCCTGTCTCTTAATCACGGCGGAGCTCAAGCAAGAGCTAAGTTAACCTTGTTCTCCAAAACAAGCAATCTGTTGATTTTTAGTCTTCCCTGTTGTCCTTTGGCATCTGGATTTTAGGTGTCTACATTTAACTTAAGCATCTGTGTAGATGGAGTAGTCAATGTACTCCTTTTGTATTTTCATTTTCTGTTCAGAGCCTGAGTACTTAAGCGTAGGGTTAATAACATTGTATGGTGGCAAAGAGGAGTCTGTCCCTTACTAAAATTTCTAGTCATCAATGTGAATAAATAGTATAGAAATAATATTTATAGAGCCTGATAGGTTCATGGCATTTATCAAATTGGCATTTTTTCGAACGGCATCGCAAATTGTTCTTTTCTTTACACTTCTGACAAAATTTGCCTGTGGCTATATCCCACAAATCACATCCCATCTTAATCAGAGTTGGGGTAGAATTTCCATTGCCCAGGAAAAAAACAACAGAACACCCCCAAACCCAGCTGTCCTAAGAAGATTTCAGGGCAGCGGTGGTTCAGGCAGTGGGCTTCCAGCAGACACAGCACAGTTCTTCATGTTGTGAAGGATTATCTTTTTATATGCCTCTTTTTCCACAATTCTGCTTTGGAGTTTTTTCACTTTTTCTGCATTTTTCTCTTAATATTCCTGATTCTTAAACTTCTTATTGTTATCATCTATTTTTCTCATACACATGCTTTAAACATAAAAGGTGTGCTTGTGCCATATGTCCTTTTGCGCTTTCTTCTTTCTGCATGTATGCTTACCTAATAACTTAAAAATAGCAAACAAAGCACATGATCTGAGAAACAATATGGTATTTTACCCTAAGGGAGGATTTTCTCAGCGCAAAAATCAAGAGTAAATAGTTAAAAATGCCGTATAGTATAGATCCAACCACACTAATGCTTACTTGCATATATGAGTGAAGTTATTTGCATGCATAAATGTTGACAAAGTTGAACTCTGTATTATCAAATCCGCTGTCAAAAGTTGACCCCGGGCATTTTGCAAGAAAGATGATTGTCTCTTTAATTACTTAAATTCTGTTTTGCCTATTTAGGAGAGCTACCCACAACTCTGTAATTACTGCACGCCTGCCATTCAGATCAGGCTCTCTACTGGCAACATAAAGCACAACTTTGAACGAGAGTGGTGTGGCATAGCTACAACACCCAGCTACGAGGACCTCCTTTTAATTGAACACTTTGATTATCACACAATAATCAGACGATTGAGTCGCTACAAAAGTTTGCCAGCCCTCTGCTAAGCGCTTCTACGGAATTACAGAATCATAGATGTTAGAGATGGAAAGTGCATTAGATCATCCAGACCGTCGTCTTGCCAGTACATGCTTTCTGCTACRTTTTTGGTTTTTTTTTTTTCTGCGGTTTATGGCTACAGATACTCTAAGAACTTGGCCTTCCACTTCCATCTTCTGGAGTCTTTTCCACAAAGTTTGATGGTGAGATTTTTCTTTGCCTGATAATTTGGCCTAAATTTTTCCATTTCTTTGTTTCACCGTATTATTTCAAGTCTACGKTCTCATCTTTCAGTAATTCTTCTCTCTGTGGTGTTAACAGCCTGTAAAGATGAGCAGAATAGTATTACGTGCTCTTGAATACTAGATGTATCACTTATCTTAAGTGCTGCATGTTCAGTTCTTCAGGATTTGGGAAAATTATACTGATTGAAGATAGGTTTTAAACTGAACTGCTAATAGTATAATTTCTCAGACGCGTATTTTTTTCCGGTATAAGASTGGTCTGTTCTGGTGTCACTTGAGAAATTGTTGAAAATTACCTGAAAAGGCCAATTTTATTCAGAAATGAGAATGTTTTTATATGGGGGAGTTACGCCAGTATAACTTAACTGTTTTTTAACTCTGTTGTGGCATTTAAACTGCGGGGAAGCGATGTGTGCAGGCAAGTCTGCAGAGGGCATTACAGGGAAAATGAAAAAATTACAGTTTTCCATTAGTGACTGAAATAGTGGAAGTTGTAATGTAGTTATTTGAGTCTCCCCCCCACCCCCCAGCTTCCCATTATCCTATCTTTTTCTCAAAGTTTCTTCACTTCATAACTATTGTTTCTTTTTATAGTTCTGCTTGTCTTGGTGGGATTTGGGGGTTGCTTGTTTGTTGTTTCTTCTTCAGGGCTTGGTCCTCCCTACCAGAAGCCTTGGGCACCCAAGCAGGGTTGTCTCCCAAAGTTTTCCCTTGTCTTGACCACAAAGAGCTAGATCAGTATCCCCCCCCAAAACAAATACTCCGTGGCCATAAAGAGGACAAATGGGCATTTTTTTTGCTCTCACCCCATGAGAAAGAGGAYAGTTGGTGTGAGTTGGCATATGGCCACGCTGTCCTGAGCCAGTCTCTTCGGAGCTGCCTATGGTCACGATCCAGTGCCTCTACCCCAGACCTCCTCTGGTTTCTGAAGCATTACCACTGTTCTTCCTTTCAGAGCACCCCAAAGGGTGAGAGGGTTGTGTTGCAAGCCTCCAAATAAAGGTTTTTTGTAGGGTGGGGGTGAGGCTGTGCGTTGCGTGCCTGCCGGAGGCACAGCGCGCCTGGAAGCTGGCAAAGGCAGGGCCAGCGCCGTGCAGTCCTCATCCCCACCATCCATCCGTGTTGTGCTGGAAGAAAGCGTTTGACTCATTCAGAAGGGATCCCAGGAGTGGGTTAGCATTGGTGTGGCGCAGCGAGCTTGACTTCATGGAGCCTCGTGGAGCTTGGGGCGGTAAGCCGTCTTCCTTCAAGCCACCAGGAAGCTCGATGCAGGGTAGGGATGTTGATGAGGCAGGCRAGGATGGGCATATCATAGGAGGTAAAATTACTATTAGTGAGTGGATTGAAGGTGTTTGAGGATCAGGTTGTGTAACTGAACGGGGAGATGAATGAAAAACATGTAAATGGGTGGGTTACTGAGTGAGTAAGAGAAAATGTGAGTGGGCGGGTAATTAGACTGGCAAGTGAGAGAGGAGGTAGGAGTGGGTGAGTAGATGGGTAGGTATGTAGCAAAAAAGTTGGAACAGCGTTAGGGGCCGACTCTGTGATGATACCTGAAAGACTGGTAACAACCACTCCCCCTGAGACATGCAGAGGACCGACGGCCAGCACTATTACAGGGACTGTGGGGTGTGCAGGTGAGCAGGCAGCCCCTCGAGACCTCTGTTGCTTTCCACTGGTCTGCGTCCAGCTCGTTTGGATGGCACATCATTTACTCTACYTAAACTTCACTGTGTCTGTGCATACAGTAAACAATAATCTTCACCTTGGTCAGGTGGTTGCATTTTGCTAGTGTTCCTGCAGAAATATGTAAGACCGTAATTATTATTTGCTGGGTTTTTGGGCTCTAACAAAGTCACAGAGAAAGCAGGTGAAGCACAACAGAGACTCTTAGTCTGTCTGGAGCATTGCAGTTTGTAGTGGGTATTCCCAAGAGCTGAAATGACCCGAGAGCTGCAGGTGGAAGGAGTTACCTGGCAAAAAAAAAAAGGTGCAAAGATGATGGATACACTGGAATTACAAATGCACAACACATCAGCATAAAGGCATCTCCCAAACTTGGAAGATCCTTTCGTTTTAATGAACGAGGCATGAAGGTAAAGTCATTTTAAGCCATTATCAAACCTTGACTGTCTGGGCTTTTATTAGGATCTTTTACTGTAACTGTTGTAAGGCTGGACATAGTTCACCGTGACTAATACGTAACTGTTTTTAATTTACTAGGGCAGAGTTACAACCCTAGCTGCGACCTCTCTTTAGTCAGGTACAGTTGGGCTATTGTTTAAGGTAATGGCTCTACTATCCTGTTAAGTTATATTAAGTTGTGCACAGTACATTTCCACTATTTATTGTAATAGAGCAAGTCCTTTTGAAGCCCAAATAGAGGTGAATGACTACTGCAGGAAGTTACAGGCTTTATCTTAACTGCCAAAAAGGTGTGTATTTACTAAGGAATAACTAATACTCAGTGTTGTACTGAAAAATCCTACTAGAGACCCAGGCCCAGCAGGTTTTTGCATCCAGTAGCTAGGTAAGGTGAGAGTTTAGCCTTGCTGGACCTACTTTTTGATGAAAACTACATTGCTTTGTCTGCAYGTGGTTAACAGCAGGATGAAGACCTGGTATAGAGCAGCCTGCTGTGAGGAACACGTTAACCCCACACTCGCCGTTGCGTTGTACATCGGTGGTTTTAGCGCGGGTTGCGTCAGTCGGGATGGTTGCACCCACATTGTGCTCTGGAAGCAGTTCTGGGAAGGAGATGCCAGCCCAGTGTTACGGCATGTTTAATAACTCCTACCAGCTCCGTGGTGTTAGCTGTGTTTTTCATTGCCAGGCAGAAGTTTATAAAACTGGGTTACATGGGTGTCTGGAAAATCTGTCAGGGTATTGGTAACTTTTAAAAGTATCCCTAACCAACGAGTGCAGTCTTTCTCATCTTGAACATGGTCATCTGTTGCAAACTAAAATTCCTATAAGGCTTTGAACTGTAGCYGAGCCAGCTCGTACAGTAGCTGGTGTTTATTCTTTTTTATCTGAGACAAATCCAGAAATCACTTGCTATACTTAGGCAGATGTTTCTTACCATTAAAACAGAGCAAATATCTTGCTGATGTTCAAATGCTGTAGTAACTGTGCGAAGTAAGGTGCAGAGGAATGTGTGGGTATGTTTAATACAAGCCTGTTGGGTTGTAGATCTGTCAAAGCCCCAAATTTGCATTTCTTACATAAGCAGAAATCCTGGTAGCATTTACACGTGCTTTGTCTGTGCTTTAGGAACTGCAGGAATTGAATTGCTGTGTCAAAAACACTGCTCTTAGTTGCCATCTATGGGATTGCATGGACACTGTTAAAATATTTGCAATTGCAATCCTAACTAGAAATTTGTTTGCTGTTATGCTTGATATTAAAACTTACCACAACAATCGTAAGAGCAGCATGTGTCCTTGATGGAAGTGTGGACAGTCATAAGATTCTGAGAATACACAGGAACGAAAACCTTGAAGTTTCCCTTCTGTTTAATTAATTGTTTTTGTCGGTGACAAGGTTACGAAGCATTTGTAATAAGCTTGCTTCGTCTTTTGCCATTTTTTTCCATATGGGTGTGTGCTTCCTTTTCATTATGTTGTTTTTCTTTCCTTTTTTTTTTTTTTAAACACAGCCACTCCTTTCATTTTAAGAATAAGAAATGAGTTTCTTGCAGAGCAGAAAAAAGTTTCATAAACATTGCGATTCTGATCCTTCTAATCCTTTATTACCTGTAGGGGCAGGTGCAGGAAGCTACTACAGGAGAGGAGGTTTACTAACTTTTTCAAGGCTTGGGATTACACAACGGAGCAGTATATTTTAGACGCTACGGAGAAAGTTCAGAACAACATGGTCGAAAGGTGCGTTGCTCAGAAATACATCCCTTTTGCTTGGCTTATTTCACTTCAATTCTGCCCCGTAGTGTTCTGAGCCGTTCAGCTAGCATTTTAAACACAAAATTGAAATAGGCTGTCTGAAGTCTATGCATATTATCTTATTTGTTTCCTGCTGTTGTAAAATAGATTTTATTTCTGGAGATACTGTCTTCTAATACTTTCTTTATCCAGACTTTTTCTGTTTGTTCTTCAAGAGAAAGTGAAGGGAACCACTTGCTTGATCTCAGTAAAAAGAAAGCAATTAATGCTGTTAGCTGTATTGTCTGTAATGCTGAGATAACGTCTGTAGGAAAACAACCAGACAGCTTAAAGAAGAAGTAATTTTTTTTTTTTTTTTCCCTAGCATGCTGAAACTGTTTAAAATGCTGAAATGGGGGTAGGGCAAGGAGGGTGGTAAAAAAATACATCACCCATCCCTTGTGATTCTGTGGTTTTGTCTGAATCGTTTTTTTTTTTCTTCTTCCTATGATCAGCCATGCGTTTCAATTGTGATCGCTGCCCTAAGACCGTAGCTGCATGCAAGATGTCTCATTTGCCTAATATTAAAAATATGTGTGTGTAATAACATTTTTGTAATGCTTCCCATCTGGAAGATATGTCACACACCTTTGTATTAAGATTCACGGCACCCTTTTTGCATATTACTGTGTTTTGTGGATGGAGACTCCTATGCATGGACTTGTTAGTGTACAGATTCTGGTCTGAAAAATAGTTCAAAGCAGCTTATTATTTATTGCCAGAAATAAGTTTTCACTATTCGTCGGTCTTGCTCRGTCTAGTAGAACCAATCCGTTTGTGAGAGAAGAATCTGTCTGCTTAAAGTTACGGTTCATTTACTAGAAGAAATGCTAACCAACTAACACATAGTAAGGGATCTGGACGATTGGAGGAAGAAGGTCTTCAGGAGATGCCTGGAAGCTTTAAGGTTTTGGTGTACAATTGTATGTGCAGACCAAATCATAGCCATATCATAAGGTGTGAATTTCTGTCTCAAAATGGTACGTCCGTTAAAAGTAATTGTCGTACTGTCATTTACATCAGCAAGGCTACATTCTTTCTTGAATAAAGTTAATAAAATTGTCCCAAAGAATGGGAGAACTACAATATGAAATAACTGGAGATTAACCTTTTTATTCTCAAAATTTGTGGCAGAGAGATTGCTACATAAGCAGTATTACAAAAAAGGAAGAAAAAGAGCAGCTTTATGTGCTAGCATGACTTTGGAAAAGGGACAGTGAATTGCTGGTTTTACAGTATGTAGGAAAGCGAGCTTCTGAGCTGCTTGTGTACTTCAGATACATTTGCTTATACTGCTTATATTTGCTGATACGTACTGAATAATAAATTTCCATTTTAAGTGTATAACCATCCTTTAAAAGACCAGATTTTCAAAGTGCTGGGCAGCAGACAGCACCTATGTGCTTAATTCCAGCTGGTGGTGACACCTTCTGGGTATCGAGCACTTGGAAAATTTCACCTGTCATTTGGGTAATTGATTGAAAGTTGAGTTTTTCCCAGAGCTGGGCATGATCCACAGTCAGCGGTGTAGTAGTAGAAGAAAACAGTCCAAATCTGCTGTCTCCCAAGCTTGTTCTCTGAACTGTTATAAAATGTTTTCTTTTCAAATTGCTTTTAAAACATGACAATGCAAATTTGAACACTCTCTGCAAATTTGACCTGTGTTTATATCTGCATGTTTGGAAGAAGCCCATAAAATTATTTCCATATTGTTTTCAGTAAGTCTCCAGTTTATTATTCTGAGAAAATTTGRTGCATCTGCAGTGTGCACGATCTGGCTTTCTGATACGCAGATGCACAGCCTTGCATATCTAGTCAAATCAGTGTAGCAACTGCTTTTACAAACTACGTGACAATGTACAACCTCCTATCTGAGAACCAGATCAGACAAAAATTGGGACTCGGTCCAAAAAATAAAATACTGCAATCAATCTACTTACTGTGTCAGCATTCAGATTTGTTTCTGTTATATACACTGCAGGGAAAGGAAGTGGAAAATACACGCTAGCATCCAGAAACAGATTCCTGAGTCATGGAGGATGGCTGAGATGGATGTTGTTGTTAGGAGTTGCTTAAAGGTTCCCATTTTTGCAGACAACGTATGGGCTAATAGATGTTAAAGTTGATGTTCTAAGCTTGTGTGACACTAAGGAAGTCACTACATGACACTGGTGCCATGTGACTTCCCTGTTTACACTCAGCCCAGCTGTAAATGTATATGAAATAGCAGTGACAGAATGATCCGCTCGTGTCACAACATCCTTGGTCCGTGGTCCTCAGCCTTTAGAGCTGCCCCTTGGTACCAGCGGGGATTTGCAGAGTTCAGTCCCTTGGAAAACCGTACTTTAAATACTGATGCGTCCAAATTGGGTTGACCTCTTGCTTAAGACCACGTGTTTCCTTCCCTTCCGCCTGCCCCGCTGCTATTCTCGGCTGCTGGCTGGCACCTCTCATCTGTCCGGCAGGCATCTGTTCCTCGGGCACACGGCCGGTGGGCAGGTGGGCTTCCTGCTGCTGCACCCACCTGCTTCATGGCTCACCTATCCATTCCTGCATGCTTGCCGCTTAACCCTCTCATTTCCAGTTCCCTAGACTTACCCTTCTATGCTAAAACTTGCTTGGTCTCAAGAAAATCGCTCACCTATGCTACTGGGAGAGGAGGACTGTGCGCCCATGTAATGCTTCTCGGATCACTATAGGCAGCACTCAAGTGCTTAGTGTGTACTGCATAGCAGCAGGGTCACTTTGGGGTTATAACAGTAAATCTTTTAAAAGTAATCACACGTTAGAAGAGATTTAAGCACTCAAGTTTCTGGGTGAAAGCCAATTGCCAAGGTTTAATCTGCAGCCTAAAGCTCTGCTGGTAAATCTGATCTGGCAATTCTGCCTGTGTATGGGTAGAGACACCAATATCAAAACATCTTTCCTGATAAAGAGCAGTGGGACCTTTAATGTCCCCAACAAAAATAAAAACATTTTAAAGGATTTTTAAAATTATTATTACGCTGTAGATGTGCAGCAGAACACATGGGTGGGATTTGGCTCTGATACAAAGACCAGACAGCATAATATATGTGCACATACATGTCTGCAAGTGCACAAGGATAGGATTCAGTTGCCTGCACATTGGTGTCTGGTGCCTTTGAGACACCTTAAGTTATCAGGGATGTACTCATAGGGCTGGCAGGTACAACACGAGTTTTATGGGAGTTTTATGTGGGCCAGGCAGGACACTGTACATCACCTAAAATGACAGGAGGCAAAGGTGCTGTGTTTAGGCAACTAAATCTTCACATAAGTGTCCAAGCTCCTGTTGTAATTGCTGGAGATGCAGTTTATAACTGAAGTCTAGAGAGCGATTCTGCTCACCTAGCAGCAGACATTTATATTTGGTGGGCTGAAATGCTATCCAGGTGCTACTGGATCTCTAGTGATTAGACCACCATTTTTTTCCTCTGACACATAAGGTGAAACAAATATGAATAATAAATAGTTTAAAATACAAACCAGTTCACATTCTTGCAGTGAACATCTCTGAATTTGTAATAGTAAATTGGGATGCAAAGAAACTTAGTATTTTTATGCAGCTGGACCCCTGTGCAGAAGAAAATCATTAGACCCAAAGCCAGTAACTTTTCATGAGTGTAATTACAGCTTACTGCTTACACTTCCCATATAAGTTTCAGTGTCATGAGCACATTTATTTACCCATTAAGCATTTCTTTTGTAAATCAGAATTTTTGGTTATGTTTTGCCGTGACTAACTAGGAAGTAGTGAGTTATTCTTTTAGAGAAGTAGGAGATGAAATACTACAGCACTGAGGAAAATTGGGTTTCTGTTCTTAATTGCTGGTTTCTTTCTGTCTTTTATTGTATCTTGGTTTTTAAAAAAAAATATATCAACAAGCCCATTGTGATGCTTTTGATTAGGCTTCAACAGAGATAATGAAAGTATAGTGTCCCTTTGTGAAAGGAGTTTTTAATTATTRTTAATTGTACTTGCTAGCTTCACTTCTGAAGGGAAACGGAGGTGACCTCATCCTGAAAGTTGTCAGTCTCATGCTAGTGTCATTCACCGCCTGGAAAAGAGGTTGGTTTTTTGTTTCTTGTTGCTTTTTTTAATGAGGAGCTATCAGCAGGCCTGATGGGCCCTGCAGCTTTGGAAATGCTCTCCAAACTCGGTTTCAGTAGCGTGCTTGTTTCTGAAACGTTAAGCTGCAGAGCTGCGTTACATCTTAGGAGCAGGGGACCGGCAGAGTCTCAGACCTGTGGGCTGTCTGCTCCAGTAATGTCTCTAACAGCAGCCAGTACCAAAGACTTTGGGGAGAGGTGATGGAGTCCTTACAGAGGACAATTACCAAAGATTTGAGGGCTTTTTCCTCTTTCATACTAACTAATCTAATAATCTTGGATGTTTTCATTATCTGTCCAAAGACTTGATTTCTTAACCTTTGCAAGTCTTGGCTTTGGCATATTCTTGTGAGGTCCACACTTCAGCAGTGCTTCGCATTTAAACAAATGCAAAGAGAGTATTCCCTCACCCTTCGGACTGCAAACCGTGCAGGGCAGTGGTGGCTTTATGTGTGTTTGTGCAGGTGCCAGTGTATTGGGACCAATCAGTATGCAGTTGTGACTATAATGTAAATGCCTAAATATTTATAATGGTTTCGGTTCATTGAACATCTCCGTATGTCAGGAGAAGGATGAATAGGAGTACTTTTTTGTCCCTCTTCACCATTCTGTATTTCTTAAGCTGCTACCTTGTTTAGTCTTACATGACCCTTCTCTGAAATACCCTGAACTTTTCAATTCCATTTCAATTCATCCAGTGCCATCTGCCACTGTGTCTACTACGTATTTCAGTCCTGACGAAAATCCTCGTTTCTCATCGGTACCTCTGCACTCTTTCGTAAGGATGATGTGACAAGCTAAGCTGACAAGTTTTTCCTACCTTTGTTGCCAACTACATAGCAATGTAAAGAGACAAATTCTGACAACCTGTGTCCTTAGAGGTGTTTGAATACCTAACTCCCAGGGAAATCATTAGCAGTGAGGCWCTTGAACATCCCTGAGGCTCTGGGCTGGGGTCTGTGCTCAACTCTTGCTCAAGCAGTCTCTCACTGATTTTAATCACTCTACTTTTTTGTCTGTCTCAGATGTGTATTTAAAGCTGCTGATTCTTCATCAGTATCAAAACCGTTGACTTGGAGATAGACAGAGAGCATGGTGCCAGCAGTTCCCTCTACAATGGAATAAGCATTCAGCTGTTTTGTTTTCTAGCCCTGGCCTGGAGAAATCTGCGAGGTCAATGAGCTTGGTACGTTTAATGGGTCTCCTCACCACTTTGCCAAATACATTGGGAACCGTGGTCTGGAGCTCCCAGTTTATCTCATTCCTTTGCTTTCTGCTGCTCATTAAAAGACAGAATTCAGATCTCAGTGATGTGAGATGTTAGGGCGATCTGAAATGGTTTTCATTCTGTGGCTTCCCAGATTTTGTTTAGGCAAAAGGAGCGGAAGTTTTCCTCAAGTGAGCCACATTTTTCAGTAAAAACACTGAACACTGAACTCAGGTCACCTTACACCGACTTTATTCAGTCCTTCCTTCGCTATCTGTAATGTGGGGATTACAAGTGCACCTTAAAGGATTGTTCTGCAAACTATGGTAGTTTGTTAGCATTTGTGGAATCTTACCGAAATATGCGTTAAATACAAACATTCTCAAACCTGTTTATCTCCCAGGATTGAGTTTGGTATCTTGTTTAGTTCTGCTTTGTTGTTGTGTTTTTTTTTTTCCCCTTCTGTTTTTAAAAATGTGGAACCGTTCTTATCTTTGCTGTGTACGTTCTCCATATCTGAGTTACCATACAAGATACTCTGTGTGCTGGCAGTGGATACAAAAGGACATTTATAGGATTTAGTTTCTGAAATTGTGGGTACCATGTTGGGTAGGAAGGTACGTCTGTATCAGCACTGAGTACAAGCGTCTTCATCCTGAACAGAAACGCAGGAGGCTGAGTCTTGTCTCTCATTCTCACAAACTGCTGTAGAAATTGTGGCCTTTCAAAGTATTCCTTGAATCGTCGGACTCTATGTTGTATAGTTTGACTCCCGGATTTCAAAATGGGATAAAGAACCTGCTACCTACTAACATCAAAGGCACTCCAGAAACACAGCTACCCGCTTCTGTTCAGAAGAGGTACAGAGTAATTTCTCAACACGTGTTTCCCTACGGAGGACCATTTTTCAAGCACAGGAGGAACAGCAAGCGTGGCTGCTGCGGCAGCAGATGCAAAGCCCTGCCGTGGGAGAGCAGGGTTTGTTCTTGTCTTTCACATCTTTACGGCTTCCCGCACTGCACCACCCTGCTTTTCGGCCGTGGGCACGGAGAGCGTTTGGCATGAAGACAAGAGACATACCGAGAACTGCCAGGCAGCAGCAAACGTAGTGCAGCTCCTCCTCTTGTGCCAGACGAGCTTTTGATGGCGGACTTCGGAGGCATACATTTCACGTGGGCACAACTAGCTCTTGATTTTAAAAAATAAAACAACTTGAAACTACCCCGGGGCAAAAACAAATGACTGCAAGAATACCAGAGGATTGAGCAACATGCTAAGGACATGTTGTTTCCTTTAAGGATTCTGACTATAAATGACGTCACTTAGATAGTTTGGATGTTTGTGAGCACTACAGGGCTTGGAAAGGGAAAGCAAATCGGAAAAACACTGGGAAGCTGAACAATTTGTTTTGTTTTATGACTCCCTGGTAGTTTAATGAGGGAGCTATTACTCATGCACTGTCACTGCACATCTAGAAAATTCCTCTGGGTTTAAAAACTGGCAGGAAAAAGTAGTTTCCTAAAAACCACTGAATTAATGAGATAAAGCCCATTGCTCAGGAGTCCCTAACAGGAAGGGTCAGAGGCAGAGTCGTGCAGGACTCACGGTGTGTTGAAAATCTTCTCCGCAGGGTGTTTCAAAGAGCAGATAGTGCTGGCGGGGATTCAGAGAAGTGATGCAGAAGTGATGCTCAGCATCTCTCTTAGGATGCAGTACTACGGATTTGGGGAGAAAAAAGATTGGTTTGATGGGGGCATTGTAGCCAATCCTTCCCCTCCATTCCTTTGCATCTGAAAATATCTGGGACTGGGGTACTGGACCCCTCCTAAAGAGATGAGATTTAAAGAAAGGTTCTCTTGCTCATGGACAATGGTACAAGGCAATATATTAGTAATACTGACACTTGAAGTGAGGGAGATATACTTAAGGAGAAGAAAAAGAAGTACTTGTTGTGTGGGCTTAATTATACAGCTTTAAATGAATTTTCACAGTTTCATAATCTGTACTCCCTGTCTGTCAGACTTCGGACTTCCTGCTTTGTGTTTGCATTGTTTTATAGGTCTGTACAGTGCAGTTTGCGTATTTACTTCAGTTATTTTAGGTATTTTAACCTATCGTGTCACATCCATACAGGATACACATTATCCTCATCTTAACTGGAAACCTAATATAATTTTTAATTTTTATGGCCCTTGAAAGCAGATTGAGTGCTGTTTCAGTTTGATGTTTTAGAGGGTACAGTAAACAGAGGACTGCTTCAGTCTGGAAATGCAAATAAATATATTCCTCACCAACCCCCTGACATAATTACTCCCTCGTAGCATAAGTTACTGTAATTTTCTTTTGGGGAAGAAGAAAAAAAAGAAAAAAAAAGAAAAAAAAAAAAAAAAAACACCACAAAAAACAACTGATAAGGCAGGGGTTGTTAGGAGGGAAATCCGTAAGGAGTCTTGTAAAGTGTGATGTAATGATTAGTAATAGAATTAACAAGTCACTGTAACAGTCCTGCTACAGTTTGTCTTAAATTACAGTATCTCAAACATAATCATAGTCATTCCTTGTTTTATTTCAGTGCTATACCGTAGTCTGAATCATTTTTGTCTTCTCTGTGCTTTATTATCCTTGTAAGCACTTCCAAAATTCTTTTAAATCATTCTTCTTTTTCCCATACACAAACTTTAGTCCAGAATATTACCAATTTTCCAAGGAAATACAAAAGTAGCACAGCAAAGGTTGTATATTTTAAGCCTCAGATCACATAGGTGCTTATCTGTGTCTCCTTATACATGCAACATACACTCTCTTTTGAAATATCCAGTACTGAGCTGGTTTTGAATTTTTTTTTAAAGCATATAGATGCCCAGTTTATGTCTTGTGCTGGATTTTTGCCCTTGGGTGTGGAACTCGCTGCCTGGGCCAGAATTAGGAAATACTTCCTACATCTGCTGTGAAAAAGTGTTGGATCGCAGAGTAGAGCTCAGTTTTCAGCAGGATGGGAACGGGACAGAATGAGACTGAAATGGCTGGGGGAATGCTTCTGGTATTATAAAGATGACAGGGGTGTGCAGGTGATGTAATTCTCATTATTTTGGCATCAAAATAACCAGGATAGAGGGAGGCACTTCAGAGGGACCTTGTTTGTGATGCATTAGACCAGGATTTGGGCATCAGTCATTCTGAGGGCACGCGTAAATGGCAGTGAGCACAGGGATGCTCGGGTTATCTCTGAAAGAGCCTGTTTGGGTACCAGGCGCAGCATGACCATTGCAGAGAGGTGTTCAGCCTCGCGTGTTGGATCTGTACTGCTTCAGTTTTCCGGGGTAGTGTCGATCTGAAGGCCAAGAAGACATGGAAAGGGGCTCTCCTGCTTTCTGGGTGGCTGCTTAAGTGTCCAGACTCCAGTGAAGGTAGTGAGCACCAGTGCTCCTGTGCAGCCKTGTTTGGGAAGGACCTCTGATGTTGGCATGGATTTTGGTGGGTTTCGGGCTCTTTCAGGGGACTTACATAGTGTTTAGGCCGCTTTTTGCCTAAATGGATTGCAGCAGAGTCTAGGTGAGAAGCAGGTGTTCTCACTCCAAGCGGGACACCTTTGATCGTGAGCAGCAGGTACTGTCAGGCTCTAATACAGCATGTGCCGATGCCCAAGCAGCTACTGAGTAGAGAGTTTTATCACTCCGGGCTCCAGGCACCTAAATTCTGCCAAAATTTAGGCAGAACAAAGACAGGCCACATGGCTGATGCCTGCAGCCTCCCAGTGTTGTGGCAAGGGGTACTTGTCGGGCAGCCGTCTGCAGAGACAGCAATGTCTTGCTGCTCAGGGCTGCGTCACCCATTGAGCAGAAAGACTGGGCTCCCCGAAGCTCCAGTCGTGTGTGTTTTGCGCCGATACAAGAAAAAATTTTTTGGCTTGTTATTGTGATAGAAACCTAACTTAATTTTCCTGTTAATGAGGGCTTAATAGTAGTCTATTAAMGTTATCACGGTTCAGCTGATCTCCCTTCTTGGCTAAGTGCGTGTCCTTCGTTTTTTTTTCTCCCTGTGTCGAAAGGAAGCTGCTAAAAGAGTCAGCATTGCTGAGAGGCAGATCGTATCTAACAGGGTGCTGCTCCCATCTTCGCACTGCTGCGTGTGCAATTCTGCACGTGCTGCCTGACACCACCGTCCCACACCCATTCAGAACTCTTCTCCTGGCTCCTGCTTTACCCCTGGACTTCGGTGTGCAGATGTATGTACATACTGTATTCAAATGACTATAAGGTTTTACATTTAAAGACTCTCCTCTTCTTTCTTTCTTAAACCTTATTTTGTTGGGACCTTTGCCGCTGGCATTACATAGCACATACTTATCCAGACATCACTTTGACCATTTTATCCTTCTAACCTTTACAGTTGCTATAGTAGACAATTGTGGGGATAACCTTGAGTGAATTTCCTTGGCCAGGATTAAAACCACAGAGAAATCCAAAGTAGTTCCATGAAAAAGGAATCTTGTGATGAAACTATTTGCAAGGGACTGAAAGGAAGAGTACAAAGTGAAAACCCAGTCCAAGTGCAGGGAAATGGCTGTGGGGACACCATTGCGGGCTGACAGCTGCCGCATTCCTGCACCCATCGTCTCAGACCTGTTTTAACGATGAAACAGTTAATGCAGAACGGTCAGCACTGCTGAGCAGGGAACGGACCTTGCTGGCAGATGCTTACTGCTGTTTATGTTGTGCATTATCTCAGTAAGTTCTGTGTCTGTCTGTGTTACAATTTTGATTTCTGCCTTCAAGTTCCCTTTTCTCATCATGTCTAATAAATTAAATTGAATTCGCAAAATATTACAAAGTGACATTAGGATGTGCCTGTTAATAGAGTAGAATAAATGAATTACACGCTGTGAACTAACTGAACTCATTTACTAATTGATGAATTAATTTAATCACGTCTGTTACAAATAGAACTCGAATGCCAGCAGAATAAAGAGCTAACTCTCTTCTTCACTAAGCATTAGTGTTTCTTTGGTTTTAGTTTTCCTTAGTCTAGTAATGGCCACATTTTTAGAAATAGGAAGTTACACCGGTCATTTGCAATTTGGGGTTCTCCTCTGTGATTCCATCCTACACCACTTCCAGGCTGACGTCTGCCTCTTGAATTCATTTGAAACTTTGAAGTTTCTAGTTGTTGTTTTTGTACCCAAATATTAGCACTAGTTCTTCATCCTTACCTTTTTTCACTGGTCAAACATTCAACACCATCAATCATGTTGTCCAGCTTGAGATTCCATCCTCACTGGATGTCTATAATTCTGGGTTTTTTTGTGATCTTTCTTAATCATATTCTTAATGTGTACACAGTGACATTCTCTCTGTGCACATTCTGCATCTTCTCCTTTCCAGATTTCCTCTGCAAACATATACTTGACTACTGTCTCTCTGCAGTCAAGTTCCAGATCTGCACCTCTGTGCATCATTTTATTTCTCTCCTGAGATGTTTGCCTGACTTGCGCACATGTGAATTGATAGCAATCGGCTGCAGCTCAGTATGGTTTCAACAGAAAGGAGCTTTCTCCCATACCAACCCTCTGTAAATGCCACAAAAATACCTTTTTATTTAAGCCTCTATTTTAAAGCTATGCTTTCCTATGATGCCTAGAGTAGATAGGCCATTAGGCTCTTAATCTGCCTTTATATCAGGTTTTATTATCTCATTATTCCTTATGCTTCCTCTTTTTTTTTATGTCTCTTCACTCTTCCTCACCTCAGGCAGTAAACTAGAAACCAAACTCCTTTTATTCTGTTCTATGTGAAGCTCCTAGATCGGTGTGTCTTGGTCCATGACAGGGACTCTTGCCGTGCTACAGTAGCTTTACAGTGCCTCCCTTGGAAATCACTGGGAAGGTAAATAGCTTCAAAATCTGCATGAACTGAGTTTCTCGGGTCCCAAAGAAAATCAGACTAGAAACAGAACTTCGGCCTTCCTTGTTTTAATGCTCAAATTATGAGATGCTGACCTCGTTTATAGCTTCAAAAGAAGGAGCCAGTTACGGGGAGGAGACTAATAAGATGACAAGTAAGTTGCAGCAAAATGGATATATGTATGTTATGTTTTTCTGATAGGGACATATTTTTCTAATGCAACTAAAGTTGTTCAATAGCTGTGGTAGATGAAAGCTATTCTACTCCGCAGAACAAAATTCTTTTCAAAATCCAACAGCCACTTTTCCCCATCTCTTGCTTGTCTGTGTTCAATATGTGGAGCATTATGTTGTGGTCCTCTAATTAGTTCTATAATTTTTGTGGCGCATGCCAGCATCAGTATTTATTACTGAAGCACAATGTCTGTTTTTATCCCGATGATGTATTTTGTCCTGTAACAGCAGTCAAATACATGAACTGAGTAGTAAAAGGGATTCAGGAGTAAGGATCAGTAAATACTCAAAGCTGTGCTTGGTCGGGTGGATGTAATCAATTCCAGCGCTGCCAGATGCTCGCTGGTTGATCCAGATGACAAAGAAGCATTCTTGTTCAGCATGCAGTGAAGATCCCTCTCATCTCCTGGCTCTTCCAGTCTCTAGCACAACTTACAGGCCATTGATCAGTCCCTAAAATCTTTAGGTAAAGCTGTCATCCCTCTCTCTTCAAAGCCAGAAGAAACAAGCTCTTTAATTAGGTGACATAGCCTGGCCTAACAGAAAAGATGCAGAAATGGAGGGGAATATGTAACTGCTGGGTGGTTGTGTTTCTTCTGCTGGTGGAGGAGGTGGGCAGTTCCTGGAGGGTCTGCATGGCTGGTGGCTCTGGGACGCTAACCCTGGCAGGAGCCCGGGGGAGCTGCAGCGGTGGCCTCCCCCGCAGCGGTGGCAAGTGTYGACCGGCTGTGTTTCTGGAACACAGTTCTGTAATAAAACAAGGTGATCCAAAATGGAACCAAACTGGTAAAAACGTACCATAGCCGTGTGACCTTTTTCTGCTTTTATAAGGGGAAGCTAAAGTAGAAACGCAAACATGCATTTAAATAAACCATTTTATAAATTCCAGGTRCTGATCTCATGAGAGCGCCTTGCATATGCCAAAGGAAGAACATGTTGTTTGAGGGAAAACCTATTTATAAATATGTACAAACTGGAAGGTAAATAATTTCTGTTTCCAGTAAATTGATAGAATATGCTCTCTGCATTGGTTATGTTTCCTGCTGTGAAGTATGTAGTGTAAATATATCTGGCATATATTGTGTTTGTCGCTGTGCAGCACCAGTATGTGGGAAGTGGATATCTTAAAAAATTTGATTTTCTGATTCTTTGCTTCTTCAGCATAACAAAGAAGGGTTCAAAGGTAGTTTGTTTTGCTCTGAAAATACTTCTGGCTTGGGTTTTGTTTTTTTTTGCAGTGTCATACATGACGGGAGGAGTAAAGAATATTTGTCTTCAGCTAAAAGATCCTCTGCAGGCTGTTTGTCAGGCGTGGGAATTCAGTTGGGATTAAAAACAATCACACTTGGAACGGTCTGATTGAATTTCCTATCCCTCTTAATTGCTATCTTTTTTTCTGTGTGATGATTTTAATTTCACTTCCTCTTCAGTAATCGTGGAGTCTTTCAAAGTAGTCAGAATTTGAGTTTGTATTATACCAGAAAAAAAATACAGAAAAATAAGCAGTTTTGTGTGTGTTTATTGTTATTTTTAAAAGATATGTAAGAGCAATTCTTTTCAGGTCATCTTCCATCTTTTAACAGACAAACTAGCATGTTCATTTATGGAGCAATGTAAATGAATCCAGTGCTGAATATAAGCAGAGGGGCAAAAAAGTTACGAGCGCCTGGTTTTAAGAGCTCACTTTGTAAAGACGTAAGTGGATGCGATACAATGCACRGCACAAGAATATAAACAGTAGGTGTAGTTTTTGAGTGCTTCATGACAGGGGCATTTCTGTTCAGCACTGGGATTAGCGCTTCTATTGAAACTTATATAACAGCTACGTTGCCAGGGTGGTTTCTAAAAATGATGCTCATCGCTCTTCAGATTCTAAAAGCTGTAAGTCAGAAGAAATGTTTTAAGCTGCAGAAATCTTTTTTTTCTTTTTTTTTCTTCCCCTAATGATCGTTGGTTTTCTCCCAGATCCCAATGAGATACTTCTGCATATGTAAGACAGCAGTGGGAATGAAAAAACTGGTTTTGCAATGTAAAGACATGGACAAGCAGCAGTGAGTTTTGTTGTGGGTGGCTACTTCGTTAACATACCTTCATTAACATACCTTAGAAAACAACAGGGAATTATGTTGTTCATTGTGGTTGTCCTGTCCAATTTCTGAAGTATAACATCTGCTTTTCTCCAGCAAATCATGATGCCCTTGGGTGGGGGGGGGGGGGGGAAACCCCTATATTCCTGCCTCTGTTGCCCCAGAGATTGCTGTTTGACAGAAGAGCAGTCAGCTGCTATGGTGATGGGCACAAGATGGGAACATGGACAGAAATAGAGTGGCGAGGCTGAAGCCAGACTATTCCTGCTTCCTTATGGTTTCAGTAGCCCTTTCTGAATTTGCTGATGACTGATTTCAAGGACTTAGCAGGTTATTTTGCTGTTTTCTGCCTCAAATTCTCGCAAATAATCCAAAATAATACTCAGGCAAAAAGGAGAGTGAGATACTCAAATTGATAATGTTTGTACAGGACTGCATATAATTCTCTGCAGTGCAGCTTGTGCCTGTTGTGCTTGAATTTGGATGCACAGAAATCTCCCTCCTCCCGTACGAATTGAAGTCAGTTTTTGGCAATGCATAATTCATATACTAAAGCCTTTGTCACAAAAACATCTTACTGTTTTTCCCCCAACTTGATAAGCCTGCTTTTATATTTTTAGGATTCTGTTCCCTAATAATCCCCCAAATCAGCCTGAAGAGGTTTCAAAACAGCATTCAGAGTAAATCTGAGACAACTTGTACATCAAGGATATTGCTCTATGCAGTAGGTGATTCTCTGGCACCTGCGATTTACAGATCCTTCCTCCACAAAGAATTATTTCCCCATGGCATGGGGGCACAGCGCTGCCATGGAGTCAGCGTGTAGGTGGACTGGAGCTCAAGGTGGTCTAGGTTTGTAGACCGATTTAGATACATCTTACAAGGAGTGTCTACGCACATACTTCTGTATGAAACAGAGATGGCAATTTCTTTCGATGAATTTTGAAGCTCCAATCRAAAATTACTCCTTCCATAGGGAACGTGATACCTGTATTCTGGTGATGGGGTTAGTGGTAAACCTTGATTGCCTGTTTTGACTGTAAATACACTGACACAAGTTCAGATTTTGAGGAGCAGTAACTTGTCTAAAAGCCTGTATAAGAGGCTGGAGGAAGAGAAGCATGAGTATGAAGTTGCATTTTAATTTATCTCTTTGAAGAACAACACAGAGAGGGGACTAATTGAAAGAGCTTCTGGTATTTTTTTTGTTTCCAGATTCTGAGGACAAACCTGTCAATAATGAATTGCTTCAAAAATACACGGAGACAAYTGTACATGGCAGAGGCTGTTTTTTCTGAGGTATAGCACATCTCTGTCCCTCCTTGGTATCAGCTGATATTGTAAATACTTCGCAGCATTGGCCATCAGACCTTTCCCGTTAGAAGCTTTGAGAAACTTCTGAAATTAAAAAGATAAATGTATTGTGCACACATAATGGGTATGGATGTTACACTAGTGGGAAATATCGGTCTTTATTTGAGGGCTGTTTGCTTGTTCAAGAGGAAAGTTCCCCAGATAGCTCTTTTCAGTACAGCTAACCAAAGCACAGGAGGGAAGGAGAGAGATGTGAAGTACTGTCATCAGTATAGGGAATTTTGACAGTAATGGTTTGTCATGTCATTAATTTCCTCCCCCAAATGACCCAAATGCCTTCTCTTCTTACCTGTTTATGTCAAGCCAGCACAGACCAACTGGTCGTATTAAATTCCAGCTGTGTGGAGGCTTTGATTGTTTCTTGTACACTGCCAATTTTAAGATAACAAAATTGTTCAGCAAGAAAAATTTAAATTGAAAAATTTAGGCAGCAGGCCAATGGGGAGAGCTGGAACTTGTATAAAAAAACTAGTAAAACTTGACTAAGAATCTCAAAGTTTGGTGTATTGATTCTTCTTGTGAAAGTTCAAGAACTGTATTTCATTGCAGGCTGAAACTCATCTCAACTCCTCATGACCAGCTGAGCAAGGGAGATGGGATTTGATGCTATCCAAGGTGTAATTCCACAGTTCATGTCTTTTGCTAGTGCCAGCTTAATAAGTTTCTGCCTACCCCCGGCCATTCATTTCCAGCTCAGCAGCAATGCAGTGCCGTCTCTTTCCTGACCGTGTGGAAAACCAGATGACTGGAAATACCTCAGTCAAGAAGAGAAACACTTTTTTTTTTTTTTTTTTTCTTTGAATTAGAATCATTTGAGTGAACTTGTTTATAGACGGCCCGCGGGAAGTTGTATTGGTACAACTGAAGGTGACATGAACTGCAGCATCAGAGGCAGCAGTGAGCGCTGGAGGGTGTCCCAACGTTAAGTGATCTTGCTGTCAACGAAAGTCTGCTCTGGGACCGTATCCTGGATGAAGGGGTTTTACTAGCCACAGTAATATTTATGGAATTACTGCTTTTCATTTTGTTTTATTTTATTAAGAAAGATTAACATCTTCCTGCTTGGGCAGGTTTTTTTCTTGAGGAGATAAACCATCTCTGTGAGAMGTCAGTCAGCTTTGTGGACAGCCGTGAATGTCAATAAAGTCTTGGCAAACACAGTAGGTATTTATTCAGCCTTGCAAATTAAAAACATTTTTCCCGCTTGTTTAGTGAAGGGAACAAAAAAAGACAAATTACATAGCGGATGAGCTCTCTAGATAGTTGGAATTCATTAAGCTGGTGGTGAAAACGCTGGGGGATTGATGGTGCAGCAAAATAAAAGATGAAGCAGCTTTTCCCCAATAGCTGTGGTTTAAGTTCAAGTTGAAAATGACCAAAAAAAAAAAAATCCCTTAAAGACATCTGTAACTGACTTCACAGTCTCAATTTCTGTCTTGGTAGGCAGTTCTTCCTCACTGAGTTAGTATTAATTGGGTTTTCAGCTGACAATTTCTCAATGGTTCCTCGATCTTCATCATGCCATAGGGTATCTGCAGCAGCTCATAAATGAGATACATGGCCAAGCGTTCAGTAGGAAGTTCGCACAATCACTTCCCATGCTATAGCTGTTCGTGAACAGAGGCTTTCTGCAGAGTTGTCAATCTGTCATCTTTCCTCGGCTCCACATTTTATTTAAAAAAAAGAAATTTAAAAAGTTGAGCAGTTTGTCAGACATAACGTACTCGCAGGCTATTGTCTGCAAATTACAGGCTGACTCGGTCTTTCAGCCTGTCATAGATGGATCGTAAAGCTGTCATAAGTAAAGCTCTAACAAAATCCATTTACACAGCTCCTGTTACGGCAGAGCATGGAAAGGAATAAGACTATTTTTTACAATTTTCCTGTACAGGATCATTCGTCCAGTTGGAAGTCTTTCCAAGTCTCTCCCAGTAGATGTTCTCTCTGATTATCCCTGGATTCATGTGATAAAGTGCCCACAATTGTCATTTGCAGTCAAAGATGGGATCACAGTTCACATATTATTCCGAGTGCTTAACTGCAGGAACTCATCACTGGAAGAGAGGGRGTTACCTGATAGGTGTTTGAATGCAGCTATACCACCTGTAAGCTAAACCACTAGAATTACTCAACAGCAAAACAAAGCCATCGTAAACTCTAATCTTGCAGTGGTTTAATCGCAGACAAAATTTTACTCGTGTAAGTAATACCATCAATGTCAAATAAAATCACGTGAATTCTGAAGTATTTAAGATCAGGGCTTAAGTCACTGACTTGTCATTTCCATAATTTTCTCTGGAAGATTACAGAACAGTGTTAGTCTGTAACTACAGAAACAAAAATGTAATCAGAAACTTCCATCTAAAACTTTTATATAAGTCTATGAATTCTGGGTTTGCTCTTCCTATTTTCCAAGCTCTTGCTTTTCTGCTAAGTAGATACATAAATGTAAAGACATTATCTCCTCTGTTCCTCTTCTTCCTTTCCAGTTAAACAAGAAAATTGCTCTCAGCTTTTGTCATCATTAAATCTAGGAAGGACAGAACAGTCCAAGACCTGAAAATGTTCTAAAACTTACAGAACCTAATTAGAAGGAGGCATTTTGGAGAAGTACAATAGCTCTCTATCTGCAGTTCATTTGTTTTTCCAATTTAGAAATGACAGTTTACAGCCCTAATGCGAGAGTGTTTCTCATTATCTGTGTTCTAGAAACATACAGAGTTATTACAAGTTTCGAAAGATGCTGTCTTCAAAAATGGAAATGATATTAAATGGAAGAATTTGCTCTCTGGATAGTCAGATGGAGATGCTGTGGTCTGCACCCGTTCTAGGGCTAGAGGTAAAGATAGAGCCATGCAAGTGGACCTCAGCTTCAAATCCCATGTACGTCACGAATGCAACCATACGGGAAAAGATGCTATAGCACGATTTAGTCTTGCCTTGTCCAGGGAAGATAATGGTTGTGAAATGTCGTTGCTTTCCTTGTTTCACAGATGGATCTTGGGTTTCTTGGACTTTCTCATGAAGATTTTCTTGGAGAGGAGTGTATTAGCTATGCTGTTGACAGATACCCTCGTGGGAACTGTCCACGCTAATTTGAGATTTCTCTCCTCTATCTTCAGCCATCTAGAAGTTAGGTTTCTAGTCTAAGCTAGTTGTTTTTGTTGTCATTGTGGTAAATGAAGCGAGAGAGGCATCTCTGGAGGTGATGAAACCTTAGAAACAGATATAATTAGATAGGTTTTTTACATGGTTTCCTGCCCCCTGAGGAGAAGGAGTTTGAGAATATTTGGCTGTCCTCAGGAGACCACGGATGGGTTCATCTTGGATGATGGTTGTAATCAACTAAAATCAGCTTTCACAGGACTTCCAGAGGCAGGTACAGCGCAAGCCGGGTGTATTAAACTGCAGGAGGGAAAAAGTAAGATGCTTCACTCTTCTTGAATACACTACAGGAACGCAAAGTTTGAGGCTTTTGCACGGCTTGAGGAAACTGTTTGGTCCTGCCCACGCTTTAAAGCTGTTTTATTTTAACCGTGCTAAAAGCATTAGCATTTCTTGCRCCCGCACGGAAGATTCCCAGACAGCTGTGCGCTCGGGGCAGAGCCCGGGGAGATGGGCGCGAGCACAGCCCAGTCCTGCTGCTCCTGGCCAAGCTGCTTCCTGACTGCTCTGCTCCACACAGACGCTTTCTGGACAGAAAAGCTGCATAATAAATCCAACGCTGATGTGGCCTGGCATAGTTATAGCTCTTCCAGTAACTGAAGCAACAGCCTGCTTTCACAGGCCCAGCCTACTCCGTTTGGTTGTTTTCCTTAAAACAATGTTGTTTTACACCCGCATGGGCTATGCTGTCTCATTTTGCTTCCCCTCTGCCCTGCCATCGAAACACACTGTGCCTGTTGTGCCAGTGCTGCTGCTTCGGGTAATTTGTTCCTTGCTGAGAGGCTGTGATGCACCTATCGAGTACTTCCCAGAACGTGTCACCGTGAGCATGGCYGAGCCTTGTAGTCTGTGCAAACGCTCAAACTTGCTTGGCATTATTCTGCAGATGTGATTCGGATATGTTTGTTCTGCCAGCTGAGATGAGAAATTGCAGACAGGTTATAAAAAAAATACATCTGTTTGAAGGGAATAAATTGTCTAGAACACACTTCAGTAGCAGACTTCCAGGAAAAAACCCTGTGTCAGACTTCTAAGAAGTAGTGCTGGGACCAGGTGGTAAGTGCCAGATCTGAATAGTCCATAATTAATGCAATCCTTAACGTTAGGTTTGGGCACGCACCTTTTCTCTAATGATGGAAATACTACCTCAGCAAGAGCTAGCAGACAGGTGGGCTGGTTTCCGGACTATCCGCGTGACCTTTTGAATGAATATTCAACATTTAGGCATTAATACGTAGCTTCTGTCACACGCTGGTACTTCTGCTGCTGCTGTTAAAAACACGTTAACATCTTGCAGGAGACCTTTCACGCATTGTTTTGCTGTCACTAGAGGGAGTTTACAGCAGTGCTTCCCTTACCGATTTGTTTGGTGGTAGTCGTGCTGTGGGCAGACCTCAGCAGACACAATGTGTTAATAGAAGACAGTAGGATGAAGGTCCTCCTTTCCTGGTTAAACCCTTGTACGTGTTGTCCAAGCTTGACTAACAAAATTCTTCAGGGTGACACAATTGCTGTAAGCAATTCTCTTTCTGTCGGTAGCACTATAATAGAAAACAGAAATGAACATTTGATGACTCAAACCAAAATCAAGGGTAAGAATACGAAAAAAGCATCAACTAGTTAATAGGAAAAATAAACAACCAACATGGATAGGTATTCTTCTGTGGCATTTTCAATTTATTGTTACAGGGATATCATCCCAGCTAGAAACAAGCTCCCTCAGGAAGCTGGTTTCATATGGTGGTTTAGATTTAACTATTCATTGTCTAGCACCATTTGAAATCAGTGTTCTTGGAGGAAGAATGCCTGCCTTCATCAGTGAAACGGATCCTCGGCAACCTCTGTGGAAAAGAAGAGAAGGTCAAGATCTTCCTTGCATGCTTCTGCCATTACAATTGGCTCCATGAAGTCCCTCAGTAGGCTGGGACTGCAGAGTCTATGGCCCAGATGACCCTTGGGAGAGCAATGTAATGTGCGATTTCAAAGGCAGAAGCTCTGCTGTAATACTGCTGGGAAAGAGCATGTTTGTAGTATTTGTAGGTGGTGAACCAGAACTTTGGAAACRGAGAAGGGCTTACGAGACATAAACAATGCAAAAGCGTAATACAGAATTGCAACACAATATTGGAGATGACGACGTTAATGCACCAACTAGTAAATCCAGTACAAACAACTAGTTTGTACAACATGGTGAGGAACAAGGAAAGGAACTTCCATTGCTCCACATTCTTTTCAACTCGAAGCCTGTTTCAGCCTTACGTAGATACGTTTTTGTTAGTTCTTCACTGCCCTCGTAAATACCTTGTACATGTATCATACAAGACACACAATAGAACTTAAAGCAGATAATTCTAAATTTAAGCACTGGGAGCTCTAGATGCTGTCTGCATCCCTGCTGTGTGTTGCTTTTTCATTGTGGCATGTTTGGCAGATCTGAATATGCTTATTTATTTTGTGTGACTTAACTTTCCAGTGTTCAGGTTGCAAGTTGCTAGCCTGATAAATGGCCAGCACCAGTGTCTATGAGAATTGGACCACGTGTGGTAAGTCACATTGGCCAAGGCTACTGAAATTTGGAGAACTTGAAGTGTTTTAAGATTGGCTTTACCATATTAAAAGATGTGTGTAGCTGATGATTGATTTTGACAGTTTTCACCTTCTAAATTGTTGTCTTCTCATAGGCATTTTAATAATACTTATAACATTTTTTTAGTGAATAATGCCACAGAGGTAATTAATTAACACTTACCAAATATTTGGGGATCCTCCAGTGTAAAATACCGTCCAGCACTTAACTCTTCATTCTTGCAGATCTCAGTAACCCCTTTAGAGGATGACTGATTTCTTTTGGTGTTCAGAGTCAATAATATTTTCTAGCACCATTTGAAATCGGTTATAGTGATTGGGGAATTGCTCCTTGTGAATTTTATACAAGAGGCTCCAAAGAGAATCTTTAATGGTATTATCTAGGACTGAAAAAAGGAAAGTGTGTTATTTTAGTGAATGCAATTGCTGAATCCAGAAAATCCACACACTTGAACTCTAGTGTTGTTAGGTGCTTTCATATAGCTGGAGATTCTTCCTAGGAGAAAATACAATCTGTAGTAGATAGTTGGTAAAATACGTAACACGAGGTCTTGATTTAGGTCATCTGTGTAAAGACGATACTCTGGTTTGGAAAGCCATACACTACTGAGAGTGGAGATAAAGGGAGATGGTTTTCCCAATGAGAATAATCAGTATGGACTTAAGAGAAAAGAAGAAAAAAATACACTGATGGCTTAATGATCTGGCCATGAGGTATGAGGAAATAAAAAGTCGGCAGCAGGAAGCCTTCCAATCTCCAATTACTGTGCTCCGGACATGCTGAAAGCGAGATCTTGTGAAAGATTTCATTGCCAGCCTGAGAGCTTTTTGCATTCTCCTCTCTTACACTGTTAACAGCGTAAGCCACAAAAAACCTGAGTCATCTTCCCAAGGATGTTACAATATCTAAGAAGTTTTCTCTGAAAATTCAGCTCTTCAGAGAAACACAGCTGGCCAGAGACGGAGAGTCAAAGTGTGGGTTGTGTCCCCAGTTGCAGCAGGATCTCATTATCCACGAAGATAATTTCTGAAAAGCATCCTTCAGCCAGCTTGTTATACTACATCCAGCTTTTTGGGAGCTAATAACACAGACCAACCTTCAGCAAGGCATCCCTGTAAGCAGGGGATATTTTCCTAGATGCACTGGTGAAAACAGCAATATGCTGCTTTTTCCCGCTGTTCTGTATGGGGAAACTAAAAAATAGCTAGAGACTGTAAACAACTGGAGCAGCTTTTGAGTATTCAGAGGCATTTCTAAGGTGGTAGCTGGTTCTTGGCAGCAAATTTCTTTCTCTTTCCCCCTCCTCTGTCTTTTCATCGGTATATGCTCCTGTTATTTATATTTCTGTTTAACTAAGAAGGGATCAGATAATCACAAACCAGAAGAGACTTCATGTGAAAAGTACATGGTCTCTTTCTAGTCTCTCGCTTCCATCCATTTGTGAAATCCACCCTCATGATTCGTCTGTCTTTTTTAGATGAAACTCTCGGAAGTTGGTAGTACTGTGTTTATTCCAAAAGACTCTAGGTTAGCCCTCAAATTAATATAAAAATGATTAAAATACTGAAAATGTAGAATGGCTAGCAGCTTTTTTTTTTTTTTTTTTTTTTTGTCAATATGATGCAGAGAGCTGACACCTGCCCACATAACGTATTTTAGGGGGTTTGACAGGTGTTTTTGTCGAAGTTAAAAGCTATACAGAATAAAGTATTGCACTCTGGAAATGTGGCTTACAAGTAATCACCGTGTTTTAAGTACAGGCACTGCATAAGTAGCTCCCGTACAGACCGTTGCTTAAATGATTTCTTGTGCGAAGTCCTTGAATGAGCAGGTCGATCTGTTTGGAGTTCAGCTGCTTGTACTGGGCTTGTCAAGGTAGGATCTAAATGTCTAGACTGCTTTACAGTTAAAGGAAACTTGTTAGCACAAAAACTAATCTTAAGGTAAGAATCGATTACAAAGTGATCACACAAAAAGAGCTGAAGGAGATTGTTAAAAGTTTTAATTATTTCTATTGAAAGGTAAGAGGTTTTTAAGCTGTAGTAATTTTCTCTGTTTGCGCCATATAGTGAGAGAAAACGGAGCTGCTTGGATCTCGTGAAAGGCTTTTCAGACGTGAGTACTGTTGCTAGTGTGCCCGTGTGCTTACAGGATTGTGTCCTGTTCCTTGTTGGATCTTTCCTGCAGCAACAGGGAAAGAAAGGATGAAAGAACAAAAGAAGGTGGGGAAAGAAGGAAGAAAAATGCTTCATGAAAACAGAAACATTGCACTGTAAAATACACATATGTATGAGGAAGAGAGAAGCATGTGTAATGGGTTTCTTTTTTTTGATCCTATTAGCTCTCAACTCTTGGCCTTTTTAAAAAGTGGAGCTACTAGCAGACGGTCTTCCCTGTCACATAGCCAGATTCAGATGCAGAACAGTGCTTACGAAAATTGCACCAGTCTCAAAACGTTGATCAGGTACCACAGTATATAACTTAACCTATTTGTTTGCAAGTCTGCTCCATTCTTCTGTTTGATACTCTGCAGCAATTGCAAAATGTAATGTGCGAGGAGATTGCTTCATGGTCAGCAAAGTTTTTCGAGTTGCTGGTCTTCTGGAACAATGTTAAAATAAAATAAACACTTGGACTAAGCCAAAAACAGCACTGGAAGTCAACCGCTGCTCTTCCCCCAAACTCTCACTTCTGGACTAACATAAAAGGTGCTTGATGGTGGGCTGAGAGGGAGATGATGATGATGTATATTGGGAAATTTTTAATACAAAAATGTTTCAGAAATGTCTTGCGGTGTACTCTTTTTCTATTAATGAGGCATTAAACCAATTCGTTTTACTACACTGATCCTAAATTTCAAGTCACATTAATTTGAAACTTTTGTGATCTTGCATCATAATCTCGAAATGTCTGGCTTCTACGTAAGGGAGTTCTGTGAAATCCATCGTATATTGGGATTCTGTGAAATCCATCGTATATTGGCAATCTGGGGACAAATACCCCGATCACACTGAATAGGAGCTTGGGGTGATGGTGGAGAACTGCTTTGTTTTCACGGCAAATAAATTCAGGGTCAGAACTATAATTTGCAGCAGCTTAATCCTTATGTTAATTGATGAAACGTGCAGACATAAAATGCCTATAAAAGAGTGGAACAGGAAATAAGACAAAATTGTGATATTCTACAAGATGCTTCCTGATTTCTTCGAGCCAGTTTGAGACTTGGTAGCCAAAAATAACCTGCTTGTGAGGGAGCTGTCATGTCCTTAGCACACATTTCCACTGCCGTAATGGACAGCAGAGGTACAAATAGAATAAATCCGGGAAGCGTGGCTTTTACTGCAAGCTGGCCGAGTCCAGCTGGGACCTTTGCTAAGTATGAAACACCAGAGGCTTATGTTGGCAGAGCTTCGCTATGCTGTAAAACAGACTATTAAAGCTCACAGCAATTTAAAGATGCCAGGAGAGCGAATTCTTACTTGTTTGGGTAATCCTAACAAAAATAGTGTTACAATTTCTCCTCCAATGAGGACAGCGAAGCAAACTTCAGCAAAGCAACTTTAGTTAAGCTGCCTACATACACGAGAGGTTTTCACTTCATACGTGTCATTCAAGACAGCTGTACTCTTTGCAGAGAGCTGTCCTGTTTTCTGACAACAGTTCATGAAACTGGTGGCTTCTGTTCTCCAGCAGTGCCTGTCAGATGCTGCAGGTGCATCTCCCCTTGAAATGTCCAGAGCTTTTGGGTTCCAGGCATAAAAGCTGGACGAGCTACGTGCTTCCACCTCCGCCCTTGAGCAGGCAGGAGGATGTTCTATATGTTCATACCAGTCAATATAGTGGTTACAGACCTTTCCTCGGAAGCTCTTCCCATTCAGCTCCTTGAAATTGGAGACGACAAATTTTTTCCCTCTTGTCTTTCTCACTCTTCTTCTCTTGCTTTCCTACAACAGTCTAGGGCGAGACGTGGGGCTGCCTGCTCTGCTACCCGGATTGCTGGGTGTTTGAGTCACGTTATGTGCAGCTTCTATCTGTGCTGCCTTCTCAGCATCATGATCTGTTTCTTCTCAAGGTTTCTTCTCTGGAGAACCTGCTATGGCAGCAGGTGACTTGGCTTCAGTCCTGGAGAGTCCATAAAACCAGTTTCTCCTTGCGTCAAAGAACAGTTTTTTAATGGCCGCTTGCCATAAAAAGGAGAGGTGAGCCTTGGAATCACAAGGATTTGAGTTTCAGTATTTTGGTGCTAGCAATGTTCACGATTGCTGCAGAGAAGAGATTTTCTGGGCTCTACTTTCCAAAGCAATTAACGTGTCAAGCCCTACACATCTCTGGGTGGATGCCAGTCTGTAAAGCCTGACACGTGCACTCCTTCGGAGCAGCACAGCCTGGGATGAAGTGGTTTGGAAGGGGTGTCCAAGCACGGTCTGGAGGAGCCAGCTATGGTACAGTTTTCTGAGCAGTGCATGGCACTGCAGAGCATGGCCATCACCAGGGAATGTAAGGCATTTCTTTTGACTTACTCGTTTCTTCAGATGTCATTACTTTTTGTACTACCATAACGTTACTGCATGCCAGGGCRTTAACGTAAAACCCTGTAAGATTTAGATACAATTAATGATTTTACTTGGAAGATACTCAAATGCCACCGTGCAGGATAAAACTCTAAAACAGGTTGGCAGTTGTAAAAGCTGTAAGCACAGGTGAGTTAGCCAATCTTTTAATAGCTTCTGGAGGACCACAAAGTGATTTTCTCAACTAGATTTTGCCATTATTTAATCTTTAGTCTTGCCGGTCCTTACTGTGGAACAAACTGGGAGAAGAATGGCTTGATAGTCTCCCAAATTATTTTTCATTACTAGAAATAGCTTGGGCTGATGGGATTGCCTGCTGAAAGGTGCCAAAATCCTTACAGATCAGAACCTACTCAAAATCGCATCTGGGAAAACTTAAATTTCTCAGGAAATTCATGGAAATTATCACAGATTCCCAGGCTTTCAAATAAGCTGTCATGTAAAGACTCTCCATTACGTTTCCAGTGTGAGAACTGAAATCACAACTGAAGCGTTTATGAAGGAAGGAGAAATTACCTTCAGTGCAAGTAAATTTGCAGATTTCACTGTGCAAATCAAAATTCCAGTCGGAGAACTTTTGAGTGAAATGACGGTGTAAAAAACTGCTTTTTAGTTGAGATTAGCCTGGAAATTTTAAGGCACTCATGAATAATTTATAAACCAGCCTTCCCACGGATGAGTGACAGTACCAGAGCATGGCTACGTTTGTCACCGTATTGAGATGTTTTCTGGCAATCGTGGAATTTTTACGGTGTTCTTGTTCATAATGGAGTTGTTGCTTAGCTTTTAATTTCCCAAATGTAACAGATCTGAGGAAGCAGATAGTTAAAAACATTTGGAAAGGGCGAGTGAAAAAGCGAAGTACTTAATGTGCTGCGTTCTGAGCAAAGGGTATAAATCACCGGCGTCGGAATTAGGCTGCCAGCCCAGAAATGGCATCGGAAGGAATAGTCAAAAGATTAATTTTTAAAACCATGGCAAATCAGAAGGCGTGGAGGGAAGAACCCAAGAGGTTTGAGAACCTGTCCTGTGCTCTATTTTCAATTTTAATACTCTGTTTTAACACCTACAATTTCAAAATCCGAATCAAATCTGCTTTTCAGTGTGCTGTTTAGCTTTGCAGTCTCTGAAGCCGTGGGACCAGTTGACTTCACTGCCTGATGCCTCCTGCATTAGCAAGGGCTGGGAATGCTAAATTTACGCAAAGGTTTTTTGAATAGGATTAACTCTTAAAAAAAAAAAAAAAGCGCCAGTTTTCATTTGGTATTGAATCCACAAAGCTGTTTTCTAAACAGTTTGGGTTTGCAGTGTCCTTTGAGCCTTCAAAAGTCACTTCAATAACCTGTCATCGTTTCCTGGGAGGAAAGCCAGGGGATCCCTTAGGGTGCAGGGGTGGGTAGGGAGGTTGGAGGTGCCTACCCTTGGAAGGTGCTAGGACAAGGGGATAGCTAGGGGCTCGTACCACCAGTGAGGTGCTCCTTGGCTTCCATTTCTCTTCCTGAGCCAGCCCACCAGATGTGAGATGCCGCCTTTGGCCTGGGAAGCAGCAGGAGCTGTGTGGTTTGCTTCAACGGGAGAGGCTGTGGGTGGAGAGAAGCTGGCAGGGATCCCAGAAGCCGTTGCGAAGAGGCTGCTCGCGGGGGAGAGTGAACTCACCACCCACTTCGGATGAAATCATGGAACGGGCAAATGCGAGTAAAGGCTGGTGAGGCAAAGAAGGTGTTAGGTCTAAAAAAAGGGGGATGAGAGAGGAAGGATGCTGGACCAGAGAGGAGGGCAGTTCCTGTGCTGGTGGGTTCAAGGAGGATCTGGTTTTCACAGGAGTGCACTGTGCTTGTAACAGATACGAAGCTGGTATAAGGGGAGGAATTTGTCACAGGAAGGTTTGCTTTAGTGCGGTAGAAAAGTAGAACTTTTGATACATGACCCAATTGATGGAAATTTATTAATATGTGTSTGAATGGAGGAATGATTCCTCTCAGACAAGCTGCTGCTTTCCCAGTCTAACCTCTAACCAAACTGGGACCAAGGAAGATACGTTCCTGGAGCAAGGAGAGAGAGAGAAAAGATCTTCTCTGGAGCTGGCTTGTTTAAAACAGTGTTTTTAAGGGCTGTCGGTAGGGAGAGGTTGCATTGCTACTTTTCTTACCCAAGAAGTGTGTTACCTTGGTGTTACCAGCTGGATGGGCACATTGTCTCCATCAGGGGAGTACTGGTCCTTACTTGCAAACCAACAAGGAAGAACTCCAGTGCGGCTTCTTGTTGCACTCTGCTCTGAGACTAAACATCACCCACTGTGAACTCCTAGGACTTTTTTCCCCTATTACCTAATTTATGATAAAATACGCCACTCATGAGAGCAGCTGTTTAATCCCAATGAGAAGACCTCCAGTGTCAAACGTTTTCCACCTGGATTTCTTTCCAAGTTTTCTCACTGTAGTTCATCCCGCATCATTTCTGGAGAGCTCGGGCAGGCGGGGAGCCAGCTGAAGGAGCAGACGTGGTCCCCGGAATGCATCCGCATGAGGTTTTGTCCAGTGCACCCGCTGAAGACAGCCTGAATCTTCTGGTGGGTTTTGTTAGGTCCTTTTTGCTCTTGGAAACACGGTTAAAGACATCACCGTCATGGTCTAGCTTTGAGGAACGGACTTCTTGGCGCTCCTCTGTCTGCTCCAGTGAGCGAAAAACGATGTGCAAAACTCCTTCTCCTCTGTCAACTCCAGCGGGTGCAAAGTTGTAATCGTTTGAGGAGAGATACAGCCAAAAAAAAGAAAAAACGTTTCCCTGGCTCATTTTCTTTTCCCAGAAAACCAGATGGATGAATCATTATAACAGCAGCTATGACAAGGGACCAGACAACAGACTGAGCCCGAAGCCCAGCCCAGTCGAGGCAAGATGAAAAACTGTCCAAGGATTTACCAGTCCTCCCTCCCACATGTGTTTAAAGGAGCAAGGCTCCACAAATAGGGCATGCTGCTCTCGTATGGATTTTAACCTTCCTCTTACATCCTAGCGTAGCAGCAAGACCAGCTATTGCAGAGACCGCAATATAATCCAATAGTACATCAGCAGTGAGGTCATATAACATGATGATGTGGTCGGTGATGATCACCAAAATYTGAAGCTCCTTACACCAGAGCTGACAGCCTCACTGCTTCGTTTGTGAATACGTGCCAGGCTTTCCTCTGCTAGGAGAGTGAGTTACTTGCAAGATACATAAACATGCTCTTAATATAGTAGAGCAGTACTATGCATAAAACACTTCAAAATAACATCAGAGGTGACAAGGCTGAAAAAGCATTTAAAAGTTAGGAGACGCCTGTCTTCAGGCTGCCCACATAACCTCTGTGGGTGCATGCTATGGTACAGTCCTTAATTACATGATTGAAAGTTATTTTTTTCCACAGGACACTGCCCCACTCCATGCACGCGATGGTGATACTCACTCGGTGAACAGCCATATAGCAGGGGTTTTTTTTTTTCCTTCTTCATGCTCATCTCTGCAGCATCCAAGTGCTTTGGCCAAAGTAATTGCTGTGATGACATCTTTTTTTTAGGTGAGGCTCTATTGTCATTTCTGCTTTACAAAGAAGGAACCGGAGCACAGAGAAATGAAGGTCAAGGAATCTATTAATTTTGGGTGCCTAATATGAAGTAGTCAGTGCAAGATATTCAGGACACTCTGTTCAAAGCGCAGATTCCTCTCATGCCTGCCTCTGTTTTCTTCCACCCCCCTGCATTGTTTATTGCCCTCTTCCAACTTCTGCCTGTTGGGCGTTCTAATTATGATTTTTAAATTCAAATGCTGCTCTTAGGTTTCAAGTGTTTTGATCGCTGGCTGAAAAGCTATAGCTGAACTCCACTCTGCGCAATAAGCGTTCCCTTTTTCTGCAAGGTAAACAAGGAGTCAGGGGAGGTCACTGTAGGTAAAAAGCCACAAGTCTGGGAAGGAATAACAGGACATTATTAAAACCAAAGTACATGTGAGCAATGTGAAGATCTCTTCACCTCTCCTACCCTCCATGACTTCCACAGACCCCATCACAGAGCGAGGACAACACAAAGAAGCTGCATCTTTAATAGAAAAAACTGCTTTTTACCTCCACAATGGACTTGGTACTCGGGGCTTGGGTCCATTGGTGCTTCAGCAGAGGTGGATATGGAAGAATTGTGTGTAGAGAAGGAGAGACCAGACCCACGGGAGGGACGGGAAGGCAGAGGGAAGCAGGGGTGAGCAGTGCTGCCAGCTGTACCGAGCATGTATTTATTGCGCTGGGAATAGCTTGTACTTGCAGGACACAGTTAAATGCCAGGAAAACCCTGAGAGTGAGGCTACAATGCTCCTCATGAGATGTTAGCAAGCCACTGGAGCCTTTGGAGACCAGCAGTGCTGAACACCGTGTGCTCTCAGCTGCCCCAAGCACGGCCGTACCCATCCACACAGGGACACAACATGTCCTGGGCTCCCTCCAAGCAGGAGCTCCCAGCACATCCACCTTTTATTTCTGCCCACAGAGTCCTCTCTCCAGGCAACCTTTGGGTGACAGTGTCCTGTGTCCCACATCTGGAARTACCCTCTAGCCTCAGGACCTTGTGTTTGGCTTTGGCAGAAGAAAGCAATGCGACGGTGATGTCCTAGGCTGGCACCAGGGAGGATTTGTTTGGCTGCGTTAGCCAGTGGCTTATGAACGCGCGAAGGATATATCCCAAGCATAGGACAGGAGCAGAGAAGATGAGCATGGCACCAGTGAGCTGAGACCTTGGAAGGCCCCTGGGGTGTGGGTTTGAGTAGGAGGGAGCTGAGAAGGACTTGGGGGCAGGAGTGATGGTGAGTCACCACGGAGCAATGCCTGGATGGCTCCGAAGGGGACCTTGCACACATCTGTCCGGGCTTTTCCTGCTGCCGCAGGGGATTCCTGTGCTCCTCCTTGCTGCTTCCTTCACCTCTGGAGCTCTGTGTCACTGTTGCTGTTGGAAACATCATCATTTCATAAGCAGAAATGCAGGGGAGCTGAGGTCTGCAGAGACAACACAGAGGCAGCTTGGGGACACTCAGAAGCAGGAAAGCCAGTTATTTTTAATCAAACTCTCATAGAAATGTTGGGTCAAAGGGACATCTCACATCCAGCCTCCCACTCAGAGTAGGACTGTAACTAGGCTGTCAGCTGTGACTTGGGCTAGCCAAGTCCTAAAACCCCGAAGGATGGAGGGTGCAGTAGTGCGAGGGGTCTCTGTCTCAGGGCAGCACTACATTGCAGCGAGAGCCTTTCCTACATCCAACCTGAGCCTCCCAAGCCTCAGTTTGCAGCTGATGCCGTTTGTTACAGTCTGGCACGATGGAGAGGAGTTTGGCTGTGTCTCTGCAACCACCTTTCACGTATTTGTAGCCAGCTCTTGGCTCGCCCATCAGCTGCCTCAGGACTGCACAGGGCTTTCTCCTCGCTATTTGCACCCCTTGGTCATAACAAAAGCACAGAAACCCACCACAGCAGCTCCCTCCTTTCAAACCCTGCTCTGCTCTCGCAAAACCAGGGCAGCAGCCAGAGTATCTGCTGCTCTTCTCCAGCCAGTGTGGGCGCACCTGCGGGGGATGAGTCACCCCACCACGAGCATCTTCCGTGGGACTCGGCCCCGTCTCTCATGCTGGTGGCTTTCTGTGCACGTGGAGGAGCCCAGTCGGCAGCTTCCACCACTCTCCAGACCAGACACCTTCAGACCACTAAACTGGGGTGAGATGAAGCCCAGGAGCGGGCAGCCGTAACCCAGGTGCCCTGGTAGACTCAGGCCCATCTAGGACAGAACATCCAGAGCGTCATGTCCTGCCCTCACAGCCGGGCTTGGGTGGGGTGGCACCAGGGCTGGGCCAGGGGAAGGAGTTGGAAACTCCACGCATGTTGTTGTTCTTTCTAGAAACCATCCTACGTCCCAGTTCATTTACAAGCAGTTTTGCAGGGGTACATCTGATCCGGGTAGTCTCCTGCCCTGGTTCAACCCACTGGCGCATTTGTGGCCAAGCAGTGACAGACCACAGGTAACTTCCCGCCGATGTCCCGGTGGTGACACCACGCGTAGCATAAAATCCCCAGTACCGCTGTGACCTTTCTTTTTTTGACCAAGTTTGGCGCAACCTTAAGATCTGTGAAGCATCAGGATGAAAAATGAGTATGAAGCTGTAAATCGGCAGCAACAACTTCACAGTCATCACCATCGACACCGGGGAAAAGAGCTGTCTGGAAGGAGAGGTAACAGGGAGTTCATTGGCGGTCCTTCGTCTGACCCCTTCCTCCATGGTTCATGCTAGCAATGTAATTATTGCTTATTATTTTTTTCACTTTTAATTTCACAATGAATATGAACGCGGCAAGCCCAGGTGCAAATAGGAACCGAGGCACTTTTGCAGGGACCCCAGGGGAGTCTCTCTGACCACCCCACCGCCAGCACTGAGTCACCACCAGCTCCCGGGAGCCCCGTGCAGGGCTCAGAGGGCACGGAGGGGTGACAAGGCAGAGCTGCCTATTAAAAGAAGGTCCCAGTTTCTTGGTTTGGCAGTGATAGAAAAATAAAAGTTAATGCTGCAACCTAGTGGAGAAAAACCAGCCGTGCAGATTTACRGCAGAGCTAATTCAGGCTTGGGGAAAGCAGAAGGTGATGTAATTTGTGTCTTGTAGCACAGGCTGGCGGAGACCAGACCGCAGCAAGCTGAGGTGGTGCAGCTTGTTTTTACAGGATCCCAAATCTGAAAGTATGTTCTGTAACATACTCAGGTTTTTAGAAGGTGCTTGGCTTAGCCCTAAATGATATTCTCATGAAAAGGCTGTAAACATCCCCGTGGCCCACGTTAAACGTAGCACAGCACAAATGTGACTGCAAACGGGGTGCAAAAGGGTCTGCTGCTAGCAGCGTCCCTGGGATCGGATCTGTGCTCCCAGCTATTTCATACAGCCCCAGAAGGAACTGGAACCACAGCAGAGCCTGTTTGCTGGGTGAAGTGGTGGGGGGGAAGTCATTGGTGTGGGTGAGATGAATTGCCTGGTGCCTGCAGCTGTGTAAACCTGAGCTTTGCAGGGCTCCAAAATTGACGTCATGGCATAGTCTGGGACTAGCTCAGAGGTTGGAGCACCTGGACGTGGGAAGCGGAAAATCCCCAAAACACCTAAGAGTTTGGGTCAATAATCATCCAAGTGGGAGACCCAAGCACCACACAAGCTAAGGGCTAATGCGAGTGAGTGCCAGCCAGAGTGGGGAGAGCATATTGTGAGAGGCACAGGGATGCTGTGTCCAGGTTTGGGGTCCACACTGCAAAAACAAGGTTGGAAAATGGGAAGGATTTCAAAGGAGCGCCCTGAGAATGAAGAAAAGATGGAAAAACATCCCTCAGAGGGGTAAACTTGAGCTCAGTGTGGTACCCAAGTGAGGAGGGTCGATCTCTGCCCACCACCACTGAGTCCCATGTCCAGGTCCCTCCAGGGACCCTAGTCCTGGGCTTTGCTCCTGTGGGTGGGCGGCCCGGAGAGTACCCAGTGACTAAACCCCTCTGCTGAGACCCTGCATGAGTTTGCACATCCAGGAAGGTTTGACAAGGGGGGATCAGGCTTCAGGAGCTCCCCAGCACTGCCCGGGGCATGGCCATCTGCCTGGCCAGCATTACCCTTGTGCCAAGGGCATCTGCAGAATTGAGACGCCTCTGGGATTAAGTAATAGCTGAGCTGGGGATTTACAGACCCACATTTTGGCTTTAGGTGCTGCAGTTGTCATCAAGCTGCCTAAATCCCCCCCCAATCTCCATGGCTGCACTGGTTTCACCAACTCTCAGACAGTAGCTCCTTTGGATCTAGCGGGGACTTGAGCCCGATGGTCAAAGCCACCCTGGCACCCAGGAGAACATGTGCACGCAGTGACAGGTCTGTTAAATCATGGCTACTGACTTTTATCCCTTCTGAACCCAGAGAAGACAAGGGAGAGAAGAAAAATGGAAAGGGAGGATACTGAGTGCCAACCTGTGGGTGAACACTTGCAGATGGGCTTGAACCCACTGTTCTGTGTGCTCAGCCTGGATCAGGGAACCGGTGGCAGCCCTTAAACCTGGTACCCAGGGGCCAGCAGCACCTGGCCCCGAAGCCCTGCTCACCCCACTTGTCCTCCCTCCAGATTTTTGCTGTGCAAAACCTTCCCGACATTGCTGCTGTCCTCTGGCTTGTGTTTATCATCAGTGGGGCACATTCAGGTCATTAAAAAATAGCCAAGCATTGCACGGAGGAGAAAGCAGGGAAGGAGGATGAAGGAGTATGGTCAGGAGTAGCAGCAGGAGAAAAACGAGGAGGAGGAGAGACGCAGTGCTGGGGGAGCAGGGAGGAACACGCCAGCTCGAGACAGCTGCGAGGAGCCCGACAGCTGGAAGCCAAAAATAAACCTCAATGGTGAATCAATTTTCTCTGAAGAAATTGGGGGAAGCAGCAACAAAGGGGAGAGGACAGGGCAGCCGATGAACTGAATATGCAGGAAAATCCACAGAGCAGTGAATCACCTCCCTGAAAAGCCCCTTTTCCCGAAACAAGGCGGTGATGAAGCAGAAAATTAAGTGGAGACAGAAACAATCAATTATGTGCAAAAGGAAGTCGTCTCCTGCTGAATAAATATGCGGAGTGGCCGACCAAAAGGCAGGGAGTCAATCTGAGCAAGCAGATAAATCACTGGTGAGCAAGCCGTGGCGGTGGAGCCCAGCTATGAAAGGCACCAGGAGCAATGATTCATGAATGTGTGCACCAAGCAAAGGTGCTGCAGGGCTGTCATGGGGACATGGAGCATCTGGAGATGCTCCCTCCAGGTCTGGGTGCCTGTTCCCAAGTGATGGGAGGACAAAGAGTTTCAGGCAACGAAAAGCAGGCTGCAAATGTTGAGCTGCCCTGGGCAGAGGAGGTGACGTTGGGCACTGCCATGTGATGGGTGGTGGGTCCCAGGGACCAGGATACAAAGCTCTCTAAGCTCCAAAAAAACATTTTTGGGGGGATGGGGTGAGGCACGCTTGGAGCATCACAGAGCCAATAGACATTGGGATCATGGTTTGGATCATGGAACAACCTTGGAGGATGGCTAAAATTTAATAGTACATTCAAAGCTCCTTGAGGAGCAGTCTAGATGTTACGGCTGTGAATACATAATGTAAAATGAGGGGGAGAGCCTAGAATAAGTGTGGAGAGAAAGAGGTTTCTTGAGGAAAATGCTTCATGCACAGAAGCTTTGGGGTAAAAAAATCTATAAAGAGACATTGCAGAGGTTGTGTCTTGCAGAAAGGACGGAGGGGAGCTGTTTGTTATTAGGACATGGCTGCTTTTGGCCACCATAGGAGAGACTCTACCTAGAGAAGCCAAAAGAGCAATGAACCATGATTTGGAAATTAGTAAGGAAATTAGAAGGAATTGGGAAACACTTCCTCCCAGCTGCGTGCTCCAGCCACTAGATTGGAGTCCAGCTCTGCCCCTGCTTCATCCTAACCCATCTCCTCATAGCTGCTCCATGATGCCATTTTAGGAAAAGGACTATGGGCATAAATGGTTGGAGGACTTTGTATGGGGGGTGCGTGGTCATACGTATATGTGAGGGGGTCACATCTCCCACCAACCCCCGTGCAGCTCCTCTCAAAATCAACATTTTTCAGCTCACCCTCCCCAAGGGACACGAGCATCCCATCACCATGCTGGGGGAGAGACTGCCCATGAGCAGGCACGGGCAGAGGGCATGGACAGAGAAGTGAAAATTATTCATGTGGACACAGAATTCTTCATGTCAAGCTCTACACAACTCAATGGGGATGGTGGTGCTCCCACCCCACATCCTTGGGGCATGCAATGAGGGCTCCAAGCCCAAGGGCCATGTCTCCACAGGCCAAAGGGAAGAGCAGTCATCTCTGCAGATGGAGGAGCTGTGCCGCAGCCTTTGCTTCTGCTGATGTGAGGCCACGTTGTCACTAGAGGGAAGCAGAACCATGTGCATGGAGCTGGTCTGGCACTGCTGGCATCACCAGAGCTGCTCTGGGACGCCAGCATGGGGACAGTGGGCAGAAGCACTCGCCCAGAGCATCTTTGACTGCTGGAGAAAAGGGACACCTTTCTCACCTTGGGTTGGGCAGAGCTCCAGCGAAGGGTGGTAGATGAAAGCCACAGGGAAGGGGAGCAGCTGAAGTGATGCTAGGCCACATTGACCAGTTATTACTCTTCAGGGGCATGTCTGGGTCCCGTGTTCCCTCTCTGCAGTGCCTCTCACTGGTGGTGAGCTGGCATTGGCATTGGGGGCTGAAGCAGGCTTCAAGGACACCCCATAGTGCAGGATCATGGCCAACAGGGTTGGCTGGGGATTTTGAGCACTGTTGGCTCTGCAGAGGAGATGCGCAATGCTCCTGGGGACAGCGGGCTCATCAGGCGGAGCATCACTCTGCCACCACCCTGCCTGGAGCATAACCTTCCTGGAATGGGTTAACTGGAGGGACTGGGTGTGTGAGGACAAGGGTAGGGGGCAGAGGAGGCACGAGGTGGCAGGAAGGGGACAGGGTCCTGAATTGCCCTTGGAGGGATGGCCGTGGTGTCTGTGCTCAGCATTGGCGGTGCTGCCGGTCAGTGCACCCCGGAGAACGTGCAGGACATGCTCATGGAAACCGCACCACCCACAGAGGAGGCTGGTCTCCGAACCAGCTGCTCTGGGACCTGGAGATTTTCTTCTCTATGAAGACGAGCAACCAAAAAAGTCATTTCCCCCTTTGGCCATGGAGATGTGGAGGATTCCCCTCCTCTCCCTGTGTACTGGGCTTGTCTCCACTTACACCCTGAGCTCGCCCATGGGGCTGGCTTGGCCACACCCCATCTTTAAGCCCATCCACATCTCTGGAGAAGGCTCCCCCTGAGTGTGCGTCAGCTGCAGATCAGGATAATTTCCTGGCATGTTTGGAAATAAATGTATCCTGCAAATTTCTCCCATTGTCTACTGCTTCTGAGAGGTTTTTGACACAAAGTGAACCTATTCACCAGCAGCTGCCAGGAGTATAGTTCAATAACAAATCTTGCCGCCGGAGCTCTGCCCGTGTCGGTACAAGCCTCAATCATTGCAGTTCTTCCATAGCAGGTCATGCRGCTGGGAAATGCCAGGGCTTGCTGCTTTGGCCAGCACAAGACTATAGCTCTCTGCCAACCTGACAGAATAGAGGTGAATTTGCTGTTTTTCTCCTGYGGAGAAATTTCAGGGCATTTTGTTAGCTAGACCATGACAGAGGAGCTCGGTCACAGGAAATTGCAATGATCCCTTTGCAGGAGACAGGGTAGAAGGATGCATGTGGTCCCTCTGGGTTTCTGGGGGAAGGTGGGACGTCAGCAGAAGATGCAAGATGACCATCAATATTAGCTAGGATGATCAGAAATTATGTTTCTCAGGTGACGGAAGGAGCACACTTCCTCTGGTCCCAGCGCGTCGCACAGCAGCCATTGCCCAGGGCTGTGTAAGCCATGGGGCAGGTGCAGCCGTGGATGCGTCTTGAGGGCATCTCCGTGGGGAGCCACCAGCAAGATTATTCCCATGCACTGTTCCCATGCTGTTGGGTTAAATACACGACAGAAACCTTATAACGACAGAAACCTTAATTCTGTCATGCTGTGAAATAAATAATTGTGGTTTGGGGTTTTATACCTCCGGATCTTTCTCTTGCTGGTTRGCGTCAGAGCCACGATGCTGGTGTTTGCTCAGCTCGTTATTAGGTGCAAAGAACGAAGCGGAGCCATGCAGCGATGGGGTCGAGGGCTTGGTGGTTATTTGTTGGGCTGAAGGTGGTGATGCCACGGGTGGGGAGAGCTGGGAGACGGCCCATGCACTTTTAGCCCAAGGTGATGAATTTGCATCGGACACCCAAACTGGTCCTTTCTGGTGGCACTTTCAAATGTGTGGCCAAAGTAGAGATAGTTGGAAGAGCAGCTAAGCTACGAGCATGAAGCATCACCAGCAAAGGTGGTGTGATAGCAGGTTCATGGTACATAAAACATCATTACAATGAGGAAATAGGTTTGTTTGTTTGCTATTAAAAGCTATTTTGGAAACAGGATCAAAATACTAGCTGTTGCTAGATCTTTAACTCAACAGCTAAAAATTACTGCCAGCAGTAGTAGATTGGGTGAGGAAGGAGGGGACATCTAGGCAAAATGACTCACCCAGGAGGGCAGAGAAGAGACAAAAAAATGACTGCAAGAAAAAAATAGTGTTGTATTTTGTTTCTGAGAAGTGGAGGTCCCTGTAACTCTAGAGGGTATTATTGTCCACTGGAGCAGCAGCAGGCCAGATTACAGGCACAAAAAAGGCTGCGATATTGCGATGGCTTCAATGGTGACTGTAAAGCAAAGAACAAGAAGTGCTAATGAATGCCTTGTTTTTAAAAGGAGCTTTCTTTTCTCCCCATTAGTGAGAACTTCCTGCAGCAAAAACAAGTGCAGCTGCTATTTTTTTCAGAAAGAGGCGTCTGAACCCTTTTGCTCTTTGAGAACGAGCAGGTCGAAAACTGGTTCTGTGGTACCGTACTGTACTGACAAACTCCTGTACAGAGGGGCACATCGCAAGGGCTGCTTCATCCTGGCTAACGGACCCAAGTCACCAGCCAAACCAAACCCTTGAAGTCTCTTGGTCCCCATGCTGAGTAGTAACCAATGGGGCCTGGGACAGCAGGCAGGACTGCTGTTGGAAAGACTCGTGCTCTTCTGGTTGCTACCAAAGAAGATTTAAGAACACAAATGTTGGTCAGAGAACGCCCTTGCTTTCTACTCCAATGTAAGAGCCCTCTTGGTCCACCTCAGTATGGGAAAGGGTTGGCTGCAGGTAACGGGAGGGACAAAGACCTGCTAAACAGGTACCTCCATGCCTCACTAAATTCAGGAAAGGCCATGTGGGTGTGATTTAACTGCCTATATACAGGTGTCTCGTGCCATTTCAGATGCCTCTGGTGTCCATCTGCCAGTAGAGAAAGGCAAGAGCTTCCATACAACCTGTGTTTTCTCTGCTGGGCTTGTGGACTTCTCAGATGTCCTGAGGCACCTCGGGTAACTTCAGACACCGGCGTGTGGTCATCTGTGCCCTTGTGTTTTGCCAGCTGAACCACATCCACTGACCACATCTTCTCTGGCCATGGTGGGAGGACACTTGGCTCATATGGAGACACCTACATATGGACATGCAGCGGGTTTTAATCTTCAGCTGAGTCCCAACCTTAATGCCTTTATTCATGAGGAAGGGCGTTTTCTTTCAGACATCCAACCTTCTCATTGCTGCACCTCCATCTCCTTTGCTCCAGTACAGATGTTCTCCTTTCCCATTCTCTGTCCTCTTCTTCTTGAAGTCTATGTACCATGTGGATGATGGTGATGTTTGTAGAAGCCAAATCACAAAATAAAACCATCTCCCTGGTTCCCACAGTAGCTCAATAACTGTGATCCTTTCTCTGGCAACACTCCCAAAGGGGAGTCCTCTCAGGTGGGGACACTGCCCCATGAAGTTCCCCTTGGGGCAGGTAGGGGGAACCACAGGAACATTCATCTCTGGTGCTAGCATTATAACATGGCACTCAGACACCACATATGAAGTCCATGGGTTTTGACTAGACAGGGGAAAGTCAGTTTTGAGACTCATCTTTGTGCACCAAGCAAAAAAAAAACCCAAACTAATCAAGACCCAGCAAAGGAGATGCTTCTGTTGCCTATGACACTGTAAATGGTTAAATGGAACATGTTTGAGGCATGTTCTGCTAATCCCAAAAGGAAAGAACATCTTCAACCCCCAATCTGACATGAGATCTGACCCCACGCCTGGCCCTGACCTTATTTAAAACAGCCAAAATCTGCAAAACAGGCAGTTAGAGGGAGAATTACCTGCAAATATGCCAGACCGCTGGTTATCCAACACTAGCTCTCCCAGTCCCTCTCGCACTCAGCAGGTGGGCAGCATTTGATCCCAGCAGCAGCAGCAGCCCTCCAGCTCTTGGAGATTCTTCTGCATTTATATTCTATGGCCAGAAGAATCATGAACCGAAACCACCTCATCTTCACCTGCTTTACTCCCACTCGTGCTAACCCCATGCAGCTTTCTCCAGGCTCGGTGGAGCAGATGTTTCAAGAGCTACATGGGAAGAGATCAGAACAAGGAAGGTATGCCCAGGTTTTTTTTCCAAGTGCCTGGAAACCTTCACCAGCAGGAGAGCAGAGGCGCAGGCAGGAAGGGAAGGGGAAGAAGATGAGCTGGAGAAGAAACAAGCAAGCTTTAAACCAAGGCCTAGAAAGAGCAAATTGGTGCTCATGGTTCCTACAAAATCTTGAAGTCCAACACAGTGGAAATGAATGCCATATAATGCCATGACAACAGATACCTCCCGCACGCCAGCTGGCTTCATGTCTCCCTGTAGCTGGAGCTCTCGGCAAAGATTAAACCAACCTGTAATTGGTCCTAAAAGCTAAGAAGACCTGCTCCCTCGCTGTACACTGGCTGTGTCACTGGCCACCTATTCCTACCAAGGTTATGGACCCTGGGTCAGGCCAGCAGAGTTGATAGGGACAGCTTTTCCATTGGCTTGAATTTAGCCTAGGGACAGAGCACAGCATTTGGACGTTAATATGCTGTCTGCCCCTGCAAGCTGTGCCCTGGGACTTTTTCTCTGCTTTTATGTCGCCTCTGGAGCTGGTCCCCTGTGGCATTACCCCAGGAACGATGAACCATCTGAAGATGGTTCATTGAGGGGTTGGACCAGATGACCTCCAACCTCAACCATTCCGTGAGTTTAAGAGACACAGGTTCACTTGCTGTCCCCTTCAGTTCCTACATCGACTCATTTGGGTTTGCCACTCGTCTGCTACAGTAGCTCATCTTGTTTGGTTGACTGTTTTCTTTTTTTTTAACGAGGTTTCTGGGCTCCCATTAGCAGCAGAACTAAACATCCTGCCTTCACATGTTCAGCTCCACTGTTTTGTTTCGTTGCTGGGACCCCAACTTGCAGCAGCAGCTCTGAATTGAAGTGCGAGCACACTTTAATCCAAGCAATGAAATGTAAATGAGGTTCATTTTACAGACAGCTGTAAGAGCTGGCTGCAGGAATGCTTTTTTTTTAATCCTCTGCTCTTTGTCAGGATGCATGGGTCTTACCCCTTGCAAGGGTAAGAAGATGTGAAAATTCAGCCAGGACTGTGCTGGTTGACCTAGTGCTAGATAGCTGCACTTGGACACCAAGTCTGCTCAGACATCATTTTTACATGGGGGAAAAAGCAAGGAAAATTAGTCCAATGGGTCATTTTTCAGGTGAAGAGCTGCAGTTGATGCTCTTTCATGCACAGTGCTCGTTTGTGCTGGTAACTGCAGTTAAGGTCCTTTGGATTTAAACACATACCGTAGAGCCTGGCAGAAACCTACAGACGCCCATTCCCGTGGATGATCACGGACAACCAGACCCAGATCCTGCCCTGGCCCCAGCACCCCCAGGCATCCCTTGGTACCTCCAGAGACTGCCGTGGGGACCAGAGGGATGCAGTGATGAGAACGCTGCAGCCTGCCTGGGACAAAACTCAAGGGCAGGCATCCAACCAGCCCTTCTTCTCTGCCAGGTCCTTGTTAAAAGAAGCAAAGGGTATTTCTGGCTAGAGAGGTGTTTGGAGGGGAAATACCTCTGGGGTTTGTCAGTGGACCAAGCTGGTGAGTTGCTGCAAGTGTCGCATGGGTTTGCCTGTCACCAGCACTGCTGCAGGAGAAAGCTGCTACCAGGGAATGATGGAAAACGACGCTTGGTATGCCGGCTGTGCTGCAGGGCTAATACCTGCCTGCCAGTTCATCTTCCATCTCCAGGAAATAAGGCTTTTTATCTGCTCCCCCCAGATCTCCCCACAGTGCCCACAGGGCTTCATCCGCCCCACGCCCTAATAAAATTGAGCATTGCTTCTTTCTCTCTGTGATGGTATCCCCTCAAAGGGGCAGAACTGCGCTGAGATTCCTCCCAAAAGGGATTAGGGATTTGGAGCAGCCTGGCAAAGCACCCTCCTGCCCCCACCCCACACCAGGCAGGGCTCTGCGAAGTAGGAGGTGGCCAGGCACGATGCCCGGGAGCTGCTCGCTCAGTGCCCGCGCTGGGCAGATCAGAACAGCTTACTGAGGCATCATGCTGCTCCCATCCCCTGACAGCACCGGAGCATCTGTTTAAAAGGAGAATTTGCTGTTCTTTCATACTCGGGGGTAAGAAATGGTCATGTGACCTTCTCAGCTTCTGCTTTTCACTTTCTCATCGTAAGAGTCTGTGCTGACTACCCCACATGCTCCCAGTTAGCAAGTTTCCCATGCATGACTAAAGCTCTTTCCAGCTCAGAAAACAGGGGAGGGCAAACTTCCCTCTGCTTCGCATCCATGGCCGATATTTGCTCTTGGGAGTTGTGTTGGCCATTGAACATCAACAAGAGTTCAATTATTCAGAGTCCGAATCCTTCTCAGGCAATGCTGCAGGGACAGCGTGTTTGACAAATACTACCTATCAAAAGTCACCCTCTTCCCGTGTGCACAAGTGAGCCTGCCAAGCAAGCCCAACTATCACAGAACTTTGTCACAGCCTTGAGCGAGCAACTGCATGCATGTAGGATGTTAGTCACGTCTTTGTGTTTTGCACGGAAACATAGCCCTCCTTTCACGGTGCAGAAAGTCTCCGAAAAGTCCCTTGGGTGCTGAGTTGCAACATGGTGTCATGTCAGTCAGTCAGTGACCCCTGTCTCCGTTACGGTGCTGTAATAACTGGAGGTGGTCGACTTTGTAGTCTACTTTGAGAATGGCTGGGGTAAGAGAGGTTTAGGGGATTGAATTAAAAACCCCTTCTCCTCCCTGGACAGGCCCTGTTTGTGTGGGCTCCCGCTGTGAAAAGGCACTTGGAGCTGCTGGTGGAGCTTTGAGGACAAATTCTAGGCACGTCTGCAGAAAATGAATGGCTCCAAGGCCATGCCCTGTCATCCTCCACCCTGGGCAAGAGGTGGGCTGTGTGGAGAGGAGCTTCCTTTCCTCAAAAAGACGTGCATGGGCAGTGTCTCTCCTGGAAAGAAGAAGAGAGAATAAGCCCACCTTCCCCTTTACGCTTTCCAGGAATCAGAAAAGAAACAAGTCCCTTTCTTCTGCTCCCACCCCAGAAGTGGGGGATCGGCAACCTGAATCCCCATGCCTGGGGCAGCTGGGAAAATCCTCCCAGCAGCAGCAGATCAGCCCCAGTCAAACGAGTAACTCTCTGCCACCCCCTGTGAAGATGACTTACACCCTCTGCCCAGCAAGTGGTTTGCAACCATACATTTCCCCCACCCCTGAGTGAGAAACCACCTAACACAGTCAGTAGTTTCCCTTTCACATGCTCCAGCCCCTGCAGAGTTTTGTGGGTTCCCTCCCTTCTGCTCCTCCGTGAGGCTTTGGTCTTCAAATCTCAGCATCTTCTGAACCTCACCTCCATCATGCATGTGCTTACCCCTGACCCAGGGAGCTTTAATCACCATGGGGTGAGGACACCCAGGACTGGAGGTGTCCAGCAAGCGCTGCTGTCCAGGAACTGCCACTTCTTGCAACCTCCCTGGGTTTGAATGCCAAATATTAGCAGGAATGCATGAGTCTGGTTGCACTCAAATGCTGTACAGTGTGTCCTACAACATTACGTTGCCYGTTACCCAAGTGGGGTCGTGGATAATTCAGGGAATATAGGGGTTCTGTGCCATCTTGCCTGGACACCCAAGCTGTGAGCTTGCCTTCATTTTAATCCATCCTTTCACCATTACCATTGTTCAATACTTTGAAGTGTAGGGGGCAAATAAGTGTTGGCCCACACATATCTCCTGAGCCATCCCATCCTGTGCGTTGGAGGAAAGCTTACTCTCCCAGTGGCTGGGTCTTTGGGACCCTGCTTTTGTTCACAGCATCCACCCTTGTCTCCTCCTCCAAAACCTCCTTCCTGAAGGTCATCCCTGTGGTTCTTGCACCACCTATGTTGCTGCTTTGCTTTCTCAAAACGTTGACAAAGTGTAACCAGTTCCCTATCTTCTTCCTCAGTAGTTGTCCCAAAACCACAGCTGTCCTTCTTCCCCATTCGTGCCGTCCCTGAACTTTTGTCCTTTGCCTTTCTCATTGCCCCCTTTCATTTAAATGAATTTAAATTGAAACAAGCACCGAGGAAGGGGTTAGAAATTCATGCTGTGCAGTTAAAAGTCTCTTGATTTTTTGGAACTGGGCTCACTCCAGGAAAGGTGGAGCCCAAATCTGCTTACGCTGGCCCATCACAAGGAGGGGCAGCCATGGTCTGCTTGTCCCATAGACCTTCCACCTCTGGAAGAATGAATGCTGAGGCTCAAAGAAGAATAAAGTGTGAATAAATTCTGCTGGTCTATCAAGGTAGCTGTCTCAGATTCATGAACTACTCATAAATTGGATGTCACCTGAAGTGCTGCTTTGCTCTCACAAGGTCTGTGTTGAAGGGAGTCATTTCTGGCAGGATAGACAGCTGGATGGGAAAGGAATAACATCTGGTGTTCTGACACGGGGACAAGTCAAACCCCTAAACACAGCCCTGAAAGTCAGCTGGGAGACATGTAGTGAATGACCCAGGCTGGAGACCAAGGATGACCCACAGCGCCCATGACCTTGTCTCTGCCCAGCGAGAAATGGGGCTCAGAGAAATGGCCTATGTTGGATGTCCCGTTCAGGGGAAAGCCAAAAATCACTTAGATTGCACCGAAGATTTTGTGCAGAGAGAAGAGACTTCATTTGCCTTCCATCTTCTAGTACAAAGCTATGCCAGGTAGGAAGCAGGGGGTCTAGTACTTAAAAAATTGTTGTTGAGGCAAGGAAGTCGTGAGAGCAGACAGGACCGCAAGTACCAGGAGAATAAATATCATGCAGCTAATGATGAAACTGTAGATGATCTGATTGATTACGTCACAGCTATCTGCCTATCATGTATCTGATGAATATGTATCGTGTAGAAGCATCTCTATATTCTCCGCTATATATAGATATATGAATAAATATATTAATAGTATATCTAATATATGAGTGAACATATGGTGAGGTTAAAGACAGTGAAACTGAAGCCAAGGTTGTAGGGGACTGGGGTGGGGATGGAGTAAGGGAGGAGGACAGCGCTGTGAGGTCCAGGGGAGCCAGGAGGAGAAGAGAGACAGAATAAGAAGATTCAAAAGGAAGAAGAAAAGGCTGGATGGGGACCAGGGGGGATTTTATAGACAGATGAAGGTTTGTGTCTCATGTTGCTCCTGTGGCTCCCAGGCCTTCTCCAGAGCCTCAAACTCAGATGAAGATGAAGACAGAGGCTCTCTTCCTGTGCTCCTCTCTAGTGCCACTCTGGGCACGTCACTGGGGGATGCTGAGCTGGGCTCAGGTGCAGATGACACAAGTGTCCAGATTCCCACATCCTAGGGCCTAAAGTCCCCCAGGTACATCCTGCCCTGTGATGGTCAGGAAACTGCTACGAGTTTGGCTCTTGGATTGTGGCTCCCTTTTCAGGGTGTATTTTGATTGTAAGTGTTGCCCCTTCAACACAGAGCTACTGAATTAGGTGGTTTGACTGCTGACAGCTGCCTAAAAATGGCCAGCCCCCTTTTGTTTATTTTCCTCTCGCCCTCTGCAACAAGAGGAATCCACTGGAGGCCTCTGAAATATAAGGATAGTTTTCCCAGAAACTGTCTCCAGCTGAGATCTCTGCTACCTCCAGTTATGGGTGCATCTTTTTTAGGTGTCCTAGTCAAATTTTGATGACACTTGAATTGGCGATTGAAAAGGAGGACTTTAACAGGAGGCACCTACCCACAAATGGGAGTGTCTTACTCACCCACCATGGTCTACAGTCTTTCGTGTCCAAAGAAAAGATATATGAAAGTGGCACCAGGGACTGGTGTCTCTGGCAGATCCAGACAGTTAAAACATTGGGTAAAATGAAAGAAGAAAGGAGCTCTGACTCAGAACTGTCCTTTGCTGCTAAGCGTTCCCCAGAGGGCTCAGGGACAGCAAAAAATGTCTTCATCACTGCTGTTGGGAGAGTTGCAACCAAGCTGAAAGACTTCAGGGAAGACTTGTCTTCATTTCCCTCAGCTAAAGACCAAATCTACAGGGACACGATGGCAACTGCAAAGACATTAAGCTGAAAGAAACTGGCAGGGATTAATCGTGCCCTTTTTAACATTTTGGAAGGATGTTGGTCAGAAGCATATCAGATGTTGTTTAATCAGGCAGTTGTGGAGTCTTTCACACCTTCAGGACACATTTTCAATAGTTACTAATTTTCAGCGTAACTGAGCAAGATTCATTTTTATGACTTAGTGGTGGGAGGAAAACATCTCCAAAAAACTGAGTCATTTGATCTCAGGCACGCAGTAAATCGACAGCAAACTCAAGCACAGTCATAAGATTAGAGATGGAGACATGTGGCTGACGTCAAAGGTCATCCCATGCATTTCCCAACTAAACCCCAGAAGTAATTATGCTTGTGGTTTATTTGAAGGATGTCACATAATGGAGACCCCACTACCTTCCCAAAGAGCCTGTTCCAGTACCCGGAAAGTTAGAGAAACCTTCCTAACATCTAACCCAAACTGCACTGAGTCTTGCTTAGTTTAATCCATGGTTGTCTCATTCAGCATGGGCAAGGAGAGCAGAAACCATGTGCGTACCTGAAGGCTGCTGCTCAGCCCCCCAGTGTTTCCTTTTAAAAAGTAATATATTTTTTCAGTTGTTCAYCACAAGTTGTGTTTTTCAGAACAGAGATCTCTCACTCCTGGATTCCTCCTCGCTGACTCATTTTATTGATGTGAGGTGCCCAAAACTTGGTCTACCACTCTAGCCGGGGCCTTACCGGTGTTGATGTTGGGGATGGCATTTGAATCTTTGAGGAAGCTCATGCCAAAATGTCATATCATCATGCCATTGTCTACTGCATCATGGTGGACTATAGGATTSACCACCGTCACAGCCAGCATCACACCACCACCAGATACCATAGATACCAACAGCTTTAGGCGCCACAACTTTCAGATTAGTGCTGATATGTACGATACCAGTCTTGTGCTCTGCCCTCCAACAGCTGCCCAGGCTGGTCTGACCCCACGGTACCTCTATCCGATCCATTCCACTTCTCAGATATTTGTTAACTTTAATTGTGGGTGTGGGGTGGGGATAGCAGTGCAGGATGAAGTGGAACGATTACTTGATATGTCTTGATATGTAGGAGGAAGGCTCTCCTACCATGCATATGAATTTCAGGGTGGTTTTTTTTCCCCAGAATATTTCTCTAGTTTGTTTTGATCACTTTTTGAATAATAGTCCCACTCCCCCATGTTCTTGAACTGCTTTCCTGCTTGGAACAGTCTGTGAATTTAATAAGGATATGGTCTCCTCCATCAGCTGAGCTACCAATGAAGACATTGAACAGGACCTCAGACAGACTTTGTGGAAACCGGTGGCTATGTTCTTCCACTCTGGTGTGGACCACTAAAGGCAGCTCCCTGGGAGCGCTCTCCAGCGCTTCCCACATGTATCCCAATGCATTGCGTCAGCCTCCGGTCTCTCAAATAATGCCACGGGAGACATGATCCAAAGCCTTTGTAAAGAGAAGCGATATGAAATCATCTGCCTCTCCCTTACCCACAAGGTCTGTTACCAGGTCACAAGAGGAAATCAGACTGGTTTGAGAAAACCTGGTCTTGACAAACCCCTCTCTCCTGTTATTTTCCAGGTGCTTGCAGAAAGTTGGTCTCAGCAGTCATTCCGGAATGAAATGAAGTTCATTCTCCCAGTCTATAGGTTCCAGGATCCATCTTTTCCTCCCAATCCTTTTTTTAAAAGATAAGCATGACTCCTCCTTTCTTAATCTGAAAGCATCTTCTCACCCTGCTCAAGTTCCCCAAGACAGCTTCTAGTGGCTATTTTGAAGTATCTCAGAAGAGTCCCTGAGTCCCAGACAAGTTGAAGGTATCTGCTGCTTCTGGGTACTTTCAGCTTTGTAGGTGTCACCCGTCAATAACCTACCCTCTGCACTGAGCAGCAGATCAAAGTTCCTCCTGGTCATATTGTGATGGTCAGAGCATGTAAGAAGAGATTTTCCATTGCCCCAGATCAGTTTTGTGTTATGTTTTGGCCTTTCTGATTTAGTCCCAGCATGCTCAATACAAGGAGGCTCATCTTTTTGAAGCTGACCTAGTTTCTACTTTCTGTATGCCTAGTTTCTATTTTCTGTATGCCACCTCCTGACGTAGAGGTCAATGAAGAGCTTGAGATTTACCATACCTATAATGATGCTTCTTTCCTTCACTTTAGAGAACTTTGTACTTGAGATCTCATTATCGTTTATTTTAAATTGAGAAACAAGTCAAGCAGGCAGGCACACTTGTGTTCAGCTATAGGCATTTGCAAATCTGGATTTCAAAACTCTTCCAAAACAGACACTTTTAAAGAACAAAAATAGTGGTTAGTCATAAAATCATTCACTAAGGGAAAGAGCAGATTTTGGGACCTAAAATGGAGAGTGAATTTGTGTGTTATTTCCCCTGTTGCCTGTCTCATGTAAAAAATCTTTTCAATTATGAAACTGTGGAGCTGTCCTGAATCGCAGCTTGTAGTACAGGAAGGCTGACCACCTCCTCTTTGATGTGCTGATGCACTGAACGTTAAATCAACCTTTCAGCAATTTCAGTAACAAACGCATTTAGGATTTACAATAGGGAAAAAAAAAAAAATCCAGCAGCAAGGGTAGCCAATGCAGTTAGGTAATGCAGGTAGGCATGCATTGCCCAGGCATGCGGCGGAGTCTACAATAAATCAGTTTTTGTGAGTAGATGGGACAGGCAGCTGCCAGGAATGGTGTGCTCTGGATTGAACCTTTCTGGAGGCTGGTGATGAACTAAATGTCTTTCCAGGTCCATCTGCTGTGCTGTTTGGGACAGTCACAAGCTCCCAAGTGTTTTATGTCGGTCATATTAAGGTAGGGAGGCTGAGGCAGAGGATTTAGGAGTTTGCAGTGGTCCTTTGGCAAGTCCCCGTCAAAGCTGAGATCAGAGCTCAGGAAATCCTGGCTCCCGTTCCTGCAGCCGGCGGGGTGTTTTTCGTAACAGCAGAGACAAGTCAAAGGAGGACCAGGTCTGACATTTTTCATAAAGAATTTCCCCTGTGTTTGCAAAAGTTAAGTGAACACCATTGTGTTTTGCCAGCGAAACCCAGTTGCAATTCAGCTTTTGCTGACTTGGGTAGCTCGGTTCAAAGATAAAGAGCTTTTCTGCTTTGGGGTAAGGATCCAAGACGGCTGGCTTGCTGCACTCGTGTCAGTCCCCAGCCGAAACCAAGGTGCTGCGGTATCAGTAACTGCTGCGTATGTGGAAGTGTCGCACCACTTCCTACGCCCGATAGCTGAACGCTATTTAGCACACGCTGCACACAACCCCCTTTCCTGTATCGGGGTTGCTGACACTGAGCAGGGCAGCTTTGCTTCTCCTAAAAAAAAAAAAAAAAAAGACAAAAAAATGTCCTGGCTCTGCTTTCCCATTTGCAAAGCCGCGCAGAGAGATGGTGGCTCCCGGGGAAAGCTCCTTCCCCAGCGAGATGTCTCGGTGCCGTGCAGAGAGCGGTGCTGCAGGCAGGCTGTTTTCTTTCTCCCGTGTGACGTCTTCAGAGTGCCCTGGATGGAATGAAGTGAAATGCACGTATTAAAAATAGTTGTTTTTTTGGAAAGTAAAACCTGGTTGCCTTGTGTTTGGTTGCTGATGTAGATTGCTGAGAGCCTGACAGCTTTGGGGCTAGGAAGGTGGGACTTTCAGGATGGGTTTTGTTCAAACAACATAGTCAGGAAACGAAAAAGTCCAGAGTTTTTAGTACCTTGTGTCTGTGTGTGTTTTGCCCTTGAACATCACTAGGCAGAAGGTAGATAAAGAAATTCTACATACTGGCTCCCCCCCCCCAGTTTATCAATAATGTTATCTAACCTTGTTGCAATTAATTGCAATAATGAAATAAAAAAATACTAATTGCAATGTTTGTAACTTGCACTGAAATTCATCTTCTACTAGAAAGTCTGTCCATGACTGGTAGAGAAACCAATAAAGCTATGAGTTTTTACCTGCCATTAGTAAATGTTATTTACTTATCTTCAGGGACAGATTGTTCCTGCAGGCCAATTTGTTTGGATGACTGAGAATAAACAACATGCAGCCTTTTAAAGGCTACCTAGATGAGCTGCCTGAATGGATGCTAAATGAAAACAATTTGGAGCACGAAGGAGTAGTTTGAGAGTAAATAATATCTTTAAGTCCGTTCCTCTATTTTCTCTTCTGAACGTTTGAGTGATTTCCAAGAGCAAAAATAAAAGTTCAGTATATAGCATGACATGCGGAGAAAGAATCTCGGATGAGCAGAAGACTTCATGTTATAAGCACTGACAAATAATACCCAAATAGCTGGAGGGCACCTGTGATCTTTGGGAGAGATCAGCTCTGTAATGGAATAATCTGGCTGAGCAGTTGCCCTAGGTTTTAACAAAGAGGGGTGTTATCTGTTTTAATCCTGCAGAAGAATTATGTTTTGAAAGGTTTATATTAAATAAATGCATGGATTTTAATGGCAAGTTTGTGCCACTAACCCCAACGTGCTTTCCAAATAAAGCATCCATCAGTGTCCACGGGGAATATCCAGAAGTGTGAGAGTGGTACAAAAAGAGAGAGTCACGTTCTCAGCGTTGTGTTTCCTGTGGCACACCTCCCAGGATACCGTGTTGGGGCTGATGGTAACAGCTCTGCATTTATCAGAAACTTCTCTTACCGCCAAAAAAACTGAAGAGTATCAGCCAATGCATTTTGTGCTGATTTCTGTGATTTAGACTTAAAAACAAGAACCAGGACATAGAAACCAAGCTCTAAACCTGGTATTTTCTACCTTCTTATTGCTCCAGCTGTACCCCCATTGACCTGTATTTTGGTCTTATTTTGAAAACTCTCCAAATCTTTTTCATAATGCCCATGGTTTTATAAAGATTTGCCTTTTGACATTTGAGGTTGGACTTGACTCCACACTGACTCCTTCCTCCCCACCTCCTTTGGGTGCTGTAGCACCCTCTGTAACCCTAGGAAGGTGGGGTTTTTTTAACAGAGACTTCTAGTTTTTGCAGATACAGGAGTTAAAGGGAGAAAAAAAAGAGATGTAGGTGGCAAATTCCAGGTCAGTCTCCTCATTCATTGTTCCCGTGGGGTCAGCGTCCACACACTGAGCATGAGACACACAGATTTGGCTCCTGCTGAAGCTACACTTCACATCTTGTGAAGCCCAGGCAAGAACAAAAAGATCATCACGGAAAGACTGAGGTTGGAAGGGAGCTCTGGAGAGTCCAAACTTTTGCTTGCAGCAGATCTAACATCAACGCTAGATCAGGCTGCTCAAGGTTGGCTCCATCCCGAGTTTTATGGTGTCTCCAAGTGTTGACATTGAACAGTTTGAGCAAGCCCACCAGTTTGCATCTAGTACCTCCACCATGAAGCTGGTGTGCTTCTGGTTTAGGGTTCCCCACTCCCAAATGCCGCTGGTGGCATTTGCTCTTGCTTTGCCCAGGCGCAACAGTCTATACTCAGAACTGGTGAATCTGACTTTTTCTACCAAGGCAACCTAGAGATCCAGTGAGGGCAACCAGGTGTGGTCCAACCCCGAAGATTAAATGTGCAGAAACACCTAAAAAGAACCCCAAAGATTTATTACTAATGGGATCTGCCTCCTAGCAGCCAGTCTGGATTTCAAATGCATCTCCTATTGAACAGTTTTGCTGGGCTGGTTTCCTTGCTGGTGTCAGCAGATACTTCTGCTTTTGCTTTTGAAGAGCGAAACAGCCTCTGGTTAGACCCGTATGGTAGACTGCAGGTCGACTGCTATTGCAGCTTGCCTAGACACAAGGCTGCTGCTGCCCAACGCTTCTCTAACCTCATCAGCTACCTTCTCTGCCCTGGAAAATGTCCCCCGCTGAGAGATGGGTCCTGGCAGTCAGTCCTTGCTATGAATTTTGTGTTCTAGGGAAGCGCCTTCATCTTAGGAAAGGCATCAAAGAGTCAGCTGAGGTGAGGTCTGAGCTGGCCGCATGCAGGTTTCTGCATTTCCCTGCTGGGTTCCTGTCTGCTTCTGTTTGAGGAAAATCTTTGTTCATCACTGAAGAATTTGCCCGTTGTTATGGCTCATTTTCTCACCCTGCTCGAGTTAGACCTGCAGACCCGTCAGCCCTCCGTGTTCCCATTCCTCTTTCCCCTACTTGGAAAGACGGGTGCTGCCCATATGCAACACTTTCAAAACCATGTTGGTGCAGAAACCCACAAAACAAAGGAAATGCTGAGTTTAGCTTACCACAGTTCGTGACTCACCGTATCTTGTTGACATACTCCTGGAAATACCCATTTCAAATTTCCCCACTTGCTTATTATGGACACAGGTATATTTTTATAGGAAACTTGTTCTCTGCGTGCTTATAGTGAAAACGAGCATTGAATTCTGCATCCATAGCGTCGAAACTCAAGATTTTCTTGCACTTCCTATTGGCAATGGCCATGTTCCACGAAGTGGTATCTCCAGCAGAAAACCAAGCCACAAAGGAAGCGTCACTGGTCCTCTTGGGTTGTGCTCAGCCCTCTGAGGTCACCTATTTGGGCTGAAAGAGGAGTGTTACAGGGTAAGGCTGCATCACAAGGGGAAGAGTCAGCCTAGAGGAGGCACAAGCTGACTTTTGACTTGCTCCACTGCATCCATGAGCTAGCTCTTGGTCTAGCAGGAGGTCTGACTCAGAGCGAGTCACCTGCACAAACAGCTTTTGACTTCACTTCTCAAGCACCCCAAATTTGCATCTAGCCCATAGCTAGTTTAGCACGAGCTCATCTTCACGATAGGTGATTTTCTGGTGCTAAGAGCTATTTTGGGCTTGAGTAACATGTAGAGCACTACTCTATACCCAGCCAACCCTGCCAAGAAGGTCTGGTCCTCACCCTCTGTTGGCTTCTCCAACCACATCAAACGACTGGATCTAAGAATGTTAAGACTGAATTGTGTGAAGTGCATCCTTCCCTCCTATTCCTTGCTACACTGATTATTTTTCTGTTGTGCTCTCAAGAGAGCATCCTGCCACACAGGAAAGGTGCTGCGAGTGCAGCAGGTCCTCCCAGTGCGTTATGAATCTCCCCTGAAATTCCTGCTGGATTGACATGCCAAGGTCATGAGAATAAATGAGGAGGGGCTGTTTGCATCCTCCTAGAGCGTTACGAATCTCCCCTGAAATTCCTGCTGGATTGACACGCCAAGGTCATGAGAATGAATGAGGAGGGGCTGTTTGCATTAGAGGTCTGTCCATAAGGAAAGGGCTTTGGAAAAGGATAGCTTTTGTATTTTTATGTTATGCTTTGGCTAAGTAAGTAATATAAAATAGACATCATGTATATAGAGATGGCAACATAAAGTGGGACTCATCTTCTGTAATCTTAGAGGTGTAAATCAGAGCTTGTCACCCTGGGATCCCTTATAGTCATCAGAAAGAAATAAGCACTTTCATAGTATAATTCACTTCATCTGCCTGGTGTGAGCTGTGCCCTGGAAATGTGTATTCATCTTTTATTGACTCTAAAGGGAGTGCTGAGAACTAGCTCTTCAACAGGGCGAATCCTGCTTAGCCATCAACAGAGCTCCAGAAGCAAATCTGGGAGTCTGAGTCATTTTGACGGGGTGAGCTAGGAGGGGGTTGTTGCAATTGTTTGTCTATGTTAGTCTGGCTTCAAAGGCCAGTTTCTTATGAATACAGCTTAATTAGGAAATGTTCCTGGCCAGGATTTGAGTCCTGGCTACTTTCTTCACCCACACATCGTGATGCAGCAGTGGGCCTCTGTGTCTGAGCGCTGTCTCTCTATTCCTACTGGTCCTCAGCTTATATTCCAGATGCAAATTTTAAGTAGCAGGTAGGAGAGAGCAGATTTTGTTGATYGTAGATTTAGTCACAGTCTTTAACATATACATCCCTGAAACGCACCTGGAAAACATTAACATCTTATGTCTCGGGCACTCAAAATACAAAGGGTTTTATGCTGACCTCCCACCATATGCACTCAAGTGGTTGGCTCGTGCTCCTTGTCCACGGTAAGAAAAACCATCAACCTGCAGTTGGGAAGAGCAGGCTGTTTGCTCGTGCTCTCTTAAACACAGATCCTAACTTAAACTTAGTAAGTTTGTTGAATGAACTCCTAAGATCAACCTAAAAGTGGCATTTTAGCACTTAATACACAGTGGTTTTATCACCTTCTCAAAAGCTAAGTGTAACGTCTGAATCCTTTTATCACAAATATGTTCAGGAATCAATGAGCGTGAGCACTGAGCAAGATTATGAATGAAGGATCTATTTACTTAGAAGTCTGGATTTTTCAGTAATGACAAGAAAGTCACAAAAATACAAAATGACAAAACACATAGTTAAGATTATAGAATAAGGTCTCTCCTGGCAGCTTCAGCTTCTCCGAGGGCTTTCTCTTAAATCACAACTTCTGTCTCTTAACAGAAGATGATGCCTGTATATTGGCAGGATCTGCCACCCTCCTACGATGCAGCATTATCACATCTCTTCTGGCTAGAGGCAGCGAGCACTGAATGACTAGAGTTGACATCTTCAGAGGTGAAGTGAAGATCAGGGTTGCTCACTGTGGACAGCTGGCTCTTCCTGCCATGCCACATCCACGGGCTTCAGGGGATGCCAAGGCTGGCAGAGACGACCCAAGGCACAACCCCTGAGCAAAGGGGCTGCTCTTCCTAATTAGCGACGAGGCTTTTCCTCTGGAGTTTGGTCTGACATATTTCCGCCCACAATCAACAACCTAATTTCCATATAGAGTGAGCCAGCAGCCTAACTGGAAATCTTCATGTTGACGTAACTGCTAATTACCCTCGGCATAATTAATGTGCAATAACACAGCCTGCGTTTATTGCAGAGAGGGCCAACCTGGGGCTCCCGACTGGTTGAAGCGCAGTTCTCACGGTGGGGTGACTTTGCATGGCTAGCAGAGGAACTGGGTTGGTACAGAAGCTGTTGGATATCATCAGTCTCTCCTTGTGGGGAGAGATGAGCTGATGGGGTCTCATCTGGTTGGTGTCTATCCCCCAGAGGAGTCTGAACCAGGAATCTGGAAACGTGCCCTCCTCTTGGCTCTCTGAGGTATGTGGTATGTTTTTTGTGGCTTTGGGCTGTAGAAGGACTTCAATGTACATATCTCAGGACCAGGGAATTTGGCCATCTACTGCCTTGTTATAATTTTCCAGACAATATCTGAGTGTGTTGGGGCAGGGCAGGACAGTGGGGGGAGAAGATGGGAGGTGCATCTACCATAGGGTCATAGAAACGTTGGTTGGCAACATCAGCTGGAGGACTCTAATTTAATCTCCGGCTTGAAGTGGAAGCACTGTCAGCTCTAGACTGGCTTAGCCATGGTTTCATCCAGCTAAGCCTTGAGTCACCTCCACAATTCATCATTTGTCATTTCCCAACAACCTGTCGCAGCGCTGTACTTCTCGCCTAGAGACATTTTTTACCCTGCTGTCCAACCTGCACCTCCCAAGCCACAGTCTTGGCTGCTGCCCTTTGTTATAGTGCCTGGCTCTACCACAATGACTTCGTTATCTTTGCCCTTCTGAGTAGCTGTAGGCARCTATTGGGCTGCCCTTAGCCTCCCCTTTCCCAGGCTCAACGAGCCTGAATCCCTCAACCTATTTTCCTAAGACGTGTGCCCCACGCCTCTGACCACCTTGGTAGCATATCTCAGAGCAGCTCCAAATCAGTCAAGTCTCAACAGGATTTGGGAGTCCACGTRTATGGTGAAATCCTGGCCTTAATATACAAACGTCTTCCAGGAGGAGAAATCAAAGGAGTCTTAATAAACAGGTTGTATTAATAAGTAAAGATATTTCGTCCTCTTAAAAATATATCTGTACAAAACCACAGCATGGATTAGTTTCCATACCGACCAGCCTGTTCATGAAATCAAAGCACAGTCGTGAGAGTTGCTATAGCTTATGAAGAAGTGTGCTTTTATCACTGCGTGGTGGAAGGAAGGAAATCCCACAAATTCAAGCTCCAGAGTTGCTTTAATGTCTTGGGACTTGCGTTTTACCTGAGGAACAACTGCAGAGTGTGAAATACTTTCCAGTCCAACCTACTATCCTTTGATTTCCCTTGCTGTCAATGAGACCAGCAGTCAACCGGCGCAGTGCATCAGCTTGGTGCTGCTGCTTTTCTCCGGATAAAGTTTGCACCTTGCTGGAGGTGAGTGACCCGCTGCCCATAAAGGTGAGCAAAGCCTGGAGGAGGGGGAATGGGATGTGTTCCAAGCTTGCAGGGAAAGTGCATTCGCTCACCAAATCGCCTAGATGGGCTGTGCTGAAGGCTGGGGTTGACTATTTCGGGTACAGCAGCAAAGCCACCGTGCTGCTAAGTTGAACGAGGGAGCCCTTTGAGGGAGAAGCAAACTGGAGAGATGGAAGAAAGGGGTCTCACAAGCCCTAGAAAATGCAAAAGGACAGATCCCAGGTCTGTCTAGACTTCCCCTTTGGTGCTAATCTTTCATGACCCAGGCCATGTGAGGAGGCATTGCTAGGAAGATCTAGTCAGGAGTAATCCGTGCTTACTGACCCGAATGTGCATGGTCCTTCCTTTTACCCTCACGAGCATACAACTCCTCCATCTCTGACTGCCCAGCCCTGACCTCACTGGCAGGATTTCCCCATCGATTCAACACTTGCCTTTTTTAGTGCAGCACCATAAAATCAGCAAGAAGCCAGCCCTCCCCACTCTGAGTCATGGGGTTGAGTTTCTTGAACTTTGAGCAAACAAATTTTTTTCTGTGGGGAAACCCATCTGTCTGACATAACCTAGACTGCATCTGCAACCACTTCTAGTCCACAAAAGATGTTGAGACGCAGAAGTTCTGTGCTGATTTTCATACCACAGTGCAAGAACTGAGCTTCTTCCTGGGTATGTGGGAAAGAGCTGCTTCGAAACCTGGAGACGTGACCCCAGTGATGGTGTGACTTGGCCTGCAATGCTTTTCCAGATATACCCCAAAACCAGAGTCACCAAGGGAGGGGGTGGATTTATTGTGCAAGGCTTTTAAGTATCTAAAAGTCAGACATCTGTGACCGAGCTATCAGCTTTGACTGCCTTTATACTCAACACAGAAATAAACACTTTAATTTGAACTATTTTACAGTTTTACATTTTACTTTTGCTTAATTTGGGCTAACGCGAACTCAACTCTGGAGACACCTTTTTCTCTCCATGGACTATAAAGGGCAGGTTTGGAAATCTCTTTTTCAAATGCCTGAGTTAGAATGAATGAATCCCATATATAGAGATTTTGGGGATGGGCATCTCTTATTATTTCTTCCTTTGTAAGATTTTTATATAAGATTATTTTAAGATTTCCATGTGTCATAGGTACAAACACAACGCTCTTATTTTCCTTCTACATCAATATTACATCACTGCTTTTGCCATCCGCATTTTACCTCTGCTCCCAGGCAAATATCCTGCTTTTTCCTTGCTGCAGTCTCTTCATCCAACAACACCCAACCCACAGAAGTACTGGTGTGCATCTGTGACGAGGGGTTTCGGTTATTGCCTAATCCTCCCCAGCGGACTCCGTGCTGCTGCATGAGAATCAGAAAGTGAAAATAACAGGCTCATTTTTGGTCTCCAAAGCTGAACGAAACTGAAAGAGTGAAAGTAACCACAGGCAACCCGACAGCTCTCGGCTGGTGAGTATTTGTAGCAGGGCGATGCTTCATCGGTGACAAGGAGGAGACCCCACTGTCACCTAGGTGTTACCTGCTCTGCCTGCACAGGGACCGTGGCACTCAGTCTGGTGGAGTTAATATAACTGAAGTTACCCAAATCACGTGCCAGCTTTTTCAGCTGAACTCTTCTATATTCAAAACACTGTTGATCCTTATGGGGAAAGGATGGATTGAACACATTTGTCTCCAAAATGCAGGGATTGCCATAAGCCAGCATTTGGCATGTTGCGTAGAAGAATAGCTCAAGGTAAATAGTTTAAAATGGATAATATACACCCGCTCTCTTTGGAGGGATTAGGCAACCTAGTAAATCTTTTACATCCTTACCTTTTCCCCACATTTTCTCCATAAATGCGATACTTTTTACACGGCCCTGAACAAGGGTTGTGTTGTTTGCATGGGAGGTGGGCCATGTTCCTTAACGGAGAGCTGCATGGCAGAGCTGCTTTGAGACCACTTCTGGGACACTGGGGAGGGACAGAAGAAGCAGCTGCTGCCTCTTCTGGGCATCTCAAATCTTTGGTCTGATCTGAGTCAGTTTTTTAACCATCACTTGAAGCTCACGCTTGTTCGAACACCTGGCAAGGGTGAACATACTTGGCATAGGGTGAGACGTGCGTGTCTCAGCATCCTGGTTGTTGCAAAAGAGTGCGCTGGCCTTGAGGTGTCCACACTCCCTCCCTGTCCTCGCTCACATCAGCAGAGTACCTCCCCAAGCCAGAGGTGACACACAGGTCAATGAGGGTGGCACGTCCAGCATCCGGACATCTTCAGGTCCTGCCTGTGGCTGTGGGATACCAGGATCTTTGCTGCCCTGTAAGGAGAACAGTCCAGAACAGCATACATCTCCTCGATTCACATGTCCAAGCGACGTTTCTCTTCCTTACTTTTTGTTTTCTCATGCCCATTTGGCTTCTGCTGCTGTGATTTACACCTTCCTGAAGACCTGCACTGCTCAATCTACTTAGCATCTCTTTGGCTATTCATTTGCTTCTTCCATGGTGACCGAAGACTCAAGAGAAGGCTTTGGTGGTACCTCTTTTTCTGCAGTAGAAATAGTGCCCTCCTCTGACGCTGCTGGTTCAAAAACCCCTTTTTCCTGCACTGCAGTCACAAGAGGTATTTGCATTTCCCTGCATTTGGACAGCTACCTCATAGCTTGCCCTGCTCTGAGCAGGAGGTTGGACTGCTGTCTTTAGCATCTGATAGAAAGAAAACTGAGGTAGATATCAGGAGAACATCCTTGTGGAGAAGCCAGATCTGGACTTCGATGCACTTTCCCTAGAAAAGTGCTGCAAGTCCTGTTTCTTTTCAACCATGACATGGAAAAATTATTGGAAGTACTTATCTACGAACCTCTGGGATCCCAACTGGGAGAAGACTGGAGGATCCAATAGCATTTTTCCATCTCCGACCTTTACAAGTTGAAGAAATGGAGGTTTGTCTTACAGGACAGACCACATGGGAGCTCACCTGCAGGAGAGCTCATTCAACATCACTCACATCACCTCTCCATCCAGAAAGTGCACAGCTCTGGACAACACATAGGCACTGCCTACACTGACATGAAAGGCAGAATAGTGCCAGTTATTAAGCATTAGAGCACAATTTTTATAAAAGTCAGTGAAATGCAAAAGCATGACCTCAAAGACCTCAGGAGTAGGATGAGAGGTTCATGGCTTCTTCTGGTTATTTCTGGTTATAACAACCAACTCGTTGTTACAGTGTTCCTGGACTGTTATCTATATTTTAGACACAGTACATTTTTTTGATACACTCAGGAAAGTTTGCCCAGATTAATTAAAACTGTGGACAAGTGGAAGAGTTTGGTTTCATTCCCACTGCTCATTCGTTCACAACTAAACTGGACTCGTTTTCCTCCACTTCCAAAAGAAGAGTGCCCACATAAGGATTTTAAACAGTTTCACCGGTCCACTGTAAGAGTTAACCCAGGTTAGCTTTTGTTGATGCCAGTTACATGGAAAACCTTTTTGTTATCCAAGACTGGCTTGCTGCAAATTGCTCTGCGTGGGATTTCACCATCAGGCCTTTTGAAAACTTGAACTATGTTTCCATTGCATTTTTGATATCACAGCTGGGTATTGATGGTATTACCTAAGCTGGTATCTGCTTTGGCTGCTTATTCTTTCACTGTGGATATTTTAAGTCCTTTTGAAGAAAGAAGAAACGTGGTGTCGAGCGCCTGTCCTCTTCCTTTCTCTGTATATAACGACTTCTTGTGAGTAGCAGGACTCCAACCATGACGTGATACTTTACTGTGTTAAAAGTAGAGGACCAACAAGGATTGCCCGGACATCAAGCACTCAGCACTTTGCTATTCTTCTTCAGAAATGTCCATCACATGCTGGTTTAAACTGGAGTCGCAGAATCCCATTGCTCCACTACCTCGAGACATACTTTCAATGGCCAAGCTCTTACACTGACAAAACATAGCAGGATCAGACCCAGAGGGCAAGGTCAGAGCTCAGGGAGTGAAATCCAGTGCGAGGAACTGCTTCCCACTGATGTTTTTACTGGGCTACAGGAGGGAGCATTTCCTAGATCAGAGAAACTGAACCCTTGAGGTTCAGAGATATATAGGTTAAGACACACAACATGTGGCCTGGGGACTAGGGGTCTGTATAGAAATGAAAAATTCAAGATAAGATAAAATAGTCATGCTCACTGCAGCTTTTAATCAACATTTGTACAAAATATTGCCAGACCCCTTTAAACTCTGCTCCAATGTGCAGCTCAGGACAAGGGACCCTTCTTAAGAGTCCCTGACTTTTGTCATACCCATTTCTGATGATTCTTGGTCATAATCATTAACAATCTTTAGTCCCATTTCCACCCCACTAATAATGTAGGAAACCAGCATCTTTCCTCCAGCTGTCCTTAGAGATACCATAGGAGCCAAACCTTCTCATTCCCTCTGAGGTTGAGAGAGCACAGCCTACTAAATCTCCATCTCTGTATCCATCCCCCCAAATCCCTTTTATCCACCTGTTGTGGTTTAACCCCAGCTGGCAACTCAGCCCCACCCAGCCGCTCGCTCACTCCCCCCCGCTGGGATGGGGGAGAGAATTGGAATGGTAAAAGTGAGAAAACTCATGGGTTGAGATAAAGACAGTTCAATAGGGAAAGCAAAAGCCGCGCACGCAAGCAAAGCAAAACAAGGAATTCATTCACTACTTCCCATGGGCAGGCAGGTGTTCAGCCATCTCCAGGAAAGCAGGGCTGCATCACGCGTAATGGATACTTGGGAAGACAAACACCATCACTCCGAACGTCCCCCCTTCCTTCTTCTTCCCCCAGTTTTATAAGCTGAGCATGACACCATATGGTATGGAATATCCCTTTGGTCAGTTGGGGTCAGCTGTCCCGGCTGTGTCCCCTCCCAGCTTCTTGTGCACCCCCAGCCTCCTCGCTGGTGGGGTGGGGTGAGAAGCAGAAAAGGCCTCGACTCTGTGTAAGCACTGCTCAGCAATAATGAAAATTTCCCAACACAGCACAAATCCAAAACATAGCCCCATACTAGTTACTATGAAGAAAATTAACTCTATCCCAGCCAAAACCAGCACACCACCCCTAAGGGGAGAAACCCTGTCTCCACCAAGCCTCCTTTCTGGGCAGATTGGGATCCTATTTGAACAGGGGCTCAGCAGTGGCTGGTAAAGCAGCAAGCAGAGAGYGAGGTGTGCCCCCAGGCTCTGTAGGATGGCATTAATAAGTGCTGTTACAAAGCCTTTACAATCAGGCAAGGGAAAATATGTAGCCTGACCATATTAATTATATTCTGAGAGGCTGGAGAAGAGCAAACTGTGAACATCTGTGTGTACTCAGAGACCGGCCGGTTGGGCTAATGCCACCAGAGGTGGTCTGCCGGGAACAGGAACGTGTGTAAGTCCTGTAGCAGCAGCAGCAGTGCCCTATGGGGAATGAGGAAATGGAAGGGGAAATCACCAGACACAGTTATCTGCTTCTGACACGTGATGCTGCCAGTCAGCAAACTTGGGAGAAATCCTGAGGAAATAGCAAATAGCAATTGTCACCCCATTTCTGGGCAGGCATGAACGAATCTCCCTTGAATCACAATAGAAATCTTCTCTTTTTTGTGAGTTTCCTTTTTTATGAAAAGGGGCAGATTTATGACCGGGTATATATTGCAGTGGGACTCTTGAGGGATCAGACGACCGTTTCTCCAAGGGGAAGTGTGAAGCAACAGCTCAGCTTCCTGTTCTGAGACTCTGCTTCAAGGTAAGCTCTTGCTCCTTTCTCTTCATTGACTGCAATATTTGAAGTGTTTCCTTAGCTTCAGAATAAATACATCAGACAAAGGGCGGGCTGCATTTGCTGAGCTCTAACATCCCCCCTCCAAGGAGAAAATGAGAGTTTATGTATGCACTGTATTTTGCAGCTCTTCAACATTTTATATTAGGGAGGGCAAGGACAGAAGGAATGACTTGGGAAAGAAACTCAAGCATAGAGGAGTAAAGATCTGGAGAATATGAGAGAGACACTTAGAGGCAGAAGAGACTGGAAGAAGTCTGGACATTGTCACCACACGAGCTAATCCCTGGTCTTTGAAAAAATAATAAAATCAGGTGGACTCCAGGAAAAAATTCACTTTTGGTGATGCTCGGATCAAAATCTCAATGAAGGAATGCTATTCTCAAAGGGAATAAACTACCCCACTATGAACTGGCACTCCCAGAAGCTGATCCCCCAGATCCCATTAGATCTGAAGCCCTCAGCAGCTCTGGCAACTGTGTTACCCATCTGGAAAAATCACCAAAACCTGGTGGGACGCTCTGAAGTGGTGGCAGTGTTCCTGCTGCTCACCTGCTGCCCCAGCCAAATGTTGAACCTGGCCAAGGATGCTTCGGGGAAGCAATCAGCATGGGAAGCCTTGGGAACAGATGCACAAGGAGATGCCTGATGGTGAACTGAGATGTCTAATTGTAGGAAAACAGATTCTGTCTTGGGTTTTTTTAATTATTCATCTTGATGATTGCAATTTCTCCTGCCTGTCTTGGACCTCTCTTTGAGGATGAATTATTCCCTAGGCTCCAGCAAGGTCTTGGCTAGCTAAGAGCCAACACCAGCCATTGGGTTGTATCTGAATGCCCCTGCCTGCAGCCCGGGAGTCTGACAAAGGTTGTACAAGATGCACTGAAGATGCTGGGTGCAGACTGCCCTCCTGATCTGACGGTGGGTAGTGCAGCCAGGCACTCCTTTACACCTGATCTAGCAACATCACTTATCTTATGAATTACTGCCTGTCGATTACAGCATGCACCAAGCAGATGGGGGTTGGGTTTGTACCCTCTTTCATGTGCAACGTTGGGAAAGGGTAGCTTCAAGGTCTTATTTTGGCCCACTGACAGAGTTTGGCTCACAGCTGTAGACTTCACAGGAAAGCCTTGATTCAAGGTTACCAGAAATGCCATAAAACACCTTGCATAATTAAGTTTCAGTTGCCAAGTCACCTGGAAAATTCACATCAAACTGTTGAATAAGAGGCAGGGCAGCTTATCGAGTACCATAACTCTATCCATGACCTTACAAAAGACCTCTGGAAAAACACAGGTCCTGGCTCCACCCCTGGACAAACTTACTCTAAACCCTGTTTCAGAAATCTAGTAACTCTGCCTTCCTGGAGATCATATATAAACCGCCCTAAGGTCACAGCCAGTTTCAGACTGTAGCAAAGGCATTTGAAAGTCCTCTACCACTTTGGGGCTGCGAGAAGAGTCCTGTGAATAAAAATACTTATGTGCTGCTCTTTCACACGGTAGGTTGGTTTCCATATATCTGAAACTAAGTTAGATATTTTTCAAGCTTGTGGAGGGGGTGGTGCAAAAGAAGGACTTTTCAGTAACTTTTCTGCCTGAGCTGGGGCAGATACTGTCATGCTCTGGAGAATACGGTAATAAGTCACTTCTTGTGGTTCACTCTTCTCAGTTTTCAGCTTACTGGTTACCACGTTTCTGATCCAGCGCTAGTAAAGAGATAACAGATGTCTTGGGTCAGAGCAAGGGTATCTCTAGCTCAATATCCTGAATCCAATGGACATTAATACATGAGGGTCAGGGAAAAGAATAAGAAAAGGGCAAATGTGCAAGGTGACTTTCCAAGCCTTCAGCAGTCCTCAACTCAGACATTTTTCCAGCCAAACATGGGTTTTGTGTTTTAGAGGCCATGAAAGCTTTCTCTCCCATGAATCCTTTTAGCTGCTTGTCCTGCCTGCCTTATTTAAAATGCAAATTATTTTAAAACCACTCCGTCGAATGTCTAGCAATGAAAATGGAAATATCACTGCTATCCCAAAGCCTGTGGTGCATCTGGAAGACGATAAAGCACCCTGCATCGCTGCCAGCATCACAGGGAATTTTTCAGCAGTTTTCTCCAAAAAGAAAGATCTTGCTGACTGCTGAAAATCATGTCAACRCCTGAGAAAGACAAAATAGGACCTGTTTCTGTTTAAGAAATAGAAATTCCTGCACCAGTGCCTTTTACTGTACAGGAAAAACAATCARCAAAGCTAAAGATGTGGATCGGCAGGAATCCTGTGCAACCACGGGAAGAGCTGCCCCTCAATATCTGCATTGCTACAGCAGCAGCCAGGGTGCCAATGATACAGAGACGTCATCCCTCGTGCTTGCTGCTACCATCTGCTTGGCCTCTTCTCTTTCTGTAAGTTCATTGTCTGGTGTTGGACACCCCGAAAATGCAAGCTGAGCAGTAGGACACACATTTTCCAATATGTCAGCTGTCTGAGAGCCAGGACCTCAAGCTGGACCACTTTGGATTAAACATCTGACCTAACTTTAGGGGAGATTAATCCTGCTGTGAGCACAGAGGAGTTATGGAAGAGCTGCATGTCTGTGTGAACTTGGCTGGGGCCAGAGACATGTAGGAAGCGCAGCATCACTGTTATTTCCCTTCCAAATCCCCCCACGAGACTAAAGGCCAGCTCATCATTGCAGGTGGCTGAGCAGAGTATGTGCCCAGCTGCAGGTCCTCTGCTGTGGGAAGGTCCTCAGAGCAGAAGGGAGCGAGATGGTATTCTGAAATAGGGGCTCCCAGCCCCTGGGTTGCTTCAGGCTTTTTTCTCCAGTGCCAATGCAAAAGCTGAGCTCTTGGCCAACACAGGTAGGCTGGAAAAGGTGGCCTTGTGTTGTGGTTTAACCCGGCAGGCGGCCAAACACCACACAGCTGCTCACTCCCCCCGCAGTGGGATGGGGGAGAGAATCGAGAAAAAAAAAGTAAAATTCATGGATTGAGATGAAGACAGTTTAATAGAACAGAAAAGGAAGGGAAAATAATAATAATACTAATAATAATGATGATAGAATATAGAAAATAAGTGATGCACAATGCAATTGCTCACCACCCACCAAGCGATGCCCAGCCAGTCCCCGAGCAGCAAGCGCTGCTCCCCAGCCAACTCCCCCCAGTTTATATACTGAGCATGACATCATATGGTATGGAACACCCCATTGGCCAGTTTGGGTCAGCTGTCCTGGCTGTGCCCTCTCCCAGCTTCTTGTGCACCTGGCAGAGCATGGGAAGCTGAAAAGTCCTTGACTTAGTGTAAACGCTACTTAGCAACAACTAAAACATCAGTGTGTGATCACATTATTCTCATACTAAATCCAAAACACAGCACTATACCAGCTACTAGGAAGAAAATTAACTCTATCCCAGCCGAAACCAGGACACCTTGTCCAAACACCATGCCTCAGTTCCAAGAAAACTTTGCTGTGTAAGCTGATTAGACAGGGGATGGGTTTGGATCCCTCCTCAGACGGGCTAAATTCTCCCACTGCTGCCTCCTCTAGGCACCTAAAACCTATTTTAGATTTCACCCTTATTCCCCTGTTGATTTTTCCATATCCACGGGGACAGAAGTTGTTCCCTCCTTGGTCTCTCATAGTCCCCTCCTCTGACAGCCGTGTCCCACAAGCACAAAAATGACTCCAGGCCATGATAAGCTTTCTCCAAGTTAAGTGTCTCTCTGCATTTGTCCTCCAGGTGAGCAAGAGCCTTTCACTTGAAATCCTCCCCGTGATGCTGTTGCTGCTGCTGCTGCAGGTCTCGGCGAGCTGTCTCTGGCTGGGACGCAGCGAGGTGGTGACATCCTTTGAAAGTTCATGCCCTCAGTTTTTCTTCCGGGAAACCCCCCCAAATGAAGCCCTGGAGCCAGAGCGCCCAGCCTGGATCTGCCAGCATTATAAGAACCAGTATTACTTTGCCACCCTGTACGACATGAACAGGCGTATTCCCGTGTACTCTGCTTACCTCTACCAGCCTGGACCTGGCACAAGACCTAAAACATGGCTGGTTGAGCCCCAGGTGAGAGTCCTCTCCTACAGTGCGTCACCCTCCAGTCATTAAAAGATGAACTGCGGCATTTAACCAAACACTTCTTTTTCCTCCCACCCCYACACACATGCATATGGACCCACTGGATGGGATTCATCTCATCTAACTTCAGACACCTTCACYACACAATTCCTCTGATGCATTTGAGACATCAGCAGGAAGATGAGATGAGTCATATCCTAAAAGTGCCCATTTTTCCGCATTGACCTTACAGGAACATTAAGTCAAATTATATTACATTGCATTAATTTACACTATATTAAGTCAAATGACCCCCCTCCCTGTCCCATGCTGTGGTGGGGGACCAAACGATGGGGAAAAGACATCCAACAGCAGCTAAATTTGAGGGACCAACTGTGCTGGGCTCTGATCTCCACCCTGAGCTGTTTTGCATTCCTGACATAGCTTATTTGCCCCTAGTTAAGAGTAAATTTGGCTTTTTAAGTGGCGTGAGAGAAGTACAGAGAAACGCAGAGTTGGGTGAGATGACCCAGTGAAAAAGTCTCAGCGATGGGAGGGCTAGGTAACACTGGGTGAATTTATTGAGTGATATTTCAGGCAGTGAAAAGTGAGTAGGATCAGTATCAGTCAAGTCAGAAGAGCATGATCTCCACCCACCTGCAGTTGCCCCTTACCACCATTGCCTCAGGCTTGCTTCAGAAGGATCCACCAGACACAGATCTCTGCAAACTACAGAGCCCTCCCAAACGTCCTTCTGACAAACTTCAGACCTTCAGTAAAAAAGACCAAGCAAATTATGGAACAGAAGAAGAGGAAATTCAGGTCATTGCTAGGGACACAGTAGCAGTAGGGTATTTAGGTGAAAATGAGCCACAGAAGTAAGCCATATGCCCTGTTCCATAGGAAGGCTAAATATGTTTCCCTAAATATGAAAAGAAAGGTGTCATAGTTATGAAAAAAAGCATTTGCACTTGTTACTCATTGGAACTCAAGCAACTAATTTGGTGTTGCACCACTGCAGCCTCCACATTTAGAGGGGATAAAAACTTCTCTCTTTTCCTCCTGGACCATGGACCCAGGCCATCTGCGAAATCTGTGTTTTGTTGACTTTCTTCAGAGGTCATTTTGCAGTATTTAGGTTCCCCAGGTCTCTTCGGGGATTATGAGCTCCTTTAAGAGGCTGATCATTTTTAACTTATTTTCAGTGATGCTGCAGAAGGAACACATCTGTGCTCCCWGGCACAGATCGGCTCTGAGACACGTTATTAGCACTGCAGTAGCAGATCCCACTTGCATTGAGGTATTTTTGCTTACCGAGCAAAAAAGCTTCATCCTCGCAATGAACTATAGCCCTCCCAGGGAAACCTCACCTCTAGGATCGGTTTCCCAAGACATCTCCCTGTGTATGGGGCTAGAGGAGGCAAACACTGGTGTTTCAGGAGTGTGATACACCTGCAGCAACCACACATACTTCTTCCTGAGTGAGGGGCAAAGCAGAAGAAGAGCAGAAGGGTCTGAGTCMTCCTCGTCTCCTCCTGGTAGTCCTGTGGGTTCCATGGCTCTTCTGCTCATCCTCTTCCCATCCTGTCCACCTTCAAGGACTCTCTAAGACACCCAACCTTCAAAGAGGATATCTGTGTGCTTGTTTTCCCTAAGCTTGTAAAACACTAGGGTGTTGACAGATTGGATTGAAAAAAGGCATGAAAACCTTTCATAGAGACTGAGAGAGCTCTTGTGGAAATGGGGCCGGAGCAAAGGCCAGGGCTGATGATAGCGTGATTAGATGCAGGTGATGAAGGTTGAATGTGGTTAATAGGGGTGGGAGGAACTGGGGAGAGCTCTGGGCAGATGTGGGATGTGGAGAAGGGAAGAAAGGGAACCAGATGTGGCAGGGGAGATGTCTCACCAAAGTCACCTTTCAAACCTGGGAGTGGAAAATTCTCATTGTCTCATGCGTCCACCCACACTCCCACTGTAGGCTGCAGGCTGGATTTCAAAGGTCACAAGTCAAATCAAGAGCAGTCAAATTCTGAGCTTTTTTTTTTTTTAATCTCTTGTGTTCATCAGAGAGGGGCAGCTTTATGATTTCTCTCCGATTCATGCATTTTCATACACTGAGATGACAAAAAATGGGTGCTCGGGACTCAGAGACTTCTGCTCCAGGGAAGCCTGCTCCATTACTACCATCCCCAATGCTAACACTTCTTCCTCTTCTTTACATGTCAAGCTGATGGGTCGAACTTATCCCAAAACTATGGAAAGAGAGTGGACCCTCTTAAATTATTTCAACGTCAGCTTAGAGCAACTCAGCAAGAGCCAGGCTATCCTCCAAGACTACAAGAACCTGATGGGTTTGAACCGCGGCCATTTGAACCCCAGTGGCCATCACCCCGACTCCAGCAGCAGGATGGCTACCTTCACCCTCACCAACATAGTGCCCCAGAATGAGAAACTCAACGGCGGCGCCTGGAACAACTACGAGCAGCAAACAATGATCAGGAGGACCCAGGGCTGTAACACCACCTACGTCGTCGTGGGCGCCGTGCCTGGGAACAACTATATCGCCAAGGGGAGGGTTAATAAACCCAGCCACATCTGGTCGAGTGCCTGCTGCGAGGTGGACACCAACCACAGGAAGGCTTGGGCAGTCATTGCTGAGAACGACAAGAACGAGGTCCAACTCCTCACGCTGGGGGAGCTGGAGGACACGTTGACCCAGCTCTACGGGAGGGACCAGGTTTTTCTGTTTGACCGCAACTGTCCCCGGGAATAAGCCCCACTTCACATCCTGGGTGTAAAAGGCTGGGGAGCCTTCGCCACCAGCAGCATAGCCAGCGTCCATCCTGCTTCCTTCTCTAGTGGTTTTCCAGCTGTCTCTCAGACCACCTTCTCCTCTGATAAAAGGGAGAAAGAGGTCACCAGAGCCTCCAGCTGGTTTGCTTTGCTGCCCACCCTTGGAGGGAGCTCCCAGGGAGGAGTCCTTGCCCTGGCGACTCTGGAGGGGCAGGTTGGATAACAGCCCACAGGCAAGGAAATCAAAGCTTGTCACTGAGACTAGAGGGGCTTTGCCTTTTTTGCCCTTTTTCTCCATGCCCATATACAGATCATAGTTCCTTCCTCTTCTCGTTAGATATCACTGATAATGTGCTGCTGGCTTGTCCCTCACCTCCTCAGGAAGGGTGTGGGTCTAGGGTGGCTTAGGTTGCCCAGAGAGGTTGTGGAGTCTCCATCTGTGGAGATACTCAAAACCCAACTGGACACAGTCCTGAACAACCTGCTCTAGCTGACCCTGCTTGAGCAGGGGTCTGGACTAGAGGACCTCGAGAGGTCCCTCCCAACCTCAAYGATTCAGTGATTCTGTGATTCATCCTGGGGGCCAGGAAAGCRAAGAGCCCAAGGATTGCTGGGAGTCTCTAAGGATTATCCTACAAATACATTCTGACCAACACAGCCAATGACCATAGCAAAGGATAAAGGGAGAGAGGAAGGTGGAAAGGAGGAAGACAACTAAGCATAGGAGGAATATCCCAGCTCTCTTGAAGTCTGTAGATAGGTAAAACAAGGAGAAGGAAGGAAATAACCTACATTAATCACCAGGTTCCCTATCCCTGAACTTACATGAAGACCATGCTCATGTAAATTTACTAGCAGGTTTTTGTTTGCTTGCTTTTGGACRGTGCACCTTGAGAGCAGGAGCTGAGGTATCAGACAACCAGGCTCAGGGATCAGATATACAGCAGGCTTCGACCACTCAAAGATAAATTTCTGTGATAGGCTGGTTGGATGATTTCATTCTCTGCTCTACTTCTGAACCTTTTCTGCAGATTTATGTATAACTGATTTTGTGAAAAATATTAAATGGGTGTAAAAGATCAATGTATGCCATATAATTTAGTTTCTGAGTAGTTTACAATATAAATTATTTGCTCCAGTGCTGGATCGTAGGGTAACCTTACATGTAAACCAGAATTTACTTCCCATTGGAAATTTCCACTACTAATGATGCCCTAGTACCTACAGCATCCTTGCAGGAGGTAGGCTGTCCAAATCCAATCTGAAGATGCCATAACACCTATAAAAGTGTCACCATCAGACTCCAGTTGCTTTTCCTATGAATGTGCATGAACAAAGTGGATCACGGTGCAAACAGCTCATACAAACTGTCTCACAGAGATACCAGCTTGAGCCTGAACTTCTCAGCTCAGGAGCTGTTCATCAGCCTACTGGGTTTCTTCGCTCACCCAGGACAAATCTCTTTGGAGGCTGCACAGAAACATGAGGTGGGGTTCAGGTGCGGAGTCAGACACCTACATGCAGGTGTTTCCATGTGTGCTGGGTGTCTGAGCTCTGACTGCAGCCAGCAGAGATCCAGGCGTGGCTCAGCTTCATAAATAGAGGCATCCTGGGCCACTTGAGATGCCCTGATGTATGCAAGACTTCCAGTGGGGTTGGCTGATCTGCTGCAGGATCCTTGGGGACACCCGCACCCATCTGGGCCAGCAGCCAGAGGCCAGGCAAGTTCCCCAAGGGCATCTCCAGTGGCTCTGGACACCTGAGTGCAGGCAACCAGATCCCACCGCAGACCACTGGGCAGTGGCTGGTAGCATCATGGACTTCTGCTCCTGTTGTCTTCAGCTGCCATGGTGAGAGCAGCAATAGCACTTGCTTGTGCCAGCTGCATTGCTCAGTGAGATAGGAGAATATTTTGCTTTTTAGGAGGACAACACTCACTTTTTAGTAGAAACATCACTCACACCCCGCTTTGCTGGATACCCTCTGCGGTCCCAGGTCCCCTGCCCCGACAGATTTTTGCTCCTCGGTTCAAATGCTGACACAGACCACTGCTGGGGTGAAACCATCAGTGCTATTTCAGGTTGAGGGACCTCTGCAGACACCTCTGGGGTTGCTCATGGGGCTTCCTCTGACTCGCTCAACCACCTCCTCGTGCCCGCTGGGGCTTGAAACCACACTCATCCTCRCCACTGCCCGTCCCATGCCCTGCCACCCCCACTTTCCAGGCTCTGCTGGAATCCCCCGCTCCCCGACCACCCCCATGAGTCACCCCTCCATCAGCTCCCTGGGCTCTCCCCAGGACCTTTTCCCCGGGCAGTACCCAGAAATGCTCTCCCCTCCACAGCAAGCGTGTAAAATACATAGGAAGCCAAAAAAATAAATGAATCATCTAGCTTGGAGGCTGCCTTCCAGCAGATACCAGAGGTGCCTCACACAGCACCCCAGCTTGGAGCTGAGCAGAGGGCTGCCCCAGCCCCACGGTCCCCAGCTCCAGGAGCATCCTCCCAGGCAGCTTTCATCTGTGATTTACTCCGTTTTCTGCTGCTCCTGGCTATAAACAGGGAATAGGGATACAGCCCTTTTTGGTGAGCCCATAGCCAGTCCATGCATCGTGCGTGTGCCCCCGGTGGGGTGGGAAGCACCTCTGTCCGCTGGGAAGATACAGCTGCACTGAGATGGGAAGGTAATTTTGCAGTTTGCTCTGTGTCCGTCCGTCTTTGGGGAGAGCTCTGGGCACTAGTGGGTCGCTGGGATTTTAGACAGAAAGGAAAAATGATTTTGCCCAGGAGCTGCGAGGGGATGCTGGGAGCTAAACCCCATTAGCCCTATTGCTCATTGTGTCGCCCGCTGGGGTTGTTTGAACAGGCATGCAGCTCGCGGAGGGCCCTGCCACTGCCTGAGCTACTTCACTGCAAAGGGCTGGATCGTGCAGTTTGCTTAGTCCTTTTCCAAAACCACTGATGGTTCAAACTCCTTGAACTGAACAACATCTGGCCTCTGCTTGAGAAAGCAGCTGGGCAAAACTCCTTTGATGCATCCAGATTTTGAGCAGCTATAACATTTCGCAAGAGTAAATACAATATGCTTATTTGTAAAGCTCTCCAGGAGCGTCTCTGTCCGCCACGTAGGGAAGGCAGTCTGGGAGCATCTTACTGGGACTTTGCCATCTCCTGGGCAAAGGAGATGCCATCTCCATCTGCTGGGTCAGACACACTGAAGCTATTGGATTTGCCTGTCTCCTTCACGTAGGCAGCAAGTGTACTGTGTGTGGTTCTGCATGAAACACGTGCTGTTTGTGGCACTACCAAGCTGATCTCCTAGCTGGTTGTCCGGGGGGAGCGCACATCTCTTAATCTCATCCTGCAGGGACAGGTTTTTTTCTGGGAAATGAGGCTCAAAGCCATGAGGGTCCTTCCTGAGTCTCACGGGAGGTCCCACTGGGAATTTCCTGTCTTCAGTTAAATGTGGGTGTACAAAAAGGAAAAAAAAAAATCACTTCCATTAACCTCACTGCTTTATCTTGCCGGGAGCTATTAGAAGAGAGGAATGTTCAGTTTATTGAAAAACAAACATCATCTCTATTTTCATGTTATGCATTGTTGTTGCAAGGTCACCAAATAAGCTGGAAAGCCTGGAGACTTGAAAAACAATTCTCCCTCCTGATTCTTCATCCAAACATGTGAAATGTTATTGTTATAGAATCATGGAATCATAGAATAGAATCAYAGAATRGTTTGGRTTGGAAGGGACCTTTAAAGGTCATCTAGTCCAACCCCCCTGCCACGGGCAGGGACATCTTCAACCAGATCAGGTTGCTCAGAGCCCCGACCAACCTGACCTTGAATGTTTCCAGGGATGGGGCATCTACCACCTCCCTGGGCAACCTGTGCCAGTGTTTCACCACACTCAACATAAAAAAATTTCTTCCTTCTATCTAGTCTRAATCTACCCTCTTTTAGTTTAAAGCCATTCCACCTTGTCCTGTCGCAACAGGCCCTGCTAAAAAGTCTGTCCCCATCTTTCTTATAAGCCCCCTTTAAGTACTGAAAGGCTGCAATAAGGTCTCCCCGAAGCCTTCTCTTCTCCAGGCTGAACAACCCCAACTCTCTCAGCCTTTCTTCATAGGAGAGGCGTTCCATCCCCCTGATCATCTTCGTGGCCTTCCTCTGGACCTGCTCCAACAGGTCCGTGTCTTTCCTGTGCTGAGGGCTCCAGAGCTGGACGCAGTACTGCAGGTGGGGTCTCACCAGAGCAGAGTAGAGGGGCAGAATCCCCTCCCTCGACCTGCTGGCCACGCTGCTTTGGATGCAGCCCAGGATACGGTTGGCCTTCTGGGCTGCGAGCGCACATTGCCGGCTCGTGTCCAGCTTTTCATCCACCAGTACCCCCAAGTCCTTCTTGGCAGGGCTGCCAAGAGAGTTTTTTGATGCAGCCCAGGATACGGTTGGCCTTCTGGGCTGCGAGCGCACATTGTCAGCTCATGTCTAGCTTTTCATCCATTCATCCATTCATCCATTCATGTCCAGCTTTTCATCCATTGTTGGCCAGTTAAATGGAGGAACAATGAATCTTGGATCTTTGCAGCTCTACAGCATCTTCTGTCTGATCTTTAGTGCCTTTTCTTGATTTAAAGGGCTAAAATCATGGTTGGCAACTCCTAGAGCAAAACCCAGTGTGGAATAAACAGAAGGGCCCTGAATATATGAACTAAAGGTTTGAGACAGCAGAAAAGTCTGTTGAGAGCTTATAAAAGGGGAATGGCACCATCAAAACAACGGGGTCATAGAACATATTTGCATAGAGGTAGCAAATGAGCAGAAGGGGAAGAGGGAAACTTCTGCCAGCCGTAAACTGGGCTTGGAGGAAACCTTCAGCAGGAAGGAAAATGGAGATCTCAGATCTGATGTGGAAGAATTAATAAAATTTTAAACTGGGGAAGAGAGTTAACGCTGAGTTAACACTGCATGTGCTGAAAGGCTTTATGCTGTGTCTGTATGATTTTACACAACTCTCAGGATATTTGCTGGGAATACTTCTTTTTCACATGCCATAATGCTATCAGTGAGATTAATATTTTCAGATCCAAGCTGCCAGGTCTCCTACTATGAACTAATGTTTGCCTTCTAAGTATCACGTTGGCTTCTGTGAAGTACTTATAATGTAAACCTGCACTCTGTTTCTGACAAATTACACATCCGCATACCTTTCATCAGTTATGTTACCTGAATCTAATCTCTTTCTAAGTCACCTGCTCACATTTTCTTAGTTCAGTAAATGAAGACTTGTTTTAACAAACTGCTACATGCGTAAATGGTAAACAGTAATTCACTCCTGGGGCTTTGAAATCTTACTCTGAATGTTTGGATCACTGGACTGGGACTGAGACCAGTTTACAAAGTCACCCCAGTGCCACCGTTTCCAATCCATAAAACGAAGATAGAATTATCTTCATTTTACTGTGCACTGTGACTTAAGGCTAAAAAGGAGAGTATAAAAACCTTCYGTTTTATTATTTTCCTCTTACACTGCCCTAAATCAGAACTTTACTGAGGATTGAGGGAGTTTGAGCAGCATGAAAACACTAAAAATTAGAGGAGAGAGAAACCTTTGGTTTTGAGCAGAGCGAGCTGGAAAACAGGGCTACTTGTGCACAGGAAATTTTGTCATTTCAAAATGCAGTTTCAGTCTGAATCAGAACAAAACCCCAAAAGTTTCCAAATTCCCCTTGAAATGGAAATTCTGAGAATTTTGGTTTGGAAATGCTGAAGCAGGGTGTTTCTGATACCCACCTCCCTCCCCAGACCTGCCAAGCAAAATCAACTTTCTCGTCAGCTTGCAGCCGTGCTGCCACCAGCTTCCCTGAGGAGGTGGGAGGTTTCCTGGGGACACCTACGGAGACATCTCCCTGGGAGGCTCTCCAAGGATCGCCGGGCTCTGAGAATTGATCTGGGAGCCCTCATCCTTGCTGGGCTTCTTGGGCGTTGCACAGCTGGGTCCTGGTGGTACATCAGGTGGTTGAAAGGGCTGTGTTAGGAAGACAGGGGAAGGTGGAGGCTGTTGGCAGAAGAACCAGTTTCATTTCTTGCAAAAGGTCCAAATTGTTTCTGCAGCAGCAATTTGCCCTGCAGCCATGGACTGCATCCGCCTCCCACATGGACCTCCCCACGGTTGGGATGACACCTCTGGAGTCTCTTGACAGAAAGGGTCATATTTGGTATGGGTATGAATGCCAGAGCTTTAAAAATGAAATCTAGTTAGGGAATATCTTCCCTGAATTTCTTCTGCAGAAAGATTGGAGGAGAAAATAATTAGAGAATTAGAGACCTGGAAATGACTGGTGGAGCTGGTGCTTGCTGGAGTCCTGAAGTCTGTGCTCACATTCCTTTATACTCCCCAGGTGAGCACATATTTGCCCTGCTATGCTGTTATTCCTATAGAAAAAGTAAAAACAAATCTAGAAAATGTGTAGGTAGCTGCAGTGTTAAGGCTGTCACCAAGAGGCAGATCTGTACTGTTTCACTGCCTCCTTGCACTCCTTCTCAACCTTGCCTTATATCTACTGTCTAAATCGTTTAAGACACAGGGCATTTTTGGCCRCCGAACAGTACTTGTGCATAAGATCCCCACCTATTATTGTTTTTTATTTGTCRTTGCAACAAAAAAACATGCTTAAATTTAAACTGAAGAAATTATTTTGTCTTAGGGTGGCAGGAAATGTTTTTGTCAGGTTTCTTCAGTGATGCATTTACAGAGGTGAGTGACAGATTCTGCAAGTCTTCATGACTTCTAGGGCTGGGATCTGGCTCACTTATTGGGACGTCTAATAGTAGGTGTTTACATGTGGGGGTAATTCTGCAGGCTGGGCACAAACAAGTCATGCTGCTTGGCTTCCAGCTATCAGTGCAGAGGAGGACAGGCCTCCCATAGGTCCTGTGTTGTAGCTTCCAGCCCTAGGTAGATGTCTCGGACACCCCTGGGTGTCTCAGATCATGGCAGATACCTATCTTTAGGCAACCAGATCAATCTGTAGGTGTTTCCATGCGAGCTGCTGTCTGAGCTCCCAGTAGACTCAATGGAGTCAATGGCTAATGCAGACCATGGGGTCTGGAAAACTATTCAACCTGGGTGGACACCTGCATTTGACAGCTGAGTGTCTCTAGACTCCTCTTATCTCCACTGTGATGGGACCAGCTCACATGGAGACACCCCTATATGATGACGGCACATATGATGACGCATTGCAATGTGCAGGCTGATTCTTACACTGCAGACTTCTGGAAAAACACATTTTCTCACACTTGGGTTCCTGGCCATGGTATAGGAGTATGCGTATTTCCACCTCTTGGGAAGAGTTAGGGTTAAGGGAGCTCCACTGCCCTTAGATTGTAAAAATCTATTAATTGCTTCCATTACCTGTTTTGGAGACATCGTTGCCAGAGATCCTCTTGCCCAAATATTTTTAGTTTCCTCCTACATTTTAAAGGTTAGCTGTCATAGTACACATCTGATGTGAGCTTTRGCACAGGTCTTTAGAATAAACCTTCCTGCGACACATTCCTGAGTTTGTCTTACCTTTTGTTAAAATGAGAGAGTAATGGAAAATAAATCATGTATTTTTCAAAGTTTAGATCAACAGCAAGAAGAACAAGCTGCCTTTCAGACATCCAGAACAATTTATTGTTATAGTTTATTAGTTGTTCCATGCTGAGAAAATCAAAGTCTACAAAATAAAAATATCAACCACCACATCTCATGTAAAACAAGTGAGAGTGGCCATGGAGAAAGCACAACAGTGACGGTGCCCCTTCAGCCATAGCCTCTTCCAGCGCTGGCATTTTGCTCCCAGGCTGGGTCCTACTGATTTCTACTTGCTCTCTGCTTGTTGTATTGAAGGCTCGAGCCTCAGACACAAACATTTCCCCAGAGGGCCAACAAGCCCTACAGAGAGGTAAAGTACAGCTCAGCTGAGAGTTATAGCTTCCCAATAAAGTACGTATACAGCTCCCGTGCTGGAGGTGACCTGGGTTCAGAYTGTATAGACATTAATAGCTAGGAAAATTAAACCCCATAACAGTTGTCCGGTCTGTAACCCACTATTGCTTACAGGTCCCTTACCAGCAATGTGTCTCCCTTAATTTCCAAGAAACAAAGACAAAATGTGGAGAGAGAGCCCCTGAGCCAACCTGGCTAGGGAAAGGAGGAAAAACCCCTGAAGCAGTAGGAGACATATGACTCTTCTCTTGTTATCTGCATAAAAATGTGCATGCTAGGAGTAGATGAAATAGTAGCCTTCTCGAGTGAAATGCCCTGAGCAGGATAAGCCATGCCAGCCTAACCGCAGTGCTTAACGGAGGTATATTGGCAATAAGTAACATGCATCAACCAAATGAAGCAGAAGAGCTTAGTACCACTGCTTGCAGCCTTCAGAGCAGCTGACAGGTGTGAAAACCTATCATCCATTACGTAAATACAGATTGTCGTTTGCTCCCATACAAAATAACAGCATGTAATAGACAATTACATATCCATCTTTATAAAGATACGTAGTACAAATAAGTCCTATTCCAACAGGAATAAAAAAAGCCATGGGAAGTATAAATATCAAGGCTATGGAGTGAGAATAACTCAACAGGAATACAAACCAGTAAAACAATGACACATAAACTCTATCACAAAATAGAAAACCACTCTAAGATCTCATGCCTCCTGAATTATAAGGAAGGGCTTAATCCCATTTTGCTTTTGTCATATTCCACGTAAGCATCTATAGCTAATCTGGTTAATCTGGGCATTGTTTAGAGTCAATGCAGAGAGCATTTAGACCATGAGTCATTTGGCCGGCATACATATATCTCTATATATCTGTGTGTGTACATATATGTGGCATAAATAAATGAATATGAATATACACACATATATATAGGCAATAGGGTGAGATGAACTGCTCTCTAAAGGGACTTTCCTCCCCATTGTCTGCCTCAGACATAGATGCTTGCATTTTGTCAGATGAACTCCATCCTACCAGGCTGAGCGTGGCTAAAAAGAGGCAGAAGACTATTCAAACTTCACAAATTCCTAATAATATAAGTACACATCAAGTATTGTGTATGCTTGAGTCTGTCCTCAAATGCCTTTGCGGTAGGTTCTTTGGTGCTCTGCAGCTACAAAAGGAGCTGTCAAACTAATCAACTGCCACAATCTGCAGCATCCTTTTCTGAGATGGAGGAATACTGTAGTAACTATTGTGGAAGGGGCTAGTCCAAAATAATTGGGAAGAGGGGGGCGATGACGAATGCATGTGTATGCTGAACCATGAGGGAGGCCAGTAAGATTTTCAGCTTATGCGCAGAGGGTAAATGGGTTTAATTTCCTTTTCCAACAGGAACAGTGTGAGGAGGAGAAAAGTGTGACTGCATTTGACCCATCTGGGTAGGGAAGGGACGGGGGACATCAGGTGTCCAGCATCTCTCTTTGTGGGGAAGGTGGTGTGTGGGTTGTAATGACGGTGCCATCATCTAATGTGCTTAGGCGAGCGGTCCATATGTACGCCTGGTCGCTTGGGAGAGGCTGCAGTTATATTAGCAATACATCTGCTATATGGTAGGAGGAGGAGAAGCGTTTCTGGGAAGCAGTTTCAGGCAGGGCTTTTTCCCCATCTGTCAATGATGGGGTGCACTCGTAGGTGGAAAGTCACTCTGTCCCCATAAGAATTAAGCCATAATATTTTCTGCGTCCTTCACACGTTAGATTAGTGTCCAGGCTTTCTCCTCGTTTGCCACTGCTGGTCTTGGAGTTGCCAGTACAATCTGGTTTCTTCTGTGGCAAGGCATTGATTTAATGAGTTTGGATCTGAACGCCGCAATTCCCTGAGAAGTCTTCTCCACAGCAGGAAAAAGACTTTACTACAGCTGGGAAGAGGCAGGCTTTCTATGGCTTCTTCTGTATTTACTATGAGAAACCACACAGTACTTTTTGCAGAAGACACCACTTAGGATCTCGGTTACTATTTCATCTGGTATCGGCTTTTTCATCATTTGTTCCACCACGGGGCCAGTGAAATGTAGATAATTCTTGCCAATTTTTCACCTATCATATTCTCAGAAATCCCACAATGGCCCAGGCAATCTGCACCACTGTTGACCATCTTCACTAAAACATGTTTCAGAGCGTTGTCTACACTTTCTATGGCTTTATCCTATTGTGAACTGGCAAAAAAGCACTGCTGATGTGGTTTCACAAGGTCCTCCTCCTTTTCGAGAAAAATCCCCATTCAGCAGAGAACCAGAGCCCATCAGTAATTAGTAAGGAACATGAAGAGAAATGGGGATGAGGATTAGCAAAGAGAGAGGAGAAAAGGAGAACTCCCAAGTGTCAAATAGGAACATCTTGGATTAACTAGGCTGGGGAGCCTGTGAACAGGAACAGCCTTTGTGCATCTCAGTGTAGTAATAGAAACAGCGAGGAGGCCAGACTAAAATAAGTCTGAAGTACAAAGTTTTCATGACACGACTGAGAAATCAGGGGGATGAAGGAAGAAGAATTACGTGGTCGTGGCGGCAGATGCTCCACCAGACTTCCCACAGGTCAGCCAGAGAGAAAGAGACTCATTGCGTAATCTATCTGAAACCAACATATTTGCATAATTAACCTTAATTTCCCCATGCGGATCATTTTCCACCCATTATTTGAACTGCCATTCTCAGTTCCATAATGGCTGGGACAAAGCATGGGGTTTTTTTTATTTCAAAAGCTCTGATTCCTCCTTTTCTTGTGCCAGTATTTAATAGCTGAACCAGACAACCCAAAATCCAGGGTCATTTATTTAATACCAAAGAAGGTATTCAGAAATCTAAGCAGTGCAATAGTGAGATGGCTGATCCAGTTGATAGCTCTTCCACTGCTAGGGATTTTTTTTTTAGATTTCACATTTTCCTGGTTCCGTCCCACTTACCGTATTCTCTGCTTGGTGAGTCATACAAAGACAGCAGGAATGATAAGCAGAACAAAAAAGATAGCTGTTAAAACAGAAAATCATCACAGTTAGCACCTGGTTTTATCTGTAATTATTGCCATTACTCCAACTGGGAGAAACAGGCAAGACCTGGGATAGGGGCTTATCTTGCCCCTGTGCCCAGAGGCAATAGTTCTTTCATATTGCCCCACTGTTTTGCTCCCTGGGGCAAACAGGACCCAGCCAGAGAGGACCTGGGCAACTAGAGAGCAACCACGGCCAAATAACCAGGGACTACTGATGCTGCGGTCTCTGGCATAGTTTGCAATACTCCTTCTTCCCTTCCTTTATCTCACTCCATTATTCCTCCTTATTATAATGTGTGCTACAGTTGTCAGCAGGCTCCAGCTGGAATCAAGAGCCCTTGTGCAAAGCCTTGAGCGTATGCACAGTAAAAGACAATTTCTATTTCAGCAGCTAATTGTTGAATGGAAGATGGGGAAGGGGGAGAAGAAAATCTCTTCAGACGGATCTAAATGCATCAGTTTAGCTGTGAGAAAATATTTTATATTTGCCCATCCTTTTTTTACTCCTTTGAAAATGTGAAAGAAACACATCATTTAAATATTTACATTTTTCCTGTTTTTTCCCGTTGAAGTTACTCACTGAATTCACAGAAAGTCTCAGAGAAAGAATCTGAAAATTGCTTCATTTAAAAACTAGACTTTCGGTTGATCTATTTTCTTTTACATCCCTTATAAGTCTTTGAAAACCTCTCTATAAAAAGCTTAAGTGCTTAAACAGTCTCTATTTACACTTTCTTTACTGACGTCTCACCCAATACATGGACATAGATGTGTCTTGCAGTATATTTATTAGCTCTTATAACAGAGATGGATCTCTTCGGTAGAACAGCAAATTGAAAGGCAAAGTAACTGCTCTAGGGGATGGGGTGAAGTCTGAGTCCAATTAACAAAACGGCATACCTGTCACTGGCAGTATCACAGATGAGGAACAGGATGGATGAGTCGAATCTACAAAGAGAGAGAAATTCTTGATTTTTGTATCGATTTGCTCTTCTGGCGATGAGCATCAAAGCAGCRATGAGGATAGAGTCAGGCTAGGTCTGACAGCTCTCCCTCTGCACAGCAGACTTAATAATTGCCATGTTTGTTTCTTGGCTATCAATAGATGTTTCCAGCCTGGATATCAACATATGTGCTGATCTGATATCTGTTAATGGTGGGCATGAAGTGAACTGTATCTTCCAGGCAATGGGATCCAGCTAAGGTCTTTATTTCATATGAGATTGGGAAGGATGACTTTCAAGGTGCCAAGCTAGGATTTGGAAACATGGCTTCAAACAGGACCTCTTTTTCCCCAGAAATGTAACCCAAAACTTCCCTGGTGCAAGAAATTCATTGAATTTCTCCCTTATCCTGAAAAGGAAGCTCTGAACTTGAGCCAGTATGAGATATGGGCAGGTTTTTAACAAGAGGTCCTGTAAGAGTGGTCTCTTGATAAATATCTCTGTGCTGAATGCTGGGGCGAGAACTGAGAAAGGGGAGGATAGTCCTTATCGAGCCCCACTAAAGACATCACATCGTAACAAAGAGGAACGCAACATTTTGGGGGAATAAATATTTGGTGCACTAATTACAAAGACCCGACCTTGCTCAGGTTTGAGTGTACTTTTGCAGGAAACTGGAATTATTTTTCTGTTGAATTAAAGGCCAAGATGGCCTATTTCATCATCCAGTCTCACGTTTTTCATAATCCTGATTTTAAAATTTCAAATATTTGTGATCTCTGACTATTCAATAGGTTGTATCATTTTCTAGGACTGGTATGTTGATGGGTTATTTCCATCATAGCAAGAAGTTATGTTATGCTTGGGGAAGAGTGGCTGGAAAGCTGCCCAGAGGAAAAGGACCTGGGGGTGCTGGTTGACAGCCGGCTGAACATGAGCCGGCAGTGTGCCCAGGTGGCCAAGAAGGCCAACGGCATCCTGGCCTGTATCAGAAATAGTGTGGCCAGCAGGAGTAGGGAAGTGATTGTCCCCCTGTACTCAGCACTGGTGAGGCCACACCTCAAATACTGTGTTCAGTTTTGGGCCCCTCACTACAAGAAGGACATTGAGGTGCTGGAGCGTGTCCAGAGGAGGGCAACGAAGCTGGTGAAGGGTCTGGAACACAAGTCTTATGAGGAGCAGCTGAGGGAACTGGGACTGTTTAGTCTGGAGAAAAGGAGGCTGAGGGGAGACCTTATCACGCTCTACAACTACCTGAAAGGAGGTTGYAGCRAGGTGRGKGTYGGTCTCTTCTCCCAAGCAACTAGCGATAGGACGAGAGGAAATGGCCTCAAGTTGCACCAGGGGAGGTTTAGATTGGATATTAGGAAAAATTTCTTTACTGAAAGAGTGGTTAAGCATTGGAACAGGCTGCCCAGGGAAGTGGTGGAGTCACCATCCCTGGAGGTTTTTAAAAGACGTGTAGATGAGGTGCTTAGGGACAGGGTTTAGTGGGCATGGAGGTGTTGGGTTGACGGTTGGACTCGATGATCTTAGAGGTCCTTTCCAACCTTAATGATTCTATGATTCTATGATTCTAAGTTCCTTCATCCTGATAGTACCAAGTGAAATTATCAATGCAAAAAAAATGACTGTCCTGAAGGAGGAGGAAACACCAAACCACAAATTGTGACTGCTGTACCTGGAACACTCTGAACCGGGCACCACAGGGAAACAGACGGATCTATGAAGAAGGGGAGAAAGTCCTGGGTTAATGCTGAAATAGTGTGTCCAGTGAGTAAGGTGATTCATTCTTATAGTCAGAGCAGCAACGAGAGGCAACGATGGTGAAGTGTCACCTGCAAGGTCTCTCTGCAGGCAAAAGGGCCTGCCCAAACCATCCTGCTCTACCACATGGCCTGGTATGGGTCACAAGGGCTGGCATTCATCTCACCTACCGGTACATAGATGTAGCCTCTGAGATAGTCATCTGGGCTCTGCTATAGTCACTGGGGAGAAACAAGCCTTTAAAGGGTGCAATTCATTTCACACTAAAATAGACTTGTGAAATAGGGCAGCTAACACAGGACCATCAACACCTATTCCCCTCTGTTGGTTATAAAGGCAGTCCAGCTCAGATGTGGGCATCTATGCAGTAGATGTCTACAGTTCTGCAAGATCAATTTCCCCTTAAAGGCCCAATTACTGGTGAAAACCAGTTTTTTTCCACACTTTGTTGGTAGGAAAAGTCCTCTTGTGTTGACTTTGCATTGGCTCCCACCTGTGTAAAATTCAGCCCACAGCACTCCCCTACCTCAGAGGAGGTTGGGAAGGTAATGAAAGACCAAGGACTGTGGAGGTGGTGGAGATCTGGGTCCTTCCACCTACAATAGCTCTGCCTGCCACCCAGAGAGGGCCCAAGACCCTCAGTGCTATCACAGATGCTTGGGAAAGGGGCTCTGTTTTCTCTCTGCATATTGAACTCATTCATTGTAGAGTTAGGAAAGATGCCATCAGAAAAGGTAGGTAATTTGGGTGGGGTAGAGGCCATGAAGGTTTTTTTTTTTGGCATTAACCCATCTAAGGGCATAAAAGCAAGAAACAGAGGTTCTGCAGCCTCACTTGAGAGCCCTGCTGGCTACCTGAGCTGTGAAACTCAAGCTGCCAGACTGCAGTGGTGCATGTCCTGCTGAATTTGGGTCCATAAGGACTACAGTGCAATACTGGTGGGCTCTTTGCTGTCTTTTTCTTCAAAACAGCATCCTGGCTGTTAAATTAAGAACTGAGCCACATCACTCATTTTTAGCTATGGACTAGCTAAACTCTGGATCCTAAAACCCCGAGTAATCATGAGCGATGCTTAGATATACCTTTTGGAGTACCTTACTGTGAAGTGACAACAGATGACCTATAGCTGCCAGGAGGAAGGAGAAAAGAGAAAGGCTTATTCTACTATTTTCTTCCCAGTATATGACAGTGTGGCTCCATTTGCTCACAAATTCCTGCAATTTTGCAGTTAGTATGAAAGGACACCCAAGACAAAGTAGGATGCAGCTATGTCCTCCCCAGAGATGTCATCTCCATCAGTCAGAGATGACATGTCCATCAGTGTCAGAGCCCTTAGGTCGCTGATCTCTCCATCCCAAACCCCAAGCAGGTTGTTCCCTAGGAGTGATGTGCTGAGCTGGGGGGTCTGGACCCTGCATTAACAGGTCATGACATCAATGTGATGCCAAAGCAACTATCTTACCTGGCTCAATAGTCTGTGGTGGCCACTCGTTGCTATAKCTGCTGTCATTGGTGCATCGCATGTCAAGGGAGGTCCAGATGATTTTGCCATTCACCTTCTTGCACCTGCGGGTGCCGGAGGTGGGGGGTCGCTTATCATAACCGCTCTGGCATTTGAAATGTAATACTTGTCCCACGTAATACTGTTTGTTCAGGCTTAAAGAGGCATGTGGAATAGTCTTGGGAGGACCACAAAAATCTGTGGGATCACAAGGCAGCACACGGTTAAGGCAGATAGATTTTACCTACTGCTTTTGTTCTTAAAACAACATGATTTGTATTCTTACAAAATACAGACAAGCAGAATATACCAAGCCTTCCTAATTCTTTGTTAAGATATAAAATACTCATTCGCTTACACCATATCACTTGTTCAGCCAAGATATTACAGCAATTGTTTCTTTCTCTCTGTCTGTCAAAATAATTAAAAATTACTCATCATTCTTACACTGCTTCCATGGAAATCAGTGGGAGAAGTGTTACAGTAATGACTGGGCTCTTACTTACCTTTCTGGTCAAACTCTGAAAGGTTTTCTCGCTTCTGGGGTGCAGGGCTCTGTGTTTTTCTTTCTGGCTTCTGTGTAAAATCTAACTCCATCATGACGGCCATTGACAACAAAATTTTCTCATCTGTGGGAGAAGTTATATTTGCTGAATTGCAGCAGGATGAATAGCAGAGCAAAGCCAGAGCACCCAAACTTTTAGAGGCCGGATAGAATTGTTGCAAGTTCTAATTTGCAAAGATAAGCACAAAAGATCATTTGTTAGAGCAATGCCCAGATGTGTCTTATACTGACTAACTCATTGGAAAAACACCTCTACAAGTGTAGAAAAAGGACAATAATCACTTACCAATGCATTCAAATTCCTTGTAGTCCCAAGAAGCAACCTGCTGTATTCTCTGACACCGAATTCCCGCGTACTGGCCACTTCTTCTCGTGTAGCCACTGTCACATTCATAATACAATTTGGTCCCCAGTGGATACATTTCAGCAGTAACATCAGCAAATTCAGTCCTTGGAAGAGCTGGGCATCCTTCTGCAAACAGAAAGCCTGAGAATCAGGACAGCCTGTGCATCTACTTTATTCACCGAGGACTTCCCATGTCTTTCTGTCTTATCAATACCAGATCACGCCTAGAGCTCGGTGAAGTAAGTCTAATTCTGCTCCCAGCCCCAGGGCTAAAATCATAGCTGAGGGATGAAAGTGGATGTCACAAAGGGAACATGAGGGTAGCAAAGCTTTGTTTCTTTGATTGTCTCTAAGCCAAGGAGAGGCTCTGAGTGTCTGGCAAAACTATTAGTTATTTTAAGTGAGCATTTTTTATTTTAATTTTAGAACAATCCTGCCTTCCAAAGCCTTCTTCACATTGGAGTTAGTTGTTGCCATTGATTTTAAAAGTATAGATTTGTTCAGGATGCAGAAAAATCCCTTGCGAGTGTCTCCACCAAGTGATGTGAAGCCTGTATTCGTTTACACTTTTTTACTTAAGAGGGGCTGATTCGACTCCCTTGTGTTTCTTCTAGAGGAGAAAGGATGCTGGAGCAAGGATGTTCTGCAGCAGCTGGGAGTGGTGGTGGGAGGCACCAGGCCTATCTGCCTGCTCCTGGCCCCGCTGCCTGAAGCAGGCGGTTGAGTCCTTTCTTTCTGCACCCAGCAGATGGGCAACATGAAACGCTACCAACATTTTTTTAATAAAGCTGTACATGATCATATCGTAGAGCTGCTGCCTGCACCAGTGAGGCATAATAAGCAAAACTAAGTCACTAAAAGTTGCAATCATCTATAAGCAAACGTTGGAAAGGGGAGTAGACTCTCAGCTCTGTCTGAGCACACCAAAGAGCAACTTACTGTGAAATAAGTTTGCAAACCTAAATATAACTTGTTCCAAAACAAGGATGTGAAGTGCTGTGTCATCAGCAAATCACATCTAAATATACTTCTAAATCAGTTGGAATGAATTAAGTTAGATCATTTCAGTACACTTGAAAAGCCTACTGAAGCTGAGCTGAAGACCCAGAAGTTGATAAASGCACTACTTAATGATTATTTAAGGCCTAAAGGCTGAGAAATTCAAACACAAAACAGGCTGGTTGCATCAGGGCTGGCATTTGGGTGCATGATCTGTGCCCCTTCATGCTTATGCATAATAGTAACAGCGATTACGAGTAAAATTTCTTAGTCATCATGTCTTCGCATTTTCTGCAGCCATAATCATAGAATCATAGAATCATAGAATCATAGAATGGTTTGGGTTGGAAGGGACCTTAAACATCATCTAGTTCCAACCCTCCTGCCATGGGCAGGGACACCTTCCACTACACCAGGTTGCTCAAAGCCCCATCCAACCTGGCCTTSAACACTTCCAGGGAGGGGGCATCCACAACTTCTCTGGGCAACTGTTCCAGTGCCTCACCACCCTCATAGTGAAGAATTTCTTCCTTATATCTAATCTAAATCTACCTTCTTTCAGTTTAAAGGCATTACCCCTTGTCCTATCACTACATGCCCTTGTAAAAAGTCCCTCCCCAGCTTTCTTGCAGGCCCCCTTCAGGTACTGGAAGGCTGCAATAAGATCTCCCCGGAGCCTTCTCTTCTCCAGGCTGAACAACCCCAACTCTCTCAGCCTGTCTTCATAGGAGAGGTGCTCCAGCCCTCTGATCATCTCCGTGGCCCTCCTCTGGACCCACTCCAACAGGTCCATGTCCTTCTTATGCTGGGGGCCCCAGAGCTGAACGCAGTACTCCAGGTGAGGTCTCACGAGGGCAGAGTAGAGGGGGAGAATCACCTCCCTCAACCTGCTGGCCACGCTTCTTGTGATGCAGCCCAGGGTACGGTTGGCCTTATGGGCTGCAAGCGCACATTGCTGGGTCATGTTGAGCTTCTCATCAACCAACACCCCCAAGTCCTTCTCTTCAGGGCTGTTCTCAATCTATTCTCCGCCCAGCCTGTATGTGTGCTTGGGATTGCCCCGACCCATGTGCAGGACCTTTCACTTGGCCTTGCTGAACTTCATGGAGTTCGCACGGGCCCACCTCTCAAGCTTGTCACGGTTCCTCTGGACGGCAACCCTTCCCTCCAGCGTGTCGACTGCACCACACAGCTTGGTGTCATCGGCAAACTTGCTGAGGGTGCACTCAATCCCACTGTCCATGTCACCGACAAAGATGTTAAACAGTGCCGGTCCCAATACCGACCCCTGAGGAATGCCACTCATCACTGGTCTCCACTTGGACATTGAGCTGTTGACTGCAACTCTTTGAGTGTGACCATCCAGCCAACTCCTTATCCACTGAGTGGTCCATCTGTCAAATCCATGTCTCTCCAATTTAGAGACAAGGATTTCGTGCGGGACAGTGTCAAACGCTTTGTATAATTAATGCAGCCTTAGCAACCAGCAAGAATGACTGCAAAAGGGCTTTGAATCCCTGATAGTTGTTCATCATTTGGCGCCTGCCCTTGACTCCCAAAGTGCCTTCCTCTTGAAACAAAGCCATGCCTTGCTGACAGCAACCCAATCAGCGACTCCCAGACCCAGTCCTGGAATGCCCTTTTCTTTCAGAGCCATCCATCATTTTCTCTCTTTGATATTTTCTGCCCTTTTTACTTTTCATTATCCTGCCGCTTAGTAAAAGTCACAAAGTTTGAGGAAGGCAACAGTGAAAAGTATTGTGAGCGTCTTAACAGCTAAGCTGTGTAAGGGATATTTTAATCCCCTTGTATCTTTGTGTTATCAAAGGATTCGCCTTGTAAACTACATCAGACTGTGGCTTCGAGAGAAGCGACCATACCCGAAATAGTTAACCACATGGTTTACCACAGACTGTCAGGGTGATTAAAATTAAAGAGTTATCAGATTAGCAGCAAGTTGAGATCACGTACTCTCACTTTCCCTGAAAGCTAAAAGCATGTTTCCCTCAAGACTTCAAAAGCCTCTTTGAAGCAGACTGCAGATCTGAATCTCAGCACGAGGCACTCAAACCTACAACTCTTTAGTCTCTTCTTAAGAAAACCCGCAGCATTTAGCCTACTCATCATAAAGGGCAACCGTTGTTTTAATCGATGATCAAATGAAGTTAGGGTTCTTCTGAACTTGCATGCGTCAGATAAGGGTTGTGCAGAAATGGTCCACACGGGTGACAGCGAGCAATACCCATCAGGCTGGTGCTCTTGGATCAAGTCATCCACATTGCAGCTGGATCTCATGCAACACTCCTAGGATCCAGCCTTTTCATTTCATGCACATCACTCAAATTCTTGCCTTCTCGCATCTAAACCACTGCAGTATCTACTTCTTTGGCCTTTACAACCATATTATTGTCTCTGACCCAGAAAGCATTTGGAAAGATGAATTTCCTAGGTCTCGTTGTGACCTTCTGTTTGCTTTCCTCTGTTGACTTCTAACTGCTTCACTGTCATGTCAAATATTTTGCTCCCATTTTCAAGAACCTTCTCCTTATCAACCATCATAACCTTTCAAAACATTGGCTTCTCTTCCCATGCTAGACCTCCTCACCAACGTGTTTGGTATCAAAGTCATCAGCTTTGGGGTTTATTGTTCTACCAGTCCTCACACTGGGAGGAGCTGTGCATGAATGTGGACATTTCAAGATACCCGTTGCCATTATTCCTCTTCACTGTCTTTAAGTGTCTTATATATCTTTAGACGTGCTTTTCTTTAAGTGGTCTTTTACCCATCTTTCAAGAACAGGTAGGCACCCAACATGCCGATCAGTATTACTTCTGTACTTTCTTGCCTTACATTGGGATCCTAAACTTCCTCTGTTTGTCAGCTATTTGTACCATGTCTAACAAGTCCTAGCTATCAGCCAGGACTCCAGGCATTGTGGCAGTAGATGTGATAATAACTCATGATAATGACTACACACTCAGTGAAGTCTATCTGAGAACAGAAGCTATAGTTTGTCCATCAAACCCAGAAGAGCTCCCAGTGCTTTCACATTTAGCAGCATCACAGATTCAGGCTAATTGCTGTATTCAAACTCCCATTGGGGAAGAATAAGTATCCCCCAAAGCTGCAGAGGCCATAGGTGGTGGCATATAGGTGTGCAAGGGTCTTTCATGGTACTGGACCTCTCAGGATAGTGTGGGAAGACTGCGCAGAGAGGAAGCAGACCTGGAGAGATCTGGATCATATTGCCTACACAGAATGACCTCTGGAATGAATCATCCCTAGAACTTCATTCAGTCTTTGTGCCTGAGGAAACTGCCTGGTTTGCCCCTAAAAAACCAACATCCCTGCCGTGTGGGTGATAAAAGAGCCAAGGGATGGGAAGAAGCCAGGAAACTACGGAATGGCAGTGTAGATTTACTCCTTGACTAATTTCTGACTTTTTACATTTTTAGGGGAGATATTAACTTTGCTTTTTTTGCTGTTTTGCACCTGGTTGGGAATTAGTCTGTCAATTTGTTTGAGTTGGTGTGATAGGAAGATGTAAATCTTATAAAAGGCCAGCACACCTAGGCGTAACCGGCCTCATAGCCTCTGGCCCAGTTTTGCACAGCTTAGCTTTCCTCTGGATTCTGCATCCCTCCACAGCTACTCCAGGGCTACACTCCTGCTAGCATTGGTTTAAAACGCTGCCCTCACATCACCTTCAAATCTCCTCTTGGGGTTTTGTTTGCCTCCTCATTTTCCCTCCCCACATCCTCCAATTCTCCATCCCCATGACAAGGTGCTGTGTGTCCCTATTTCCTTCTCTTTCAGTCCCGATGTCCCCTGTCCTCCCTTTCCTTCATTCACAAGCTTCATCAGCCCCCACCTACCATTCTCATTTCCTACACCCCAGAAGTGCCCTGTGACTCCATTTCTTTGCACTTAGAGGTACTAACATGATGTATTGAAATGGGCCAAACAGAAAGGTTGGTGTAATTATGTTCATGGGATTTAGCACTGCTATCGGTTGCAGAATTGCTAGAATCCATAGCTCTCCTGAGGCAGCTGGAATCCGCATTTCTCCCCATATTAGTGGATTTTTGGTGCCTACAGCATTTCTGGAAATTTTGGAACTGGTTTCAGATATTATCATACAGTGGATGGAGACATGCCCTTGGAATTAGAAGGAGACTAGTGAATTCAGATGATAGACATCTGTGAAACATAAAAATGAAAAAGTAGTTATTGCATCCTCTGGTGTGCTCCCAAAATTAAGTTTGATAAGTTTTCTGAGACCTGCAAGCCAATCCTTGTCATCTGAGCCACAAGATAGGTGGGATTCCTCCTATTCCTGCTTAAGTAACGGTGCCTGATGCCATCTGAGGTGTCTTAGGGCATCTGGGACCTCCACATATGCTGTCAGATATCACATAGGAGTTATTGGAGGCTGGTGCCAGGCAGAATACCCTGCCATGCCGTCTTCTGCGAGTTCATTGCCATGTGCTAAATAAAGCTTAACTGCCTTTGGTTACCCTCAGCATCTAGCATCATTATTTAGGCTGAGTGGAAAGAAACCCGCTAGCTAAATCACCATCAGTTCTTTCAGTGCTTGGGTTTCTTCCCTGAGGTTTCCCATTCAAATATGTTACTGACCCAACACAAAACTGCTCATAGTAGACGTACTAGCAGTATTAGGATTTATGAAGCTCTCCTGCGTATTTCTCTTCCATGTCTGAGTTGGCAGAGCAGTGTTAGACAGGGCATCAGAACAACACCTTTTGTCCAGAAGAAGTGAATGGGGAAAATTTGTAACAGGTATTTTTGGTATTAGATAAACACAGACAGTGAGTCATGCCACAATAACCTAAACTCAGAATTTCCTCTGTCATGTGGATGTGTGTCACCAGCACTGACATTATTTGGATGTCAAGTCAAAACTGCAAGGTGCAAAAATAGGACAGTTTTCCCCTAAATACAAAGGCAGAAAGACGGGATCAGCAGGAAACTGGCTGTTCTGAAGATCTGGGTAGAAGCAGTGGAAGAAACCAGGTACTTCACACACCTGCACAGTTCAGAGATGAAGAGAGCCTCTCCCCAGAGATACCAAGAAATCAAACCATGCCAAAATGAAGACATTTCCCCAGATGTGCCTGAAAAGCTAATTCAGCCCTGGGGATTCATATGCTGTCTGAAACTATGTGCTCTTTAAATAGAGCATGTCTCTTGAAGATGAAACTGATACAGGTGAAGAGAAGGAATTGATACCGGCAACTGGACTGAAGTGGTAATGAACTTCTTCTAACTTCAAAACTTATTCCCAAAGGGTCCGTTAACAAACTAGCTACAGCTCTGCCTGCCTCCTTCCCCTCTGATTAATGTCATTTATTGTCTATGTATGTGGATTTGTAAGCTGGCAATAGATCCCAGCTCTGGGGCTGGGGTGCAGACCTGAAGTTTATGGTAATTTGCCTGTGAGATTTTGGTTAGCTATACTGTAGATTACACAGAGATTATCTTATAAAGTCATCTGAGTAGTAATGAGTCTGCAATTTAAGTGACAGAAATACAGTGCAGATGAAATCACCAGGCGCAAGATTTAATGCAAACAGCGATGGAGGAGAGATCAGCCTTATGGGGCAGGAGATGGGTTTTAATATTCCTAGCAGTGGAGAAGAGGCATGTCCTATTCTAGGGACTAGGCAGTTCAATGCCTGCTGAGTATGCTGTACTAGAAGATGTCTCTGTTGGAAAGACTGTGTAAAATAAACTGGAATATGAACCGGCAGGAGCTGTCCATTAACTCTTTGTAGGACCATAGAAAATTAGGTTTGGGAGAGATGCACTTCTATTATCTCTTGGCTTAATCACGCTAACCAGCTGTTTTCCATTGACCTAGGTGGTGGAATCTAATGCAAAAAAAAATTCCATATACAGCGAGGCTAGAGCTGGTTTGACAGTGGACTAAGTTTTCTCATGCTAAGCATAATTTAGCCTCAGGAACCTGCCTTCTTAGCTCCTTCTGTAAGGAGTGGAGCTGGGCAGACCTCTCTAGAGGACAGCAGACACCTAACTTAAGTTCTCCAAAGCAATTCTTAAAAGTGCTTCTCTCTTTTTATCGGCTACAGTGGTGGAAGAACGCTCTTACATGCTCACATTGATAATTTGTGTGGTTTAGCTAATGCATTGATATGATTTTAAAGCTCACTTTGCTGTGAGTTCCCAGCAAAGCAGCCTGCAGATGTTGTTGTGTCTTCTGCTGACCCAGATGTTTCTTGACTGAATATCTGTCTCCCCTCTTCCTAAACACAATTATCCCCCTTCATCACCAACTCACTCTTGTTTTAAGGCATGGACTGGGTGCCACCCAGCCGACAAAAAGCAGACATTTCAATTCCCTGTGTAGTCACTAGAAAGACACTTACAGGACATGACTCATTGCACCCTTATCTGCAATCTGCCAGATGAACTATGCCCTGAAAGCGCTACTTTCTCTCCCCTGGCTATGAAGGGGGTCCACATGTCCAGCTCAATGGAGACGATGGTGCAGACRGCTGAAGTTAAGCAAGATGAATCTCACGCCTGCCCTGGCAGGGAKGGTGGGCGGGGGACTTGGCCTGCAAATGTGGAATTGGAAGAGGGAGCATTAGGAAAGAGGGAGAGTGTTTCCTAAGGCAGGGAGAGGAAGGAAAACTAGCCCAGGCACAGTGCACTGCGTAGAAAATGTACAAAGTGAAGAATGGGGAACATTTGTTTTTCTTATTGTGTTGCTTCTGAAGGTGTTTATAACCTTCTTGGTTCTGTGGTAAAGCCACAGAGCTCAAACTCTTTAAAGGCAACCACTGCACATGRTATGGTAGCAGAACACAGTGTCTGGTTTTGAGAATATCGTATGTGAAAGCCTTGTTTTGGTGTGTGACATTTGGGTTTTGAATAGGTTTGGCTACATTTTTGCTTAAATCTGTGGCTTCGGTAACACCCGCCTCTTTGGTATTTTCATCTAAAGGGAAAAACACATTACTAAGAAAGAAAACTGGCTTTTTAAACAGCAGCAGAAATTCAGATCCTTTTCTTTGGCTGGAACTTTCTCAGCCTTGCCTTTTGTTAGGTTGGAAGGGCAGTAGAGAATATCCTCCCTGAAAATAATTGAACCGGATGACAAGCATGTGTCCCAGTCTTAGGTAACAATGAAAAAAGGTCTGGTGGGACTCTTTTGATTTCAAACGTGGCTTTAAGACTCATCTCATTTGACTTGTGGCCTTAGCATTGTCATTGAGCTTTTCACTGGAGCTCTCAAGAGTGGGATGGAAATTATTTGTTAGTGTTGATGATTTTTATGACCTTGTAATGCATGAAACATTTTTCCAAATAAAGAGGGCTGTATATTCTTTATCTGGGGGCTCGCACTTTACAAATGGAGAACATAAATTAAAAGCAGCAGATGACAGAGTGCTGCTACCGTGGCAGGGCTGAGGAACAGGGATTCAAGTGAAGAAAGTCATGGAACGACTTTGGAAATGTGAGTTTTGGAGAAGCATTGGGGAAGATGGAGAAAAAACTCGGTAAACCAGGTTGTTCCAAGATTCAGGACCAGGGTCAGGAGATGGAAACAACAGGTAGAAAACATCCAAAAGCTGGGCTTTGAAGATACAATTAATGCAATGGGAAAAACAGGAGATACAAAGCTGAACATCGAGGAAGAAAGCAGGGAGACCAAAATTGTAACACTGTGAAGGCAATAGCGAGCAAAGTCAAAGGCAGTGGCTTTCTAGCAGTAGCTAAAGAGTGGATTTTTGGCTGTGATAAAAGGGAAGGGACATAACATCTCCTCTCTGATGAGGTGGGGAGAAGATTTCTCCATCTGAAGGCAGAAGCAGATCCTGCAGGATCTCTGTCCATAACATCTGCTTTTCCTCAGCAGGATCACAATTTTTTAACAATTTTTTTAACAATTTTATTTTTATTGTAGCTGTATGTTAGGCACTTTGCTGCTGGGGGCCACTGTAGCTGGAAGGTTTATAAAGGTATTTGCTCTCTGGTTGACCTTACAAGAAACACTTGTACGTGTTTGACAACTTTAATTTATTCTGCATTGCATTTCAAATCCATGGGAGCGAGCACTAATATGCAAGTATAATGGGAAAGAAATTCCTCTCATTTAAATGACTGAGATCTGGTACCCATCTTGTGTGAATGAAATTCAGCTGAATGAAATTCTTTCTTTTGTGAGTTTTAATCCCTTCCAGGTTTAACTTGCAAATCTATTCAGTGTATTCCTGTAAGATGAATAGCAAGTCGGAAAGGTCGTAGGACCACAGACCAGCTTTTATCTTGTATTTGACCCTCACTAGCACACTTCAAGCCTCATCCGTGCCTGCAGCTTCTAGGCACTGCTGCTGTGCAGAGTAAATGAGATAAATGTGATGCTTTTCACAAGAAATTCAGCTCTTCTCTTATCCTCTTTAGCACTAAGGTGTAGTTTAATTTTTACTAAATGAATGATCATCCCATGCCTTAGTTTCCCCAGATATATATCAGAGGAYGTTGCCCTCTCAAAGCACTTTGAGATCCATCAGTGAAACTGTTCTGTGAAACAAAGGTTTTTTATTTCCTTTTTCCCCAATGATATTTATTCTTGATAGTGTATTTTGCCAGAAACCCTCTTGCAAACAACATGCTGAAAAGACTAAGGCAAAATAATACGAATAGCACTGTATGTATTGAGACATAGTTGATTTKTGACCAGTTTGACCTAGCCTCTTTCCCTTTTCTTTGCTTATGGCTGTTCCCAGGTCTCCTTGTTGATCTCCCTAAGGGATTAAAAACAATAGGTCTTACAGCCACAATACTCCAGCCATCTCTACAATAAAAAACCCTAAATTGGTAAAAGGTGGTGCTTCTACCCTAGTCTATTATTTGCAGGGAGAAATTAAAAGAAAAAAAAAAATGTTTAAACATTGGGAGAGACATTGAAAATAAATACAGGAAGCTGAGGAAAGAAAAGCTTAGTGGTACAGCGAAGAATGCAGTGCTATGCATTTATTCATTCATCTGAGAATTAAATCACATCAAATTGCATAAAATGCAACTGCTCTAACACCCCTCAATTTTTTCCAAAAAACAGAAAGATTTCTGATAAACGAGACTTGCCAGCAAGAAATCTCACAACCTGTCCTAGATACAGTAATACAGAAAGTGTGATATAGGGGACCTGACTCATCCCAGGACTGATCCCATTTACATATCTCGGGCTGAACGTCTCGCAGCGATGCTCTTGCACACAGCACTTAAATGCTTGCCGTGGGCACTGGCACCTCGTTTGGCAATGAAAATGCCCCGTGAAGGAAAAGGTACAGCGTTTACTGGCAAAATACTTTCACGAGAATAAAAACACCTGRGGGTTAAATATTTGTGAAGGTACTTCCTGCATTAGTGAGTTAGGTTACAAGCAATACAGTCTTCCCTCGAGATGTCCCGCGCCTAGTAAAATTCGCAGCCCTGCTAGAGATGATCCATCAGCAGTTACAGTACCATTGCATCTGAGAACCTGCCTTAGGCAGTATCTGCTCATACCTCTCAACCTGGATGTCATCAGCACATACAGAAGGAAATATCACATTTATGGAGCACTGAGATTGTAAGATTTTTTTTTTTCCCTCTGAACAAAGCAGTTTAAATTCAAATACGCTAATATATCACCAGACCATTTCTCAATGCACACACTTGTCACAATAAATAAGCCAAATATAAGCAGTATCACAATTTATAAACGTGTAAAATTATGCTGAATGAATTAGCTGCCTCCGTTCACAGTTTATAGGCACTACTGGTTGGGAGGCGTGGCTGAAAGAATACTTGTTATATATAGTACCCACAGCAAACTTGGATGGCACCTTTTAACTAATAGCCTTGCTATCAATTTTACCTACAGAGGTACTGACATTTCAGTGTCTATTTTTATATTTCCTAAAGTTACATGCAAAATGGAAAAAACAAATTCAAAGAGCTACCTAAGGTGCACAAGGCTGCTTTGATCTGCCCACTGTGCCAGCGATGGGTTGGAGGATACATAGATTACTCAGACAAAAAATATCCCGTAGTGCTCTGGATTGTCTGCAGTTGATAGGTTGTGGGCACAAAACCCATTTCTCTCATTTCCTTAGAATAATAAATTCCTTAAGCTCTTAACATCTTTCCTTACCTGAAAGGAGTCAGGATGTTGCGAACATCCTCCAGCAGCCACCACAAAAAAGCAAAACATATTTTCCCTCCCCAAAAGGCAGAAATAGTCTTTTACCTGGCTTGTTCCCCTTGACGAATCCAAACAAGAGCCACATCAAAAGGCACTTGAGCTCCATGGAACTTATTCACATCTTTTCTCCGCAACACTGAGGATGGTGAAGTTTCTCAGAAGCGATGCGCTGGTGCCGACCAAGCCAAGGAGCCGTCTACTGCCTGGTTAGACCGGTGGGGAGTGTCACCCTGCGTGCGCGGCAAGGACTTTGCTCTTTGGTCAGCAAATCATCGTTTCGCTGGCTGGCTCCGCAAGAGAGAATAAAGGCTGCTCTCTGTTCAGGCATTAGTAGCTTTTATCCAGGAAATCAAACTTAATGCTCAGTGTGGCGGAGCGTGCCGTCGTGTGTAGGAAGTGGTTTGACACATCAGAGCTACTGACTCCAGAGCTGTTCCACTACAGCTGAGGTCAGTACAAGGGGGCAAGATTTTAATGGGTTTGTGCAGCCACTCAACCCCAAATCTGTGGCTGGACAGGCATTTGAGAGGGACCATCGCTGTAGAATAGTTCCCCAGTGTATGGCAATGGACTTCAGACAYCATCTCTGGGCTCTACCTACAAAGAAAAGGTCCCATGGGGTATTGTTTTGGCTTTTTGGAGGTCTTCATCTGCTGATGATAAAGCCACAATCCATTTGTTTTTTGAGGTATGCATGTTTGCAGTTTCTCTGAGTGACAGCTGAGCTTCTGAAGGATGGACTTCTGAAGTTTGATCAAAAAAATCTGAGGATGAGGCTGGCAGGTTTGGAAAGGGTTTCTCTTGTTCCTAAATTGTCTGGGCTTTCCATGCTTCAGTGAAATTGGTTCTTCCAAATGTCAATGGGAAACTGGAAATGATCAAGGAAGTATCACACTTTATGTAGTTTTTCTACAGCCATTTCCACAGAAATTATTATCTGTTAGTACCTAGAGAATTAGTTAGGATAGACTATGGAAAAACAGATTTAAATTATCTGTGGTAATCTATCACTATTATTACATGCTGGACATGTCCTTCTCCTTTATAAACCCTTAATGAATGAAGTCTTCCTAACAGGTATGCTAAGAAATAGAGGTGTTGATACATTTTTAAATGCCACTATGGCTGCATCCATCAGTCGTAGCCACAGACACAGAGGATGCTGTGTTAGTATCTCTGTTCCTTACTATCAGAGACTCTCCTGTCCTCACACCCGTAAGGGTGATGGTCCTGTGAAAGGCAGCTGACACAACGCAGCTTCTTTTGAGTGAGACCCAAAACAGACTTTTTTGGGGTGGTGAATGAAGATGCCATATCTATGGGAGGTTGCACAAATGTGCATCTTCTCCCCCAGCATGTGGAAAGGTGCAAACAAGACTTTAGGCAGTGCTCATGAGAGCAGCAGACAGAAGAGATGCTACAGCCCCTGCTTGCTCTCTCCTCATAAATCTCCCTTTGCCCTTTTCATTAAAGCTTTTGAGCAGCTTCACTGATGCAGACGGCAAGTCCTCTTGGAGGGTCTGTTGGCAACGAGGCTTTGGCCAGGAGATTACTGCCCAAACCCAAATGCAACAGGGCACAGAGAAGAAGTAAGGTTTCTGGAGCAACTGCTGTGGGTAAAATGCTTTGCTCACCCCAGGGCTGCTCCATGCTCCACGCTCCACAGATATTTACTGCCTTTGCTTTAGAACCAAATCATCTTCCATATTTAATAGCATAATAGGAAACACTCATGCCAAAGCCCACTGAAGGACTTGGAGAGATTTGCTCTTGAAACATCTGTCTGAAAGTCATAGACCTTTTTCCAAGATACCTGGAGATATGCAACTGCATATGCAGAACCGCAAACATCTGGATTGGTAAGACGTATTTGTTACATTGCATGGCAAGAAATCCCAGACTGTTTATCACAATTTGTCCTTCCCCTACTAAACATGTGGTCTGTTCTTTGGAGATGGAGGGATTTACTCCCCAACGTCTTCTATTTCTTGCCTGGTCAAACTATTTAATTTCATAGCTATTTGCATGATGGAGACAGAGATGGGAGACCTTTTCTGCAGTTCTTCATCTCAATCTGCCTCTCTCAGCTATTCAGAATCCTGCTGGTCAATTAACGATTGCAAACTCTGAGCAGAGGGCAGCAGTTTGGACTGCAGATGCAGATACTCAACATGCTGAATTTTTCCTTTTGCTGAAAAAAGTTCTTTTTTCGGCAGGTGAGCCAAGACGCGTTCCCTCTTTCCCGCAGCCATTTGCTTTCAAGCAGCAAATCTCAGTGTAGGTGGATAATAGCCACTAAGATTTTATTAGAAACGGTGCGGTTTTATCCTAGCAAGAACATGCAATGTACAGTCAGTTGTTGTACTGGAAGGAACGGTGACCCCAGGTGGCTAATTGCTACAAGCACAGTTTGCATGAGAAAGACACATAACTCGGCATTTAGACCTTTTAAAGGTCAGAAAAAAACGGTTACCGCTTGTGAGAGCCATTAGTTAGGTCAGCTTTGTGAAATAGGTCAGCTTGCTGAACGATTCCAGGAAAAAACAGTGCTGCTTCTGCAAGCAACTGACCCAAAGCAGAGCAAGGCAGAGAAGGGGAGCGTGAGAACAGAGAGACCCAGCAAGGAGGAAAGTTATCTAGGCGCAGAAAAAACAGGGGTTTATGAGGAAAAAAAACCCCATAATTAGCATTATAATTTAGATGATTAACATTAGATGTTAGCAACAGACATGTGTGGCAATAAAGGAGGGGAGGCGCTGTGAAAACTCAGGGGAAACCTGGAAAGTGATGGAGGGAAATAGGAGCATCTTGAGCATCTAGGAAGGTACAGGAGGAAAAGAAGGTGCTGGTGTCTCTGTTGGTTGTTGAACTTTCTCCCAGTGATCACCAGAGTTTTGCTGCTCAGAGAAGTCCTCTCTTTCAGCAGAGAGCTGGGAGGAAAAGAAACCATCACATGGCCCAGGTCACCACAGACAAGGTTATGAAGATTATTTTTATACAATGCCATATATTGTATGTATGTATGTCATATATAGGAATGATGGAAGATGCAGAAATGGAGTTGCCAGAGAGTAAAACACAGACACAGCTCCAGCCTTCCTTGGGTCTAGGTTTAACAAGGGCCTTTCAAAATCCCGCAAGTGCTTTTAAAACTCTTAGTGTACAAACTCCTTTRGTCTGGAGGTCTGAGTAGCAGAGGGTGTAAGCAGATTTTACAGTGTAACGGGTGCAGTTTTATCTGATGGAAAAAAGCAGAATCATTCAGAAGCTGGGGAGAAAACAGAAATTCATAGAGGTCTGTATCAAGATCTCCCAAGAGACTTGGTCTGTTTACGTTACCGTCTCAAATAAAGAAAAGTGGTATTAAATTTTCAGTTGGGCAACTTTATAAATCCAATGATGTTGCAAGCAAAACCAAGCCAGCTTAAAGAAAGGAAAACACAATGATCTTATTGCAACCCYGCCCAGTTCAAAGCAGTGGTAAATATCCACATAACTCACTAAAATAAGCAAGCTTTGTGTTTTCTGTCTTTAATTCAACTTTTCTGCTGTGAATTACTCTTACATGAGYCCTCTATTCAAGGGAATAACACCTCATATGGACCTTACCTGGAGGAGTGGGTGGTGGCTCTAATAGCTAACTAAACTCTGTTAATTACTGTATATTACTTACTTATACGTCCTTGAAATTATGGTAATGGTGGTTGTAAACTCACATGATTTATTTTTTTACTTGGGAGGAAATGTATTGGGAATTTTACCTTAAGCATGGGATACAGTGCTACCCTGTACTGAACAGCTGAAGCTCAAATAGCTAGGTTTTGCACTTAAATAGGCCAYTCTTGGCTTTCTTTACAGATTACTTAGAGGACTATGCTTAGTATTTTCAAGAAAAGTCATTAAAGATGCCATGCACAAAGGCCCTTCCCGTCCTCCACAGCAGCATCCAGCTCTGCTGCAAAGCAGAGGTATGGGAAAGCCCTGGTTATACCACGTGCTAGAAATGATCRTCAGAAATTTTTCACCCAACCTAATTCTTTACAATGGCCAAACTGTTTTTAACTGCTTTTTATTTCCCATAAAAGTGAGACAGAGCTGACATGAGGCACACAAATTTTGCATCTTAAATGGAGCATATTTGCAAGGTCAACAAGGATTTAGATTCAAGTCAAGAAAGAGTTGTATGGTCAACATAGTTTTCAAAGTTCCCCCTTGAGTCAATGAACAGAGACAACAAGTGCATCTAGAGAGTGATTCACCTCCTCTTCTGGACATCTACATCTACCGGATGAATCGCCCATCCGAACTTSTCTCCCTCCCTCCCATCTGCAGACAACTGTTAAACCAGCATAACTACTTTAAACCAAACATGGGTCTTTTAGGTAGCTACAGCTGGATGAGACAAATCCACCCTGAAAATCCATACTGAATTTGAAAAGAGAATTTAAATTGCTTATTTAGTGACTGAGAACAGTCTTCCCTGTCAAACATCCTGGACAGGGTTCATTATACTCTTATTAACTATTCCTTTCACTGATGCCAAGTTGTGTGATAAACACGTGAGGACCATAAAACTGAAAGGGACCTCAAGGGTCCAGTATTCAGTGTTGGGCTAAATCCATCAAACAAATCACTTTATGTCCTTTATCAACTAATGATGCTCCATCTCAAAAGTTGGAGGGGATGCGTGCATTGAAAGGTACCTGGTGTGTTCCTACCCCTCAGCAGGTACCAGGAGGGTTTCATCCTCCGGTCCAAAGTGGAGAGCAAGAATCTACAGCTCTCCTTCCTCTGTGTTCATCATGCTTCTCACCATAGCTTTCTCCATGAACATTTGTTATACTATGGCTCACTGCTATCAAATTAAGTATATGGGCCTTTAGTTCACATCCAGAGATATAGGAAATTCCCTTGTTTTCTGAAACACAATATGCTTCGAATCAAACTCTCTGTTGGACAAACAGCTCTAAGCTGTGTATGCAAGAACAGACTAGTATGAAGACCCCAGTGTGATGCAGGGTTCCTAAAGATCTTTCTGTGTGAAAGAAAAAAACCACAAAAACCAGCCACCCTCACAGGCCAGGGAGTGYAAGCTCCTAAACCTAAAGGTTTATACAAATTAGTACAAGAAACATGAGAACAGCCTTGCTGGATCAGGCCAATGGTGCTTCTAGCCAAGCCTTTTGCCTCCAGCAATGGCAGCAGGAGATGCTAGTCCAGGAGGGCACTTGAACCAGGCTGCTTCCAATCCCCTCATTTCCCCAGGTGTCCACAGCTTTTGCATTAAAGGCTCCATCTCTGCCCATGCCTTTTGGATCTATTTATGGACCTGCTGTCCATCAATGGTGTCATCCCCATTTGAACCTGTGTGCTGGTTTTGGCTGGGATAGAGTTAATTTTCTTCACAGTAGCTAGTATGGGGCTATGTTTTGGATTTGCGCTGAAAACAGTGTTGATAATACAGGGATGTTTTCTTTATGGCTGAGCAGGGCTTACACAGAGACAAGGCCTTTTGTCCTTCTCACCCCACCCCACCAGTGAGGAGGCTGGGGGTGCACAAGAAGTTGGGAGGGGACACAGCTGGGACAGCTGACCCCAACTGACCAAAGGGATATTCTATACCATATGGTGTCATGCTCAGCACTAAAACTAGGGGGGAAGTTGGCAGGGGGGCTGCTGCTCGGGGACTGGGCATTGGTCAGTTGGTGGTGAGCAATTGTTTTCATTTGCATCACTTGTCTTTCTTGGATTTTATTTCTCTCTCTTCGTTATTTTCCTTTTCATTACTATTATTATTATTATAAATATTAATTTTATTTAAATTATTAAACTGTTTTTATCTCAACCCATGGGTTTTCTCACTTTTACCCTTCCCTTCCAATTGTCTCCCCCCATCCTGCTGGGGGGGGAGTGAGCGAGTGGCTGTGTGGTGCTTAGTTGCTGGCTGGGGTTAAACCACGACAACCTGCCAATACTATTGGCCTCCACAACCTCCTCTGGCAGCAAGCTAAAGGACCCATTGTGCAAACAAGGGACTCCTTTTATCTGTTTTAGCTGATGTTCTACTAAATGTCTCCTACTTCTGTTATTGTGGGATTTGGTGGCTAATGGTCTGCATTCACSATATCCCTCACCTCCATGATACAGTTAACCTACCTATTGTGGGTCTTAGGCTATTCAGTATTTTCAAGAGTTATCTGGATGACAAATATAGACAATCTTTACTGCATTTGCAGAAGATGCTAAGCCAGGAGAGACCATGCATATATTAGAGGGCAGGAAGGGAATTAAAAGTGACCTAAATACACCGGACAAAAAAAATAAGATGTAATTTAAAGAATAAGTGCAAGTATTATATGTAGGCAGAATAAAACAGCCTGTGAAATGGAGTAGTGGCATCACTGATTAGATAGCTGTTCTTCCGAAAATGAACCAGGGCTTACATGCAGAAGACCAGCATGTAAGACCGGTCCTGGTTAACGGGGGAGGTCCCGGACGACTGGAGGCTTGCCAATGTGATGCCCATCTACAAGAAGGGCC